>CM040422.1:148162537-148311118 GCA_022702705.1 Papilionanthe hookeriana x Papilionanthe teres | reverse complement strand
GTATGTATGTAAAAATTGAACTTTTGGTGTTATATATGCAACTACATAAACAAAAGATAATTTAAGTGAAGCTGCAGAGGAAAGCGTTGGAATGTGCAGTGCAGTCCCTAATGATTTATAATTTCAGCTGAATTTTGAGAATAGAGACAAGAAAACAAATCTTCATTACTTAAACAACTTCTTGTGAAGTCACTGAGGGCATACTGAATCAGTTCCAGAAGAAAAAAACTGAAAGAAAATTCAAAGTTCTATCCCATCTCAATCAATGACATAAAAAATGGTGCGAACAATTATAGATTTACAAATCTATCACACGAGAAAGTTTTTGGATACGGTTCAATAAGAAATCACCCTGCTTGATAGTTGCCTGATAAAGAGCATTCTTGGCATCTGGTCTGTTGGTCTCCAGAACTCCAGCAACCTTATCAATCTTACAGTGAAGCTTCCCAGCTGCTATGAAGCGAGATAACTCCCTGGATAAGAAAATGAAGCCATTTCCAGTCGGAAACATTATCGTATGTATGGATTATAAAGTACTCAGCAAGTAAGTTATATCAAACTTTGGGTGTTAGATATGTAAATACATAAATATTGTGTGGGATGTATATAAATTTCTCAATAATACAGCAATGAAATAGTGAAAAGCTCAAAACAGCAGAAACCTGCGGTGTTCAGAAATACCCAAGCATGAAAAAGTGTTATTTCACTTTAAAAAGAATGATGGTGATATTTTATGTGATGTTAAAGATTTGAGTGGTATTCGTGTAAACATGAATGTCTAGGTGTTCGACATATAAAGAATTGTGTGGTATGTATGTGAATGGCCATACTATTCATTGAGAAATTATAATATTTGCTTTTCAGTTCAAGCAAAGAAGGGGCATTTTTTTTGGCTCTCTTGTGAATTAATTATTTTGATTGTCCACATTAAAAATTAAATATATAGTGACATGATAAAGGCTCCCTATATCACATAACTCCTGCGCATCTAAATATATAATACCTATATTTTAATATTTTTATAAAGTACTCGAACCTTTAACATCAAATAAAAAATAACACCAATATTAACTTCTTTAAAGTAGAATGTGTCTTTCCATGCTTATGTTTGGAGATGATTATACACTCAACATTATAAATGTAAATATCAAATCTTAGGCATTGGACATGAGAATATATAAAAATTATGTGGTATGCATGTAAATTCCACTGACAAGTGCATTAGTATTAAGTGTGTAATACAAGTAGACGAGAAACGCTGATATACTTACAGATCAATGAAGTCTACAGAGACCCCAAATGCTGATGCCATTGCTTCCATTGTTACACTCTTATAGGATTCGAGAAACTGAGAATACACGACGGTTCGGACTTCCCTCATGTAATACCGAAAATGTGGTTGGAGATAGCGATCTAGCTTTATCTGCTCAGTCAAGCCAGCTGAAAAAGAAAGAAAGAAATGGAAAACGTCGACTTATCATCTAAAAGGGAAGTTATGATAAGAAGGCAAGAGAAGCAAATAGTTAACAAACAGTTCATCACTTGGCATAATCATGAGATAATTACACAAGAGAGCACTTCTCACCAAGCCACATTTGGATATGGATGGTAGATATATACTAAAAACTTAACTAATTTAATGCTCTTGTTTAAGATAATCTATTACCAAGAAATTTGACTTTTTTGAATTTTGAATTCAATGAAACTTGAAAGTTCATAAACTTTCCATGCTTGTGATGATTATCACTAAACTCTTAAAAAATATTCAGCATACTTGAAATTAATCTAAAATTGATATAATTACTTCCTTTTTAGCATCTCATTTCACTCAGGCAAATGCTGAACACCAGAGATGTCGGAAAAACATATTGTCTTGAGAATATCTTTCATTGTTTACAACATTGAGAGGGAAACCAGAGTAGAGTTCCTAACATACTTTATAATTGCATTTATCTATTCGCTTAAGTTGAACCGGTTGATGGAAGTCAATCAGAGCCATCTATATAACAATATTATGTCCAACTTGGAACTCCATCGTTCTAGCCTCATAAAACATTGAGCAGTTACAGATACTGAATTATTTTTCATTGAATGCCATTAAAATCAAAATCATTTAACAAGACCCCATAAAAAAATTATGTTTAATGAGCTAATTTATGTACTTAAAAATGGTTATTACAAAAAATTGTAGGACTCACAGAAAGCAATAAAGAATGACTTGTATTGGCATTCATGGAGGGAGTTCAGGAAGTCGGATAAATGAGGAATCTTCCCAATCACTGCAAGGATTTCAGGAGCATCCACAACCTGAAATTTGATGCATAAAAATAATCCACATTGAAAAGGAGATTAAACTTCTGTAAAAGCAAAGCGCCTCTAACCTTTTCTTTGAGTGATACTCTGTCAAGTGATATAATGCTTGTAAGAACAGTATAGAATATGAAAGTGTCATAAGGAAACAGCTCATAAGTTGTAAATGTCGATATAGAGTCCAAAAATAAATTGGCTGCTCTTTTAAAATTCCTGGTGGCCATACAGTACAGGCCATCATATACTTTCAAACGATTTTTTCTCTCCCAGTCACCACCCTCCTCAAATAAACTGCCATAAGAACAGGATATTAGAAAAAGTACATCATCAGAATATACTACAGCAGGGAACTAATTATGTTCTGAATGCGAATTTTTACTACATACTTCTTAGCTTTGTCAAGTGATCGAGAAATTAGATCAAAGTCCAAGTGGAAAAAACCAATCTGCAAAGTGTAGAATACCAAATCCATCTTCTGGCCAACTGCAACCGTTTTACTTTCTGTTACTTTTAGCTGCTCGAGTGCTTTCTCCTGCATATGCAGCACGAGATTTCCAAATTATTGTAACCCAAGGGCCACTTGAGATCACTTTTTATTTCGGTGATTGATTTTTTATTTTTTATTTTATTTTGTTTATATTTTTACTCGAAATAAAACATGTTTGATATGTTATGACGTGTTATATTTAAAAATACTCAAAAAAAACTTTTTGATGCTTCAAGTGTTCTTAAAAATAAGCTAATTTATTTTTAATTAAAAAATTAAAACATGTAAAAAATGCACTAAAAATATGTACTTTAAAAGCAAAAACTAAAAACAAAAAACAAAATTGATTCCATACATGCTCTTAAAAAAATATTGGCTAAACATACTCGCATTGAGATGAACAACATAGTGATTTAATCATAATATTTACCTTGTCGCCAATTCGAATGAAGTACAGTGACTTCGCAAGGTGAGCTTCACGAACTTCACTTTCACCGAGATTTTCCTCAGCATCGGCAATCCTGCATGAAATATGACCATAAAATTTCTTCCTATAAATTAACCATTCGATGCAGGGAATTGCAAAAAAAATATCATTATTAATATGAATATCATCATCAGCCTTCAGCTCAATTGAGAAATATTAAGGGTTGATGTTAAATTGCTAAGATGCGTAATGACTTGGCTTAATTGTGATAAGAAATAAACCATGATCAGCTAGGATATTACCATAGGTCCATCAGTGATACACCGAAATTTAAACTGATATTGGAGTACAATAAAAAGGGGTGGCCATCAGTTGCAATTGATGCAATATACTTAATGCTAACTGTGTTGAAAAGCAGGGAATTGTTGACCAATCTAAAACTAAATAGAGTTTAACACTTAAAATTTGGGAACTTAAATCAAAAGGTTAGAGATTTAGGGGGCTGGGGCATGCCAATTAGAAGAGAGAGAAACATCACATATTTCAAAAAAATTTAATGAAAAGGAGGAAATTTGAAGATAGTGGGAAATGGCATATACAATTGCATGAGACTAAATTCAAAAATAAGGAGTACAAGTATGGATAAAATTGAAAAATAAAAATGTTGATGCTAGGTGCTATTAAGTTAATTATTATTGAGTGTGTGATATATGTGAATATGTTTATGTTCTGTGAAATTGTTTTAATAAAAGAAATTTAAAAAATAATTTTTGGACAAAATAAATTTATCTCTACGACATATACTCGGGGAAAAAAAAAGAGCTAAATTTTGGTCATGACAGAAATGGGCAAGCAGAGTAGGGTAAGTCTGAGAGCAAAGCATGGTGGTTAGAGAATGGTAGATCATGCTTTCACAATATAGCAAGTACTCTAATAATGAACATATGCTTCGATAAAAAAAATACTATACTCATTTGATATCAAAAGTGAAACTAGTTAGTCAAATAGAGTTATTTTTTCACTTGAAAGGAAAGATTTTTTTTGGTAATGATTATGCAGTATTCTAAGATAAAACTGGCATGGAATGTAAAACAATAATTATGTATTTATAACACCCAAGCATAATAAAAGTAATAAAATAACTAATAGCCAGAATAATATGTAAGAACTTCAAATGTGAGGAGTAAATTTCCAAGATACGTTGTTAAGAAGTCAAAACCTTAAAAAAAAAGAAACTTGGCCCAAGAGAACGTCGCAAAGATTTCTTAAAAGAGTTTATGATAGATAAGTATCTTAGTAAATCCACATTTAGTACCCGTTTTAAGCTTTCTTGATTTATAAAATTTGAATAACCTAATATTGACTGATAGGCAAAAAGCTCATGGTGCGCTTGCACCATCTCCATGGGTTCAAAACCATGACAACACATTTGCAAGATAGTTTGTCATCTCTGATAGTATCAACGACTCATTTCATACTAAATAACATAGCCAAAAGAGAACCTAACCATTGCAATTAAAAGCTCGCTTTGATGAGCTAGGCGATGAAAGGCTGTTTTGTGTCAGTTGACAGTCACAGAGTGTGCTCACATAAAGCATGCTTCAAAGCTATCGTGGCTGATCCTCATACAACATGTGCAGCAAAGAAGCTTCTTCTAATCAACCAAGTTCACGAGCTTAGACACAAAGCTAGAACTCCAATGATGCAGAGCTCGACTTCCATTGACTCAACAGTAGCCATGGACTTGACATCCACAAGCTTCGACAACGACCTCTAATGACTATGACATACTTAGGGTTTCATAGTATTTATACTTTAAAATAAATTATTAAACTTGCTTGAAATTTAAAAGAGATCAATATTCATTATTTTGAAATAATTTTTTTAATATTTTCAAAATAAATTTTTAAAAATGCCACTTAAAAATAGATTAGTTCAACAAAATTTAATATATTCATTATAGAATCACTAAGTTCAACAAATATTATTCACTAAATTTGGCTATTAAGATTTTAGGATTAACTTACAATGTTACTAGGTGTATAAAGAAATAGGGGGGCGTTCAAGTAAGTTAATTATTAATTAATTTTAAATATACTAAATAATTACTATGTTTATTAATTTATTATGATTTTTTCTACATATTCATAGAAAGAAATTGATAAGATCAAAAGCACTTAAATGATTTAATGCACATCAAGTACTAACAATTTTAGAAAAGAAGATATAATTAAGAGAAGTTTTTCATCCAACAAGCCCAGATTCTAGGGCTAAAAACTGAGAATGGTGAGCAACAGTCTGATGATGAATATCTCACTTGGAGGCAAATTGATAATTTATCAATAGAAATTGATGGAAAGTGATCTATAAGATTTAAAAAATCACAACAAAATAGTGGTTCATCTATAATGAGGGTTAGCTCATCCCAATTGGCATCCATTTCTATTGCGCTTTATGGAACTTGATATTTTATTCATGCATTTAACTTTAGCCTTTGTTATGAATTAATGGCGTTTTTACACAATCTTCAAGTTTTAAAATCTTACAGCAAACTATTACTCTAATTTAAACTCATAATCCTTAGCTAACTCCTATCCATAATAGAAATTGCTGAAATTTCAACTCATAGGTTATCGTTTCACCCTCCAAATATGTCTTCAAATTAGGCAATATGCATCACATTCTTTACTATGCTATATCAAAATTTAAGTCATCTAATAAATATTTCATGCTTTATAAATGTTAATGAATGTATCATACATTTATAATTTTGCATAAGTTATAATTGTTATAGTTCAAAAAGCACTGCCGCACTCTGTGCTTTGAAGCAAGGTAAATTCTTGCACATAGTATGCACTTTATGCTCTAAAAGCACCAAAAATAACACTACCAAACAAAGTTTGAAGACAGAATGGTAAAGTATCAATTACAAAAAGCTTATTTAGACAAAAAAAACATGCCTTTAAAATACAAAAAATAAGTATTATTAAGACATGATAATTATCTTTTTTCCCACGACAAAAAGTTATTAAACCAAAGCTAGACTTGCAATTCAAGATGATTTACAAATAATAAACTAAATATTCCATGTTTTATAATTGTTAATGAATTTATCATATATTTTTAATTTTATACAAGTTATAGTTGTTTTAATTCAAAAAGCATTGCTTTGCTTTATGCTTTGAAAAAAGATAAATTCTTTTATCGACAATGAAGTAAAAATCACAAAAAGCTTATTCAGACAAGAAAACATGATTTTAAAACGCTACAAAAAATAATTACGTATTATTAAAACATGATAATTATCTTTTTTCCCATGATAAAAGCTAGTAAACCAAAGCCAAATTTACAACTCAAAATGATTTACATAATAGGCAAAATATTCTATGTTTTATAATTGTTAATGAATGTATCACATATTTATAATTTTATTTAAGCTATAATTGTTTTAGTTAAAAAAGCACGGCTTCACTTAGTGCCTTAAAGTAAGATAAATTCTTTTATTGATGGTGAAGTAGCAATCACAAAAACCTCATTTAGACAAACAAACATGCTTTTAAAACGTTACAACAAATAAATAAGCATTATTAAGCAATTATCTTTTTCCCATGATAAAAGTTAGTAAACTAAAGCCAGAGCTACAACTCAAGATGAATTACATAATACAAGCAACTAACAAATATATACAACCCAGACTAACCCTTATACAATCGGAGGGAGAATTGAAATCATCATGATAACAAGGAAATAAATAGAACAAAATAATGGATAATTAAAGGGAGGATAATTTCTCCCCCTCAAATGTAGCAGCGGACCCACAATTTCCTAAACTGTGGGTGGGCCCATGTGATCCACGAATATGCATATCAACTTATCATCATGTACAATCAATTATAAAAAATAATTAAATCATTACTAAATCAACATTTTGTGGAGCACTTAAATAAAATACTTGTTACAATTGAGCATGTTTGCAAATGTAAATGAACAATTCTATCAATGTTCAAGCTTGTTCATTCATATTTCGAGTTTTAAAAATTTTGTTCATGCTTGTTTAGTTTATAAAAGTAATGAACATAAACAAACACATATAAATGAGTATTAAGTTGCTCATTGAGTGCACCGGTTTGCTTATAGCTAAGTGGCAAAAATGAAAATATTCAGATGAATGTGCAGCAAAACTATAAAGTGTAGATCAATAATTGATTATATTAAAGGGGCACCAAAAATAACACTTATTGATAATAAAATAATAGAAGAAAATAGAATTATGCGCTTTGAAAATATACAAGGAAGAAAAATAAAGCTATAAGATTAGAATATGAAATTAATGCCAACAGATCATGAAGTAAAAGAGGTAAATGGTATGTGTCAAAGAAGTGCAAAATAGTAATTCCATGGAATATGTTTAGCACCTCATGTAGAAATAAATAAAGAATGAGAGTTCACAAAGCCCCGAGCCTAACTAATTGGCATAAAGCTAATAATGATGATAACAATGCTAAAGAAGCAGATCATGTAATAAGTTGAATGACACGTAAAAGTTTCTATTTTATTTGTATCAACAAAAATTGCTAACACCACGTTCAACTAAAATGTCTTGCCATTGCAAACAAACATTAGAAATTATTATAGTATCTTTGTTGGGTAGGGTTATATACTACTATAAATTTAGAATTCTATCTTTTTCTATTCTTAGAATTACTTTAATAATTTATCCCATTTTCATTTTAGCTTTAGCTAAACAGACATAAACCAAACTCAATAACTACAATGACTAAAGCACACAAAGTAATATTGATCCAAATTTTTTGAAAGCAAAATCCCTTATCTGCCAACTTAGCTTATACATTGATATAAAGATGAGAAAAATGCCAAGCAGAAGCGAAACATGCAAATCATACAATAATAATGTCCTTCTGATCTTTTTATTGTGTTTTTGCTACATAGCCATCAACATTCCCTTATTTGACAAGGCTATCCTTACGGATATTTTTGAGCAAAAGTCACTCATTTTTGAGCAAAAGTCACTCATTCTTAACCATAATCCATAAGAAAAAAACTCCCTACTTCATGATTTATATGTCTGTTTTACTCCTCAATTATAAATTATTTTTATTATATGATCAAAAAACAAGGCAATACTAAATAATATTTGAAACATGAAAACTTTACACAAGTTACTGAATCAAGCTATGAGCTAACACTACTTATGGTTGCACTAAAGAAAACTTTGCTTTTGTGCAATGAAGAACATATCTCCATAAGCCAAATATTAGCAGGCCACTTAAAATGTTCAAATAATTTATGCAAAAAATTAGACTAAAAAACAGCACAAGAATAACATTAAAATGTGTCAGTTGTACATCAACACAAAGTACTAACTTAGTGAAAATATGTTTTAAATCTGCAATGTAAATTTTATTTCAAAGTCATTTTAAATTCACAATAACTTAGTGATAATATTTGGACCAAGTCTGCTATTAACGTTCAATTTTGATGGCTACCAAATTCAAAATCAGAAACACATATTTCTTAGCTTCGTACGTACCTACTCAAGATGTTCTATAAAGGAGATAAAATTAGAAGGTGGGATGCAACTTTCAGTTTCTCCTTGTGGATATTATTGTGGGCAACAAGGACATCTCTCAATTGAAAAGGAAGAAGTCGGTGATTAGATGATGAGCTCTTTACTGAATAACATAAATTCAAGCATTAGTAACAGTACAACTATCTTGGCTCATGATGTGGTCAACAACAGGAGATCACTACTGAGGTAAACAAAAATGTCATCAAGCTCTTGATGGTCGATAGACTTAACAGGTGAAAACAGCAGCCAGAGATTGAGTCTAGGTAGCAAGCACTGTGAATTGATAAGGAGGGTTGCTACAGAAGCAAAAGTTAGTCGAAGTCTAGCAAAAAGTTTGCGGCAGTTGGGTGTAAGGGCCTGCAACTGAAATATTGAAGGAAATAAAAAAACCCTGCCATTATACAATCATAAAAAGGTGAAAGAAGAAAAGATATAAAATATTATATATAAATATAATGATTGATATTATTATTTCTAGAGATTTCTGTGTTTGAGTTTTCAAATGGTTGATTTAATAATCATGAGAAAGGCAACGGAATATAAAGAGAAGGAAGAGAGAGAAATAGAGAGGAAGACAGAATAATCTAATAGAATAAAAAAAATATATTTATCATGCAACATACTGTGTCTTATAATAGTACTTGGAGCAGTAGATCATTTATCTCTCTATGCGATCATGGATGTAGGTCTTATTTTTGGGTATTCTCCTTTGCGATTATTTTTCTCATTCTTGTGAGTCTGTTACTATCATTTTTTTCAATCATACACTTTTCCTTAATAATCTTTAAAAACTACATTCTCCGCTAAAGGGCTATTTAACCAGATGTTTTTAAAAAGCATATATTTAGGCATGTAAAGTATTAAAATACACTTATTTAAACATAAATGAATTGTTTGTTTGGATGCAAATAAAATGCTATCAAATTTTTTTTAGTAATAATAAACTACAAAATGCACCAAAAAATGGCAGATGGAAACAAGCATAGTCAAGGGCAGGGCAACAATGAGTAGGTGACAGTGCTGATGAGAGGGGGCCATAAGTGGGAAAGGAGAGGTCATGACTTGCGAGTTTTCCCTGTATTTGGAATTTTGCCTATTTGGACAAATTTCAAATCATAAAAATAGGTATTCTAGGATATTAAAAATCCACTACAAAAATGCATTTTATTTACCTAAAGTAGTAGATTGCATTGCAGATAAAACATCATGCATGGAAGCAAATTTTCAGGTCAGGAGTTTCCTCAAATAATGCATAAATACCTAATTTCAGAACATCTAAAACAAACAGGTCTCCGACCCTTGCACATTTGACGTAAAGTTCTAATAACTATCAAGAAAAACCTATAAATCTCAGCAAACCTTCAGAAATATAATAAGATAATTGTTTTTTTAAGCTCAAGCCTAAAAAAAAAACACATGAGATGACAATCTTCACAATATTAGTGCAAGTTATGTATATTATTGTAGTTTTTGGCAAAGCATTACTGCAAAAAGAACTCATATGAGCTCCCTCCAAATTCTGCATGGCCCACAAAAGTGTTTTGTGATTTGTTTATCATCAAATCAAAATCATTTTCTTAAACTATTCTTTCTTAACTTACATTACCCTTCATTAATGACCTTTCAATCTTTGGAGCTCACTACCACCCATCACCCTCAAGTTGCCCCAAAAGTTGCACTTAATCCTTGCCCTGAATTGGGGGATGAGACAAGGATACACAAACTATTAAGTCAATCAAGCTTTCATTTAAAATTACAATGTAGAAACATTCCCTATTCCCATGAATCATAAATCCAAGCATCTAGGCTTTTTGAAGTTGTTTGGTATACCATTTAAAGCAAGCTTACCACATAATTTCTTCTATATAAAATTTTAAGGATTTTTAAATTAATTGCTTTAATATATCACATTTCAGCCATCCTGTTATTGGTTAAAACAATGATTTATTAAATCAGAACCTTCATGAGATTTAACAGTTTTAAGATATTCCCTCTCTTACAAATCTTAAATTCTGAAACAAATGGGCAAACAATCGATTACGATTTAAATATATTCAAAAGTTGTCCCGCCGCCAAGTGTGCCCCAACAAGAACCCAACTCCAAAAGCTTGTCTAATTTGCTCCACTGCTCTATAACCCAATAGAATCTGCCATCTAATAGTATGAAAGTTACTCATAATTTCCCCCAAAGGAACCAATCCAAACCCCAATACGATCTTCATTGTAAACTTAATTCTCACCCAGTAGCCCTAAATGTTCTCCTAACCGAACAACCCGAACACGCAGATCTAATCTCCGACATCAAAACCCGAAACCTTAAATCCAAAAAAAACTATTCGTTTTTTCATCACAAACCCACAACTGCATGAATTAGGTGTCAAAACCAACCAAAAAAAAGTCATTAACAAATTTTGTGAAAAATCGATTAAGCTTACTTTTCGTCCAGCTTCTTGATCTCGTCTTCGATCCTCTTCCGCATGGAATCAAGTAAGGCCGCATCCAACTCGAGCACGGAAGCAGCAGCGAGCGACTCGTATAAAGACGCCATGTCGTCGGCTTTGACGGCGGCGAAGACTTCATCGCGGAGCCGTACCTTGTCGATATCCTCTACGTCCGGATGCGTGAGGTGAAAAAGCTTGTGTGCAAGCACAAGCTGCGGCTGCTGGCTACCTTCTTCTCCCTCCATTCTCTCCCTCTTACAACTCGATCACCTTGAAACCACTGTCCAGTTCAGGAGAAAGGGTTGCAGGAAGCGCGATAGTTTCCCCCTAATGTATTGACATATTTTCTTTTAAGGTCCATCGATTTCAATTCTTGTGATTTTTTATTTTTTTTATTTTTTTATTTTTTATACATAATAAAATACATTGTATATAAAAATTAAAGTTTGGGCTTAGCCTTTTTTATTTAGGGAGGCAAACTGTCTCCTTAGTTCCATCATGAGATAAGTTAGGACAACAAATGACAAAGTGATATTTCAAGAGAGTCAAAATTTATATTTCAAAATGGATGAAAGACTAAATTACCTTCTCATATAAGTAAAAATCTGAATTTAATTAGGGGGGAGCAATTGCCTCCCAAGATCTCTCTTGGGTCTTCCTCTGAGTTTGAGTGTGAGATAATTAAATGCATAAAAATTAAGTGTCATATATATAAATTTTTCTTTTTTAAATGTCATAAAAATTGAAATTTTAGCTCTCTTTTACATGAAGACGATCAAGATTCCTCATGTCAGATGTAAAAAATTCTCTAGATCTTAATAAAGGTTTATATTTGCTCATATATATATATATATATATATATATATATATATATAATCTCAATTTTTATACTTTTTCTAGCATTCTATAGTAAATATCACACATGAAAAAAATTATCATCTTATATGTGTTAAGATTAGAGACATTTTTATGTGATTTAATAATAAAGATATTATAGTTAATAATAGTAATTTAATGTTAGATATTTTAATAGATGAAAATTTTTAATAAAAGAGGGATTGGCAAACAAAGACTTAAACATATATATACTAACTTAAAAATTTAATGAATAATTTTACATACATATAGACACTAATAAACATCAAAATATAATATGAAAACCCAATGTAGATTACCTAAGATTATTCTCATTTTCTTGAGGAGGAATGCATCCTTGGCTATGTATTAGGCATGGTACTCCTTTTTCATCTCAATCAATTTTGATTTTTTCTCAAGGTATTCTAAAATGAATCCTTTAAAATTTGTATTCCTTATTTTTACATATTTCTTAGCCGCGGAAATTGTAAAGGTCACCATCATCTTTAAAGTTCTTTTCGGAGCATTTACTATCGCTTCTTATGTAAAGAATAGCTTGACAAAGTATTCTATTAAGACATAGTAAATCAAGATGCTAATGCTAAAAATTTTAGAAATTTCTAGCGTTATTATTGCGGATTGGAAGATGTTTCCCCCTAAATTAGAAGGTTAATGGATTATAACATTGTTGGATGGCAAATGAACAAAGATCCAATGTTGGAAGGAGTTCGAAGAAAAAAAAGAGGTTAGCCACCTATACAAAGAACACAAATAATGATTTATATTCAGTTGAATATACATGCATCTACTATAGTGAGATGCATTCACTATAGAGAGATAAAAGGATGTGCATTCATTTTTGTGATATAAAATATCTCTGCTATAATAGATGTTAGAACTGGAATGTCTTAAGCAAATTGATATATTGGGATGTTTGATATTCTTTCTTTACTTGTTCACTTCTCATTTTAGAGTTGGTATGTCCTCCAAAAATTATTTTAAACATGCACGACTCACATAATATTTCAAATAATACACATCCTGATTTAAATTCAAGATCATCAAGAGTCCTGATGCAAATAAGTTTATAGTCCAACTGACCATCTTGACAAGGTGAGCCCAATGAAGCGAAAATTAGTTTGATACGAGTTCAATCAAGCCCAAATCAAACCATTTTGTGTACAATCAGAGACCTTGGATGAGAAATTGAATCGTCAAATGTATTCCAAAATTTGACAAGCTTATAATCAACTGAGAGTATCATTAATCCAAATTGAACAAGCCCAAGATCAGTTGATTAAGGCATTGTCAAGACACTCAAATACTGAAAAAATATCATCTGATCAAAGGGATTACTGTGGTCATCCGATGGAGTGGTTCGGATTCATACCCTATTTACATATAATGTTACTCACAAAATCTATAAATAAACTCCCACTCTCTTCATTAAGATGGACCAGAACTTGAAAGAGAAAGCTGAAGGAGCTCCAAGTTCTTGAGGATTCCTTAGCCCCACTACTGTAGTACCACCATCGACAAACCACCACAATTATAGACTACCATCGTCGCTGCTCGACCACCACTGTCGAATTACCACTATATGGCCACCACCTTCGATTCAGCATCGCCAGCAGATCACTGCCGCCCGACCACCGTTGTTGTCACCGCCACCACCAGTCAATCGTTGCTCAACCACAGTTATCTGCTATTATCATTGTAGATCACCATCACCGTTGTAGGCCACCACCATCCAACTTCCATTGTCGAATCACTGCCATCGTTGAACCATTATTGCCCAACCATAGCCACCACCGAAGCACTGTTGCCAAACCACTATCATATAGCCACTGCCAATGTCATGTCACCATTGCCTCCACCAAACCACCACTGTCTAACGCCACTGCCATCAGACCACTGATGCCCAACCTCCATCTTTGTTGACGCCAGACCACTGTATCACCCCCAAACTACCAGCATATCCGCCACCTGAGCTCTGTTGCCTAACCATCACCATCACTACCACTATTGTCGATGTTGGCATCATAATTTCTGCCACTAGACCTCTAATATTGGCTTTTCACCAACACAACCAGGTCATAGCTACTTTTAAGTAGTTTTTTCACATCTTACCCGTGCAATATTGATTATGACTATTCAAGGGTCAATAAAATTTTATAACCTACATCGACATAGTAGAATTATTTCAACTGGGCTAGACCTCATGGTTTTTGCTCAATTTCTTTTTTACTTATGTATATGACAAGTCGTCAAACAACACTAAGATATTAATATATTAGCATACTGATGTGAATTTACAAGCATGAAACAGTTTGGCGTCGTTTGTGGGAAAGATAATTACATCATCGAAGAACTTGTAAAAACTTATGAAATGCCCAACAGAAGCAATACTCATAACAATGAAGCATCCCATTCCAACACCCAAAAATTGTCAGCTATACATCAAATTTATGAGAAACAATTCAAGTTTGGGGGAAACATTAACTATAACTGTGAATGGTTACTCATGTCAACATCTTAGATATGACTATAGTTAAACAAATTATTATCATTCAAGATAATATTATCAACTATCAACATACATTTCCCAGTTGAACTTCTACCCCCAAAAAGAAGATGTAGCCATGACCTCAAAAAGGTAGTGACGATCTAAAGAAAAGCTAATTTTACCTTTGATTCGGGATACATGAGACACTCTCATTTCCCAATTCAGATATAATCGATCCAAGGGAGATTTGATTTGAATTTGTCCATACATGTTAACATCATTGAGTAACACACCTGCGAGCAATCTTAGATGGGTAAAAAATCATTGATGGATTTCTTTCGACTCTTTTACACATGCTAATATTGTAATAGTCAGCCTCAGATATGTCCAATATCCTTGATGAATTTTCTTAGATATATTCCGTATAGGTTAACAACATCGAGTAATGCTTTCACAAACAACTTCCATATATGTTAATGTCACTGAATAATACTTTGATAAATAACTTTGAATAGATGAAACATCATTGATTGATTTTCTTCAACATCATTCATACGCTGTAATGTTGTCGGATAAGGTTCTAGCAAACAACATCATATTGCTCAAATGTCCTTGGTAGATTTCCTTTAATCTGATTATCGCATGACAAACAAGATGTTACTTATTTACCATTATTCAATGATTAGGTCGGTCGCTTATCACTCTTCTAGAGTCACCTAAATGCAACATGCATAATCTCTATTGTTTCGCTATAGTAATTTGTCCATAACAGTCCTTCGTTAAGACATATATTGATTTAATCTACTTTAGTGGATAAAGTTATCACTCACACCAGTGTCGAATGACCACCGCTGCTACCATCCCCATTGTCAGGCTATCATCATTTATTAACACCTATATCATCACCAAACTAAAGTTGCTCGATCACCTCCATAATATCGAATCACCTTCACTCGATAACACTTCCATACCCCCACCATAATCTCCTAGCCAACAACGTTTCTACCACCTGTATTGGATCACCATCTCCGGTTATTGCAGTAAGATCACCATCGCCATATCAACATTATTGGAAAATATTCATTGTTACTAGACTATCATTATTTTGGTGACAGAGCAGCTATCACTGACACTCGATTGACGACGAGCCACAGCCTCCATAGTCATTGGGCCACTTTCTTTATTATCAGACCATTATCACTCGTTTGACATTGTTAGACCACAACTGATGCAGCTGGAGCCCACTACAATCATCAGCTTGTCGCTGTCTAATAAAAGGAACTACTACCACCACTAACTTCATTGTGGGACCACATCTCCCAACCTGTGTTGCCACTAGACCATTATCACCCTGTTGATGCTATTATACTATAACCATTATTGACCACTATTGACTCGATGACATTGTGCAAGGACATTTTCTTCTTTGTGGCTTACTATCTTATGAACCATACTGTCATTAAAGTAACTTTATTTATCAACAACTGATACCTAGTCGATAGCGTTCCAGTACTGTCAGGCCACCTCCGCAAAGCTGAACCACCATCATTAGGACTTCGTTATGACGTATCGTCATCTGGCCAGCACAGCTATTATGAGACATTATCATTATCATTAGATGAACATCGACGTGTTAGACTAACTTCACCAGGTCATCACCATTGCCCAGCTAACACTACCGTCACTATTGAATCAATACAACTCGACCATCACCATCTTCATGGTACAACTTCATTGTCGAACCACCACTACTATTGTGGTGCATCATCAGTATCAAACCATTATTATCTGGTTGCCTCAGCTGTTAGAACACCATCACCCAGTATCTCTAATGAGGTTGATCAAAACCTTTTTTTAAGGAAAGACATCGCCTCCAACCTAGTTTATCTAAGAAGTTTGGTCAACACTTTTTTCCAGGGAAGATATTCATCGGCCTTGATAGCCTCTAACTTGGCATATTCGATGAGGTTGGTCAACACCTCTTTTGAGGGAAGACAATTACCTCATCGTAGGATCGTGAGCCTTGGTCGCCTCCAATTTGATTTGACCAATGAAGTCGATCAGCACCTTTTTCAAGGGAAGAAAGTTGCTTCACCATAGGACTACTAGCGTTGATCGTCTCAAACTTCGTCTGTCCGATGAGGTCAATCAACACCTTTATTAAAGGAAGATCGTTGTCTGATTGTAGCATTGCGAGCTTTGATTGCCTCCAACTCAATCTACCTGGTGAGGTCAGTTAATGCCTTTTTCAAGGAAATACAGTTGTCTCACTAAAGATCACCCGTTTAACCACTTTCAAGTTTTATTTGTCCAACAAAAACAGACAACCTACTTATTTGGTAAGAGAAGGCCTTTACCTTGCCATCTCAAATACAAGCTGGAAGGAGAAGAGTTGTGTCTTCCATAGCACCCCAAGGGGGATATTTGTAAGTTTAAGCAAGGGAAAGAAAAAAGGAAAAGAATTTTGGTATAATATTAAGTTTTTTTAATACTCTTTTCCTTTAAAAAAAGTACAAAAATGAAAAACAAGCCGAACATGAACATATTTTTGAGCTCGAGCGATATATAAACAAATCGAACACGAACAGTGGTATTTTTTAACGAGTCAAACACGAACAAAACTTGAGCTCGCTCTCGGCTTGTTACACCCCTTTTCAGACGAATATGAAGGTGTTTCTTGAGTCACAACCCATGGAAAAGGGTTCGCGGTAACACCAAAGGAGCACCTGCATCTCAAATTTCCTTGAAGACTACTATTTTACAAATATGAAGGCGTTTCTTGAGTCGCAACCGATGGAATAAGGTTCACGATAACGCCAAGGGAGCACTTGCATCTCAAATTTCCTTTAAGATCACTATTTTATGTCACACAATTTTTCAAAAGCTTGCGATATATGTTTATTTTCGTTGATAGTGACATCTGAAAAAAGTGGGCAACCGATACATCCTCAAAATTTATTTTAAACATGCACAGATGTCAGAGTATTTCAAACAATAAACATTCCAAATTCAAATTCAAGACCGTTCATGGTTATGACTCTAGCAAGCTTATAGACAAACTAACCATCTCGATAAGGCAAGCCCAATGAAGCTAAAATTGGTTTAATCTGAGTCTAATGAAGCTTATATCAGGTCATATAAGTGCAATTAGAGGCTTTGGATGAGCAATTAAATGGTTAAATAGATTCAAATCTGACAAACTTATAGTCAAATCAAGAGCTTTGTTGAGCTAAATCCAACGAGCTCAAGATCACTTAATTCTGACATAAATAAAGAACTCAATTAGTTATAAAATGTCATATGATTCAAGGGATTGTTTCTAGGCTCTCTGATGGAGTGGTCATGGTTCATGATTTACATAGAATGTCACTCATAAAATCTATGAATCAAATCTCAATCCCTTCATGAAGAAGGACATGGACTTGGAAGAGAATGTTGAAGAAGCTTCAAGCTCTTAAGAATTCCAAAGGTCCTCCACTATTGGACCGCCATCGTCTAGTTATCGCAGCCATCATGACTTCACGTCGACTACCCTCAAGCCGCAGTTGTTGCCTCCATATGATTGCACCCCCGCCACTCCCTATGAGCCACCTCTACTATTTGGCCACCATCGAACCACCATTGCCTGATCACCATCATTTGGTTGCTGCTACCGCTGGATCAATGTCGACATGAAGCAACCTGAATATGATAGGTTGCATCTAGTGGGCTTGTGACACGAACGATCAAGTCTTAGAGATAATTTTTTTACCTATAATATCTCTCTTAACTTTCCAAATCACCAGTCCATCAAAAAAATTGGTAATCTTCACGTGTGTTATTTTTGGGATAATAATAAGATATGTTCACATAAGTGTCATCCCTTCTTAATAGATACTCAAAATAATACACGCCACGATGTCAGCACAAAAATCTAGAAGCACTTGATGATCTTGAACTTAATTTTTTCTAAAATTATCACATGTCATGCTTAATTGACATGAATGTACAGATTATTGGAGTAAAGTACCAAAATAAATAATAAAAATCACATGAATGTAAGTATTTTTGGCACTTTACTCCAATAACTTGTTTTGGCCTACTTTCAAACTAGGAATGGATGATAACTTGTGCCGTATTAATAGCCTGCACACAAACAGAACCTTTCCCTCAACAGCTATTCTTCAAAGCTTTCTAAAAACCAATTAGCTCCCAATCCAAAACTAAAAGCAACCAAATATACTAAGAACTGCTCAAATGCTCAGCTTGACTGAAAGAAAAAAAGTGAAGAATTCCAATAGGTTGGATTCAACGCGCCCCAAAAACTGGTGAATCGTCCCAACACAATGACAGTTCATGATAAAAAAAACCAAAATATAACATAGACGGAAACAGAGTTCGATCTAAAAATCCCAACAGCAGAGACATCTGGGCCCTTATAATCCTCACATGCTGCCATTCTGAACGTCGCTGGCAGGTACGTGAAACCATACGAGACCAGGTTGGGCACAATTCGATTGAGAAGTTGAAGCTATGGAGCCCAAGGAAATTCTCCACAGATCAAGTATTATTGTGACGAGCATGGCAGCACCTAAAGCATCCACAGCCACTCTTTGCAGATCCCATTCATCACCTTCTATCTCAGCAACCCTGGATTTCAGCAAAGCAGCAGAAGAACTGTGTTGGAACAGATAGAGAAAGCCCTTGATGTTTTGCAGAGGATCATTTTAGTCACAGAGTCTATAAAAATATCAATTTAGTTCATAGACTCTTTTAATATGAGTTGCAATAATCCGAACAGAGAGAAAAATATATTACATGCAAACAAGATAGGTGTAGATTTAGTTCTATTTGGTGGTATTATAGTGCAATACTATCACGATATCACCAAATACCACGACATAACACACTGTATCACCAAACATCACGACATAACACCAATCTGCGTGTGAAGATTTCGCACGTAATATTCACTCCCACGAAAGACTATCTCAACCCCAATTTAAAGAATGTTGAAACTAATTTGACATTTTTAAAAACTATGCGATTAAAATGACCATATAAAAAGTCAGGAGACTGCTTTAAGCCAACTGCTGGGATATAGACTATTGTGCCGAGTTAGGCACATATAGGCACGCAGACAGCTTAGCTTATGCCTGAAATATCAGTTGGCAAAATTGTATATAATAATACTCAAATCAAAATTTGTTATGATTATGAAAATGAGATCAAATTTCCTTTTTAATATAAACCAATAACATAGATATGAGTACCAAAGTGTTTAATAATAACAAAATTTGTATATAATAATAATTTATTTTTTATGCATGTTAAAAAAATTGCATGTGTTTCATTAATACAAATAATAACAAAATTCACTTAACCATTTCCTAAGTGATCGAATCCACGGAGGTTGAAACATTAAATTGATTTAAGTTTAATAAATTATTATAGAAGACCAAATTTTAAAAAAATATATATTTTGCATGTATTCCAATGCAATGGCACCTTAAAATAGCACCAAATGTCACACAAAAGAATTATTCGTTGTGATTGAATCAAGTAAGAATATAAGGTATGGTTTTCACATAGAAAGCAGTATAATGTAGACTTGTCCTCATCACTCAATTAAGATACTGTCGTTAGTGATAAAATAGATGTTTGTACAATCATGCATGTGCGGATATATAGTCAGTCTATATATATATATATATATAAAGATTGCTCGTTCAGGAGAAAAAGGCTTCTGGGAACATTATTGACACTCGTTAGCATCGAATCCTCCCTCGAAAAAAAGACTTCTGCCTCCTTACCGTCGTCGGATTTCCCAACAAAGAGCTGATGCTAACCCTGCTCGGAGAGAAGCAGAAGCATCCGACGTCGATAACGTGTTCAACGCTTAAACTTACTATTAAGCGCCATCGTGAGACTCCTCCGCAAGTTAGCACAAATCACACTCCGCGCTACTCAAACGACCAACACCGTCTGACATCGAACGTCTTGGCAGCGTGGCTCTTCCTCCCGTAGTGCAAACCGCCTAGTGATCAAAGAAAAATATATTGAGAATTTTATACATATTTTACATTGATTTGGATGATATTGCACTTTAAAGAAATATATTTTCTATGTTTTGTTGCAATAATGAAGATTTATAAATAATGAAGCAAAAAGATGCGAAAAGGATCGAATATGGAACAAAAAGGACCAAAAGAGACAAAAGTTGAACTTGCCCGCCGACGGCGAGGAATAGGCCGCCGACGGTATATTTTTCCAGAGAATAAAAAAAGACGACGAGATCGAGCCTGCCGACAACGAGCTTGAGCAATTGACCTATGTTCTAGAAGCCAGCCGACGGCGCCAACGAGGCCGCCAACGAGGCCGCCGACGGCGAGAATGACGGTTCAAGCAAGATTCATCGAATCTGGACGCTTTTTGAAGGAGTGCTTAAGCAGTCTTTGGAAATATTTCTCCCTCTTTAAAAAGAGACAAATTTAGGACAAAAAGTATCTTCAGTTTGTGCTGTGTCCTTGGTGTGGTGTGAGAGTCCTTCTTGAGTGTCATTCTTAAGAGTCTTTTAGTGTGTTTAGTGTTATTAGTGTGTGATATACAATAAGGAAGAGTCAAAAGAACTTCAAGGAGTTGTGTGGGGAGAAAATCTAGATAAGTTGTGTTTATTATTTCGTAACTTTGATTTTTATATGAAATCCAAGTTTTGAGTTATTCTTCCTATGCATTCTGAGTAGTCTTTTACTTTCTCCTTGTTTCGAGATTTTGTGAAATGAAAAGTTGAATTAGTTGTGCCTAAAATATTCGATAAAAATTGTGATAATATTTCTACTTAAATCTTAATTTACTTTCAATACTGCTAATCGATTCGTTAAAATATGTTGATTTAACAACTAAAGAAATGTTACATCCAAGATTCGTGAGGACAAGTCCTTGAAAGGAGGTGCGCAAATAAACGTAGAAATATTACTTATCGGATGTAGAATCGGAGTTATTAGAGCGACAAACTAAAATCCTCAATTCTGGTCCTATCGTTTCGGCCATTGAGTGTAGAATGTTAGCTCTCGACGAGGGAACGCGAGCTCCGAGTCGAGAGCCGTATCCTCCAAGCCTACCGCAGATTCGAGAACTCAAGCATAGTGATTACTAACGTTCTTTATTCCCGACTAAAGCGGTAAATAATATGAACGCTCCTATTCGACACAATATAATTCTAACTAATTTAATTATCCATTCAGCTTAATTCTCTTAATGAGTGAGAAGATACTTTTCTATATCGCAAACTTCCGTTTAAACATTAGTGGTAGAGTTTAGTATAATCGTTCTTAATTTACGTTTACTAGATACTTAATTAAGTCGTTGTAATTAGTTCGTAATCTTTAAACTTCCCCGCATGGATCGATATCTAAGACTCATTAGAAGTTCTCAGATATTTCGAACGATACGTATACTTACGTTTATAAGGTGTGACTTGCTATTATCGAATATTTATTTTTACAATTTGTTAACACTTATAACGTTAAACATAACGTCACCGGATCAAGTTTTTGACGCCATTGCAGTGAAAAGAAAGAATTATTAAGATAATTAGTGCGATAATTATTAAGATAATTACTAGAAAGAACTGACTATTTTAAATTGCATAAGTTTTAATTTCGATTGTGTATGCGCAAATTTGGAACTAAAAATTTAATTCCTTACGATTCAGAATTAGAGCGCACTATAAAAAAATTAGAAAACAGAAAAGAGAAATTATAAATCAAATGGCGAATAATCCAGTAAATGAAAATCAACCGAGACCTTTAAGAGATTACGCTAACCCTACATTAGATGAAATTCACTTAACTATCAAAAACCCTGATGCAGCGGCAACTTCATTTGACCTTAAACCTGTAATTATCCAAATGATACAGAATAATCAATTTAGTGGTTTACTAAAAGAAGATCCTAATTTACATCTCGCTAATTTTTTAACTTTGTGCTACTTTTTAAATATGATGAAGATCTCAACGACGTCGTTAGACTTAGACTTTTTCCTTTTTCTTTATGGATAAAGGCTAAGATGCTATTAAATTCGTTAAGACTCTGATCTATTAACTTATGAGTTAATTATCACAAAAATTTATATCCAAATATTTTCCTCCTTAAAAACTCGTAAGCTTTAAAAAAGATAACATCTTTTAGTCGACTGATTGAGAATCAATATACGGTTTCGGAGAGATTTAAAGTTCTTTCTAGTGAAATGCCTACATCATGCTGTTACGATTTGCTAATTATACAAACTTTTTATAATGGACAAGAGGATCTCTTGGATCCATTATCGATGTCAGCTTCCAGTAGTTCATTAATCGCAAAACCATTCGACTGGCGCTTATTCATTAATCAAGTAAACGACTACTAACAATTTTCAATCACTTTCCGAAAAGCTAAATCTTAAAAAAATAGCTAGTATCCATGATTCTGATGTATATCTATGTTAGCTTCTCAGATTGCTGCTATAGCTAAGAAATTAGATCATTATGGAATGAATTATTCTCCTACTATAATGGAAGAAAGTTCATCTGGGCAATGTGTGGATATTCAACCTTCTTATGAAACTTTAAATGATATTAATAAAAGATCCAATAATCCTTATTCAAATTATTACAACCTTAGTTGGAAGAATCATCCTAATCTTAATTGGAATAACAATTCTACTAATCAACAATGGGCAAACAATTCAGTAAACCCATTAGGAAATTCATCTAATCAAGAAAATCCTAACTATAAACCTTCTTATCCACCTGAATTTAATAATAACTCTCAATTTAAGGAAAATAAGTTATCTATGGAAGAATTGATATTAAATATGGGTCAACATTTGCAGAATCAAAGAAACCCGTTACAAATTCAAGGAAACCAATTACAAAATCAAGGAACTGCTATTAAAAATATTGAAATTCAACTTGGGCATATCGCTACTACACTTAATAATAAATTCTTAACTTTTCCAAGAATGCTGAAATTAATCCTAAAGACCAAGGAAAAGAATATATAAAAGCGATACAACTACGAAGTGGAAAAGAATTAGAAACAAGAGTTCAAAAAGAAACATAAACTGAAAAACAGAAAGTGAAAACTGAAAAAGAAAGGGATCAACATGATCAAGATTTAGAATATCCACTTACACCAATGAAAATTACTATAGAGAAACCACCACCACCATTTCCTCAGCGATTAAAGAAACATAAAAAGGATAAACAATTTTTTAAATTCATTGAGATCCTGAAGAAACAAATGCCCAATTATGTGAAATTTATGAAAGATATTCTAAATAAAAAAGAAAGCTTCACGTACTAATGAAATCATGTCAGCTAAGAGAACAGAATAAGCAATTATTCGGAGAAGTTTTCCCGAGAAATTAAAAGATTCTGTAGTTTCACTATACTGTATTATTTGTGAAAAATTTTATGGAAAAATTTTATGTGACTTGGGAGCCAGTATTAATCTTATGCCTCTATCAATTTTTAAAAGATTAGGATTGAGAGAAGTCTCACCTACTTTTGTAACTCTTCAGTTAGCTGATCGTTCAATAACTTATTCTAAAGGAGTTATCGAAGATGTGTTAAGTAAAAGTGATAAATTTATCTTTCCCGCGATTTTATCGTTTTAGATATGTATGAAGATAAAAAATACCTATAATTTTAGTGAGACCTTTCTTACCATTTCGAAGAGCCACAATCGATGTTCAAAATGAGAATTAACTATGAGAGTAAATGATCGTTAAGTAAATTTTAATATTGCAAAATCAATGAAATACCCAGCTATTAAAAAAGATGATGAATGTTTTCGAATGAAAATTCTTGAACATCTGTGAAATAAACATTTTAAAAAATATTTTGAAAATAAACAAAAAATAGAAAATGAAGAATTATTTAAAAAACGAAAAATAAAGAATTAGCATTATATACAAGAAAGATTTGAGATGCTTGGATGTTACGTAAAATCGTCGAAAAGTAATATAATTCCGTCAATTATAAAACCTCCTGAACTTGAGTTGAAAATTTTACCTACTCATCTGAAGTATGCATATTTGGGAAATTCATTAACTTTATGAGTTATTATATTTGCAGAATTAAACGAATTACAAGAGCATCTGAAGTATGCATATTTGGGAAATTCATTAACTTTATGAGTTATTATATTTGCAAAATTAAACGAATTACAAGAGCAAAAACTTTTAGTTAGACATGTTAAAGAAATATAAGAAAGCTTTTGGTTGGACCTTAGCATATATTAAAGGAATTAGTCATTCAATCAGTATGCACAAAATTATTTTAGATAATGAACATAAACCCAGAGTTGATCCTCAAAGGAGATTAAACCCAATCATGAAAAGTAGTCAAGAAAGAAATTTTAAAATAGTTAGACAATGGTATTATATGTCCTATTTCGGACACAGGTTAGTGTAAGTCCTAATTTATCGTGTTCCTAAGAAAGGAGGAGTGATCACTGAAGTCTAATGAAAATAATGATTTGATACCTATCTGACAAGTTACCTGGATGACATATATGTATCGACTATAGTGAAATCGAATACGACCACCGTAAAAGATCACTTCCCTCTACCATTCCTGTGACCAAATGTCGGATAGATCTACTGAGCACAAATACTTTTGTTTTTTAGATGGATATACCGACTACTATCAAATTCCTATCGTATCCGATGATCAAGAGAAACTACATTTACTAATTCTTATGAACTTCGTCGAAGAACGTTTTCGAATTACGTAACGCGCCTACAACATTCCGGTAGATGTATGATGTCTATATTTAAGAAATTAATAGCATTTAATGGAATAAGATTTATGACGATTTCTCCGTCTTCGAACATCATTCGATGCATGCTTAGATCATCTTAAAAAGTTTTCGAGTTATGCGAAAAAGAATTTAGTCTAAATCGGAGAAATGTTAATTTATGATCGTAGTGATAATCAGACAGTAAGTATAAAATTTCGAAACATGACATTAAGTAGACTCGCAAAAATTCAAGTTATAACTAAATTACCACCTCCTACTACAAATGAGAGATGTAAGCTTTTCTTGATACGCTTGATTTTACGTATACTACATAAAAAATTTTCCAAAAATAACCAAACCTCTACGCCAACTTTTAAAAAGGACAAGAAATTTGAATTTACTAAAGAATGTCTAAAGACTTTTAATTATTAAAGAATAAATTAATCACAACACCTATAATAGCTTCACTTGATTGGAGAAACCGTTTAACTTACGTGTGACATGCTAATTGACATGCGTATTTGAAGTGTTTCTTGACAAAGATATGATAAAATTTTTAAAGTTATATACTACGCTAAAGAAACTCTTAATAATGTTCAAATTAACTATACAAGCATGAGAAAAGTTAATTATTAAGCAATCGTATACGCTTGATAAGTTTTAGATCTTATTTAATCTGAACTAAATGTATTACAGATACCGATCACTCGCTATTAAATATTTAATGCAAAAGAATGATACTAAACCAATATTAATTAGATGGATATTATCGATGCAAGAATTTGATTTTGTAGTAATTAATGTGTTAAAACCGATAATCAAATCGTCGATCATTCGTCAAGATTAGAATATCACAAATTATCCGACATCGACAACGAAATTACGTACAGCTTTCCGATGAACAACTTTATAATATAAATGAGTGAAAATTACCTCGTATGCTGATATAATTAATTATATCGTAAGTGATATTTTACCACCCATGTTAACTCCGTAACAATGTAAAAAAATTCATTTATGATGCTAAAGCGTATTTTTGGATTTAACCATATTTATATAAAGAATGTAATGATCTTATTATTGTGAGATGCGTGCTTTATGAAGAATCGAATCGATTATTCAAAAAGTCATGATTTCAATTTGATGACATTTTGGACTAACAAAACTCCACATAAAATTTTATAGCTTGATTTTATCGTCTACTCTATTTAAAGATGCTACGTAAATATCAAAACTCGTGATAAATGCCAACGAGCAGATAATTTATCTGTAAGAAACGAAACGCTCCGAATTTCATATTGTAAGCCGAGATTTTTTATGTTCGAGATTGAGATTTCACTGACCATTTATTTCTTCATTCGAAAACTCATATATATTGGTTGTTGTTGACATGTTTCAAATGGATCAAGCACAAACCTTATCTCGTTGTGATGCTAAGAGTGTTTCAAAATTTTTAATGAAAAATACTTTCACAAGGTATGAAATGCCGAGAGGGATTATCACTGACGGAGGATCCCATTTTAGGAATAAATATATTCAAAGATTAGCTGAAATTTTAATATTATTTATACAATATCTACTGCTTATCATCCACGTACTGCGGATTGATACTAAGCTTAATCGAGAAGTTAAACGCATTTTAGAAAACCGTAAACCCTAAGCAGATCGTATCGGTCCACCGTACTAAACACTCGCATTACATGCATACAGTGATCGCTTATAAAACTCCGATCGGAACGACTCCTGCGTACTTATTTTCGAAAGATCATCACTTACTGCTAGAATTAGAAAGATAAAGTCAGTATCGGACGATTAAAGAATTTAATTATAATTGAAAGATGCTAAGTGAGTAAGAGATTATCGCAGATGAATGAATTAGAGGAATTAAGGATTGAATCCTATAATAATGATAGAATTTATAAAGAGAAAATGAAGTTATGGCATGATCGGAAGATTAACTAAAAAAAAATTGAACCGGGACAAGAAATTTTGCTTTACAATACAAGACTGAAATTATTTCTTGGGAAATTGAAATCCCGATGGTTAGAACCTTTCACTATAACTCAAGTGTTTACATAAATTGACAAAGTAAATTTACACAGATTAAAACCATATTTTGAGAGTAAAAGACCAAATTTTAAAGAGATTTTAATACTCAGTCAACCTGATGAACACCTTGAATAGGTCGGGCTTACGACGTTAAACCAAGCGCTTTATAGGAGGCAACCCATAGTTATCTTTATTTTCAGGCATTAATTGTGCATTTGTGTGATTTATTGTTAGTTTATGGTATAAATGAATTCTACTACTCGTATTTACCCTTATAATCATCATGATAAGTGGGATCCATAGAAAAATTAGAAACACATTCGGATCAGAGCGAAACTGGGCAATTTTTGCCTTGGCCGCCGATGGCGAGATCGATCCCGCCGACGGCGAGTGTTGCCCGCCAAATATAGTCTGTGTTATCAAAGAATCCCGCCGACGGCAAGATCGACGCCGCCGACGGCGAGATCGACGAGTGGACGATTTAGGGAGTTATTTTGACGATTTTTGGCGATTCTAAGTGTTTTAACTCTTTAAAAACTCCTAGAACTCGAATTCTAAACTCTCTATTTCCTAAAAACGAATTGAAACTCCACCAAAACTCATCATTATGGAATCCAATCACCCTGAAATCCCTAGATCTCGAGTGTTCAACAGAGGAAAATTTATCAGTTGCGAGGCTCAGTGCTTATTCAATAAAGATATGACGAAAAAGAGATTGATCAAGGAACGAGGATTCATGAATCGAGGAGAAGAGAATTCAACAAAGCCTATCGAGGAAATGATTATGCGACGACGTTGGGAAGTATTGTGCTATACAACCTCTGCAGTAGTCATCCCTGTGGTGAATGAATTCTATGCCAATTTACCCGGAATCAACCACGGAGTTGTCTATGGCGTCCGAACACAGCTCTGCGTCCGGACGCCAATAATATGCTGCTACGTCTGCTAAATCGGGCCCACCTCATAAAACAATAAAAAAATAATTATTTTTTTGCCTGACTTGGCCCATAACTTTTGGAGGCTTCGAAAAGGTATAACTTTCACGTGCGGATCATTTTCGGCGGATATACTTCTCGGTGAGGTTCCAACTGCAAGCATTCATCCCATTTTCTCGACGTCATTTTATCTTGCAGCTGGCAACTAACCTCTTGAAGATGGACTATAAAAATAATGATTTTATGTATGAAATGGAGGTGATTTATCCTGCAAACAGAGAAACACATGAGATGGAAATGGAGGTGAGTTTTCATATGTCTGTTTTGTTTTAGAAGATTTTTTTCAGCTGTTTTTTGAGGTGTTAAATTTGATTGTTATTGTGGTTTTAGGGTGTTGTTATTATTAGGGTTTAGAGGTTTTTGAGTTCTTTATAAGGTGTTTTAGGGTGGGTTTCATGTAGGCATTATTGAAGTATTACTGTGGAGTTATTTGAATGATTTTTTTTTTCAAAGTTTATGAAAACATTAAGATTAGCATTCTCTATTTTACATTTTGGTCAGAGTGGAGATAACTATACCGAGGCCATCTGCAGACAGATTACTTCACGTCATTGTTCACAACGAAAAAGAAGCATATAAAGTATATTGTCTATATGCTCATCATATTAAATTTACTGTTCGCAAAAAACACAGTAGTTTTTGGCCTAACTTGAGGAATATTAAGACGATGGACCTCGTCTGTGGTAAAACAAGTTTCAAGGAAGAGTTAAAGACCAATGGGACTGCTAAATACAAAAAAAACATATACAAAAACTGGTTGTCCAACAATGATTCGATATGCAGTTGATGGTTAAGGTAATTGGACAATTAAAAAATTTATAGAAACTCATAACCACTCATTAGCAAACAATGTTGATAAACATATTTTGCATTCCAATAGAAAGATAATAAAAAATCAATGCAGATGTGCTCAGATCGATGACACAATTAGGTATATAAGCTACAAATGTATTTAACTTTTTTACAACAGAAGTTGGGGGAGAGAACTTAAAATGTACGAAGCAAGATGCCTTCAATTTCATTCAAAGAGAGAAAATATCTATAATTGAAAATGACAATGTCAATTCTCTATTGCAGTTGTTCACAGAGAGAAGGACCGAAGATGGTATGTTTGCGTGGGACGTCGAATTTAATGAGAGTGTCAGACTGTGAACATTTCTTGATATGAAATATGACGACACGTCCAGACTTGATTTTGACTGTTTTATTGATGTCATTATTTTTTACACCAGTTATAAACTAAATAAATATAATTTATGGTGTAGTCTTTTTGTTGGTGTTAACCACCATTGACAAAATGTTCTATTTGGAGTGAGATTCTTGTCAAATGAGATGATTGATTCATTTAAAAGACTATTTAAAACTTGTAACTGTCTCATGGATGACAAACATCCAATAACAATTTACACTGATCAGGATTAACCAATCACTAGAGTCATAGAAGATATTATGACAAATATACGACATTGATTATATATGTGCCATATATACAAGAAATTATTGTCAAAGATTCATTGTGGGGTGGGGAATAATACAATAAACTATCTTTTTTATAAATGTATGAGCAAATGCGACTCTAAAGAGGAGTCTGAAAATACAAGACAGGCGATTATAAACAAAGGAAATCTACACGTGTGGCTAGATGATATGTATAACATTAGACATAAGTGATCTACATCATTTAATAAAGAAATTTTTGAAATGAGAATTTTATCGACTCAAAGAAGTGAGTCCACCAATAATATTTGCATGTTGTCTCAAAGCCTACAAGTTCTATTACTGATTATTTTCTGGGCTTTGAAAATATGTCATAAGAACATGCAAGTGGAACGAGAAGAACGAGCATTTCATGTGTGATCAATTTGTAATTACTCTCGTCGCTAAAGGCAACCCAAATATTGAGGCAGACAACTTCATTTTACTTAAGAAAACTATAATCAATGTTTGATGAAGAGTTTATACACGGATCTTGCAGTCTTCAATTAGATTCCTCTGTATTATGATTCTGAATATTTCATTAAGAATTTGGATGATCACTTGACAAACACACCTTGGATGGTTAATTTTGACAAGTCCAGCTCGAAGATTAAGTGCGCTACAAAAAATTTTAAATGATGAGGCTACTATGTGTTAACTCTCTACGAGTCTTAAATTTTGAACATATAAAGAAGATACCCAATAAATATCTCCTATTGAGATGATCTGCCCATACAAAAAGGGATATCTATAACAGTTATGAATATAAGCAACTTCAAGAGACACAAATGTGGAATGCTAATTCAAGTGGCCTCATATTTCGTATACATGTTCAAAAATTTGCATATCAAATTAGTAATAAAGCACATGAGAATGGAGAAGTTGAGCAGTGTGTGTTGGACATTGAAAAATTATCATTGGATGTTGATGACATAGTACATCGAAGAGGTTCTCAGTTCAAACAACAACCAAAAATGGAATAAAAAACCAGTGAATAATGAATCCAACTTCAATGACCTAGCCAAGAGGCGCCCTAAGGGAATATCTAATTTCAGGTTAAAAGGATATTGGGAGAAGAACAGAAGAGACAAAGGTATATTCCTTCTATTCAGATGCGAGTTTTATTTTTTAGCTAACAATAAGTTTTTCTAACACTTACCATGGTACACAGGCAAGCAACAAGAAGCTTCACCCAACTAAGAAGCGGAAACATTCTCATGTGATCCATACTTGTGTTTGATTTCTTACACAGGTCGATATATAATGAAAATTTATTACCACCATGTTTTGTTATGTTTCTTTTTGGATGATGCTTTATTTTACTGATACAAGGCCATAAACTTATATTCATGATTACTGAAACATTACAGAATTGGTTTACTCCATAGTACAGGGAATTATATACTGACATGATGAGTGATTCCATACTTCAGATGTAAATCTCAACACAGAATATAAAATATCATTTTTTTCCTGAAATGTGAAAAATAAATACTTCATACTTTAGTTATTCAATATTTATTTACTTTTTTTTTCAGAATACCATCATTGCATTACTTAATTCTTTTAGTAGTTGCTAGATCCCCAAATTGGTTCGAATTTAAATGCACTTAAAATGCCGCCATAAACCCCCAATAATGCCACAATAACCTCCCAATTACACTCGCATAATATCATCAATAACCTCCATATAACTCCGTAATAACCCCTCAGTAACAGCTAGCCAATGACATTGTAGTTTCGCGTCAATAAACTCTGCCGAAATTCTACAATAACTCCTCAGTAACCCATCAATAACTGTTATCCAATAACACCGAGGGTTCGCTCCAATAACTTCTCAATAACGTTGTGTTATTGTGTCAATAACTCCCACCTAAAATCTTCAATAACCCCCCGCCCCCCAATAAGTCTTCAATAACCCATCAGTAACTGCTCTCCAACAATGTCGCGGTGTCGCTCCAATAACTTCCTAATAATGTTGTGTTATTGCGTCAATAACCCTCGCTAAGTCTTCAATAACCCATCAGTAACTGCTCTCCAACAATGTCGCGGTGTCGCTCCAATAACTTCCTAATAACGCTGTGTTATTGCGTCAATAACCCTCGCCTAAAATATTCAATAAACCTTCAATAACTCCGTAGGTCAGCTCCAATAACTTATAAACAACGTTGTGGTTCCGCCTCAATAACCTCATTCTTAAAGTCTCCAATAATCCCCAATAACTTTCTAGTAACCCTTCAATAACCGCTACCCAATCACGTCGCGATCTCGCTCGAATAACCTCCATAGATCCAATAACTCTCCAATGACACTGTGATCCCGACCCAATAACAACCGCACGACTTCTGCAATAACTTCTAAATAACGTTATGATTCCGCGTCAACAACTTCCGCATAAAATCTCCAATAACCTCCAATAACTTCCTAATAACCCTTCAGTAACAGCTACCTAATCGCGTGGCGGTCTCGCTCCAATAACCTTTACAGATCCAATAACTTTTTAATAGCGTTGCGGTCCCGTCCCGATAACCTCCACAGGCCATCTACAATAACTTCTAAATAACGTTGCGGTTCCGCATCAACAACTCCGCAGAACTTATATAGTTGTGGTGATGTTTGTATTAATGGAAGTTTTAATATAGGTTGAATATATGTATCTAATATATATAATATGAGTACAATTTATTTTGACTTGGGTGGAATCAGATGTATTATAGTCATTTGATATTCGATTAAGAATTAAAAAAAATAAATTTCATTTGGGTTGGTATGTTTAAAATAAATTTATTTAAATTATACAAATCTCAAATACAATGATTATTTTCACTTTGAAAATTTGCATAAAATTTATCATCGACAAATATTGTTTACATGTTTGAGTTTTACATAAATAATAACTAACTATAATGAATTTATTGTTTTAACATTTTAAAGTTTAAAACAAATTTATTTCAATTCATCGCTAATAATACCACGATTCCGAGCATTCCACAATAATAAATTATTCGGGCTTATTGCACAAATACCACAAAGGAATTGGAGCGCTTCTCAGCGCGGTGTAAATAGGGATTACTAACGGGCTATTTGGAGTTTATTGAGGATTTTTTGACGTTATTGACGAGTTATTTGAGGGTTATTGACACAAAAACGTCGAGTCGTTGGATCCCTCATCAAATCAGTATAGTTTAGGGTTATTAACACGTTATTGGAGGGTTATTGAGGCATTATTTAGGTTATTACACAAATAAGACGGATGTATTGGAGCACTTATCAGGGCGGCGCAATTAGGGGTTATTAAAGAGTTATTTGGGGGTTATTAGAGGGCTTTTCTAGGTTATAGATGTTGGATTACTCATCAAATCAGTATAGTTAAGGGCTAGAAATGCATCAGATTTTAGCAAACAATATTTGAAATTAACATTAAGAAAAAGGTCATTTACATAAAAAGTCAGATTATGGTACATAAGAATTAAATGATATTGGTTAATACAGTTGAAATTCAAAACAAAGGCATCATTACATTACACAAAATGTACAAATTAAATGGTAGACAGATATGTTACAAAACATATTAAAAACTTTCAACTATGTCTTGAAATAATGCACTTTTACACATCATATAGCTTATTTCTGCTCTAAACAATGACATACCATCCTGCCATGCTGATTTATCCCTCAACCCGCCTATCTATTTGTACAAGTGTTTCCAGATATTTACATACGAATACACCACAATCAACGCTATTACTTTGGACCGAAATGTCTATGATCATTGTAATTGTCAAATTTTTCATGTCACTCCTGAAAGCTTTCCAGAAATTTTTAACAAATTGTCTAATTTACAAATTTAAATGTTGAATTAAATCGATGATAGCCTAAAAATGGGAAAAATGATTCAAAAGTGAATGATCTTCTATTGAGTATTCTTACAACGTCGCAGGTGATCGCCAAATGGATTTTGTTGGGTAAGGAATCATACAATCTCCATTTGCGCTCATTCAATTCTTCAACTAGCAATGTCCAATGTTGATTATTAATTATTGTATCAAAAGTAACTCGACATTTTTTATTGTCTCCTTCCTAATGTGCTCAACAACTTGGGTCAAGTTTTTTTTCCTGTACACCTGCATAAAAATGGAATATAATCCAATTTTTATCATGGTGGATGTATTTAAATGTGTTCTAAATAAATTGAAGTTGAGTATTTACTCACTAGAGTGGAGGCAGATATAAATAGGATCTAGAAAATTGCGGTGATTTGCACCACTTATTTTCCATTAACATTGCAAAACTATCTACATATTTGGTTGCTAACCAATCATTATTCAATAACTTTTCAAGACCTTTTCGACTTATCGAATCATGTCCCATAATAATTATAAGATTATCTCTGCATTTGAAAATATAATTAGAGTGACAATTGTCTGAAAAAGTAATGCGGATCACAAAAGGGATAGTGCACTAATATAAATTGTATTTACTGCAGCATAAATCAATCACTTCAAGCATGTACAGTGGAATTTGACCTCTTACAAAAAAATCTATAACCAATGATGCGGAAATAACCTGTGAAACTAATAAATCTTAATATACAATATAAAGATTTATGTTACGAGACTAAACAAGAGAAGATTATATTCTATAACTTATGAGGATAATCATTTACAAATTCTAGGTCCAAGTCCTGTTGCTCTTCCTCTTTATTTACACCTCCAACCACTTATTTTATTGTAAAATCAAATATTTGACTATGTTCTTCAGGTTCTGTAATGAATTATACTTCTACTTTATCAGGAGGTGTTATTTGAAGTTGCCCTACTGTCTCAATATGTACATTTGTCGGGGATGAAATAATTTTTGTTATTATTGATGTGAAACAATCTCTTCCTTTTTCTCCCATAATTTTTCAATTTACGAAACTAAAGCATCTAATGAATACTTGGAGTGTTTCTTCACTTCATTGAATTTCTTTTATTCTGATCAAACGATGTAAATGAGGAACTTAATTTCCTCTTTTTTCTATTGTCTCTGGCCTTAACCCTTTGGATTAAAGTTTCTGATGGAGATTCATGTATCCATTTCTTTTAAAGCTGCCCATCTGATTTATTTTTTGTTTTTTCTAATTTATTTACTTGTGACTGCAAGTCTTATCACTCTAGTATCTAAATTATTAAAAAATGTGTTTATTGATTCTTGAAAGTCAAAAGAAAATTCTTGTTGATATTTAAGTATTTGATATATTTCTTCTAATCCAATATCACTACCTTGATGGGTATGTGTTGGTTGGTAGTTAATATGACAGGTTACTATAGGATTGGCCTCAACATAATCGGGTGAATATGGTATGGAGTATCATGTTGTGAGAGAAGCGTCACATGACTTGATGGTCCTTTAGCTGGAGGGGCGAGTGAATGGTGCTCATTATCTTTTAAATTCAACAACAATTCATGAACCTATACAACATTTCAGACACACAATATCACATCCCAATAACACCTCAATATCATATTTCATAAATAATACAATCTTAACACCAACAACACTATAATAACACCTTGAAGGGATTATGAGATAAATGGCTCACTAGTGCATGTTTGAACCTCTTAAATGCTATATGAATATTTGATGCGTTCCAGCTCATATTTATTAGCCACCCCAGCATTTGAGGTCTAGCCTCAGAAACAACAACGATGACCAATAATGTGTGCTCATAAAACTAGAGCTATGTAAAACATAAATAAATAAATATTTGCTATGACCACAAATAAAGAAAGAACTTTTAAGAGGTATGATAAAGAAACTAACCGTTTGAAAAAAATAAAGCCATTAATGTATCTCAAATGGCTGATCCTTCCTTATTTTCATGGTGCAGGTGTTCACTTGACAAATGAGAAAATCACATACCGTAGCAGACTAATTATACGAAGAAAAAGACTATACATCCTTAAAGAAATGAGTAAAGTTCTTTGGGCATAGTAAAATTGCTTGAAAGAAAAAATAAATTTGACACAAAAACGTTAAATGATAGTTTTTCGAAGGGAATAAATGAGTCCTCATGTGAAACATTTATTAGTTCACTATTTATTTATCTAGTATCCGCACCACAGAAGGGAACCTTATTCCAATATGCTGGTGATACTCTAGTGGGCATACCAATAAGCAAGACAAATTGGTCTGGATCAAATATTACCTCTTTCCCCCAAAATTGAATACTATTAGATCAATATTCCCAAAGTTCAATAGATGCATAGTCAGTATATGATATTGAGGGTGCGGAGGGAATTCAAAAAACTGGACCAAATTCATTGTTTCTAATTTAGTCCATGTCTCCACATGAATGGTTGGCCAGACCTTATCAAGAACATCTCTTACTGCAGATGGACAACATCTACAATCGATGAATTTTGAGCTAAAAAATCTATATTAATTCAGCATGAAATCATCACAGAATAACACAAAGATTAACAAAACAACAATACAACAAATTGTTTAATAGGAAGATTAAAAAATTTTCAAAAAGTCAGTGAACTCTAATAAGAAAGACTAGGCAGTTATACTAAATGATGTTTTATGGGTATTAGAATACCATATAAATAATCTATTATAATTTCACCCCATGAAAAAACTTTATCACTTGCCACATAGCTTAAAGACCACCTTTTAGGCTATTAAGAAATAAAACTTTTAACTTGAATATACTAAAATAAAATTACTACAATAAAATAAGTTAGATGAAATTAGTCTTGAAGCATATGAAAATGCTTACATTTATAAGAAAATATATTAAGAGATGACATTATCGTAAACTGTTTAAGAAAGAACTCATCTATGTATATGAAGTTTTATGGATTAACTTATGATTGAAATTATTTTTTGGGAAGTTGAAATCCAAGTAGTCTACATCATTCAGTGTAGTTCAAGTATTTTTTTTATGGGATAGTAGAAATATAAGACCCAAAACCATCCCAAGCATTTAAAGTAAATTGTTAGAGATTGAAATCATTTATAGGACGTGGTGTGATAGACAACAAAATAAACTTACAAACCGTTACTGAACCTAACCATCCAAAATGTAAAAAAACATAGCACTTAAGCAAAATAACACAATATATAATAGCAACAGTGAAGTCCATTGAGCTAAAAAAAAGAGATTTTCAGCAATATTTAATTCATTTTTCAGGAAAATTAATTGTAGATTAAATATCAATTTCATCCAGAAACTGAAGGTTTACTTTATGAGATAATATGCAAAAAAAAAAAATCACAACCTTCCGAAATTTATAAACATAACCAAGTTATCAATATTTTCAACAGGGAAATGTTAAGAAATTTTATGGATAAAAATCCAAATAAATTAACATCCCTAAAGATGCATATGAAGTACAATAGAAAAATAACCATTTAATAGCTCAATGTGGAGTTATTTCCCGATTCATTTTAACAACACATATATAACCATGACGCTACCTGAGTGATAAAAAGAATTGAACAAAGATTTACCTAGATTCAATGTCCTTCTTGGACTCGTTCACCGCCTTCTTCTTAAAATCACTCTTCACAATTTTCTTCGTAACCTCCAGCTCCGTTTGCTTCGGCTCTTCCATTTATCTTGCTTCAAAAGAAACACTGTGAAACCCTACCAGAAGACGAAGAACAAACAGAAAACGTCTAGATCACCAGCGAATGTGAAACATTAAACCCTTTTTTGGAAATGAATTCTGAATACCAAATGGCCCGCACACGAAATTTATTTTATAGTTTAACGAACTTGGTCCAACCCGGGTCGACGGGTCACAATTAAAGATTTCATTTTTTAATGTTTTATGAGGTGGGTTCGGTGTAGCAGACGTGGCACCATATCATTGGTGTCCGGACACCATATGGAAAAATTTTCCACGAAACTCCTCTTCCATTCTGACGAATGAAAACCTACAAGCCTTCATTTACCTAGCTCATCTGTAGCCTTCCTCTACACTTCTCACGCACCTAACTTAATAGCTCCCCGCCAAGACCAAGTGACACCTGCCCTTCATTCCGTTGATAAGCCTCTCCGACGATCTCTTCCTCCCTAGGTTGCTCTTCCTCTCCCTCATCGCTGACAACCCAAGCCGTCTCTCCCTCTCCCGTTCCTACCGTTCGGAACCAACAAGCTCCTGTCTTCCTCCTCCACCGGCGAACGTTTCCATCCCACACCTCGCTGAATCCTACGGCCCAACTCCGACGACACCGTTCTAACCCATTCACCCAAAAAACCTCACCGCAAATCTCGTGTTTTCTTCCCTCCAACCACTTGTTATGTTTCTCACATGTGTCTCTCCCCCTCTCCTTACTTTCTTTGCTCTACATGAGAACCACGAAGCTCCTCTTCTCGCCATCTTTCCAAAAGCCGCCGCTCAGCTCATCGTCGACAATGTCTTACCCAAATCGGCAAGCCTCCATTCCTCTAGGTGTGACACATGACCCCGAGAAAACCCTTGCTCGCTACTCCTTTGTGTCTCCCTTCGTCCCAGATTGAAAGCTACAACAACTTTCACCAGCTCTCTCTCTCTCTCTCACTCACTCGCGCAATCCAACAGATCAAGCGCTCCCCCCAAACTTCTCCATTTCTACAACCTCAACAACATTAAGGCAAACAGAGAATTGCTTGAAATTTTTCAGGATGCATTTGTTGTTTTGGTACTCTACAAAGGGAAAATTTTTTCCATACGGCATCCGGACGCAGCTCTGCGTACGGACGCCAATAATATATCATCACGTCTACTACACCGAGCCCACCTCATAAAACATTAAAAAAATCAAATTCTTTAATTGTGACCCGCCAACTCAGCTCAAACCAAGCTCATGAAGTGATAAAAGAAATTTTGCGAGCGGGTCGTTTGGAATCCAAAATTCATTTTCCAAAAAAGGGTTTAGGGTTTCGCATTCGCCGGTAAACTAGACGTTTTCGCTTTGTTTTTCGCCTTCTAGTAGTGTTTCGCAGTGTTGCTTTTGAAGCAAGATTAAATGGAAGAGCCGAAGCAGATGAAGCTGGAGGTTGCGAAGAAAATTGTGAAGAGAGATCGTAAGAAGGAGGCGAAAGAGTCCAAGAAGAATATTGAATCTAGGTAAATCTTCGTCTAGTTTTTTTTATCACTCAAGTAGTGTCGTGGTTGTATAATGTGTTGTTAAAATAAGAGGGAAAATAACCCTATATTGAGCTATTAAATGATCTTATTTTTCTATTGGATTTCATATGCATCTTTAGAGATGTTAATTTATTTGGATTCTTATCCATGAAATTTCTTGATGTTTTCCCATTGAAAATGCTGATAACTTAGTGATGTTTATAAATTTTTTTAAGGCTATAGTTCTTTTCTCTGTTTTGCATACCATCTCATAAAGTATACATTCAGCTTCTGGATGAAATAGATATTTAATCTATAATTAATTTTCCTGGAATATGAACTAATTATTGCTATAAAAATGTCTTTTTTTCAGCTCAATGGAGTTCACCATTGCTATTGTATATTGTGTTATTTTGGTTGGCTACTATGTTTTTTTTTACATTTGGATAGTTTGGTTCAATAAGGGTTTTTGTCGGTTTATTTTGTTGTCTATTACATCACTATTTATAAATGATTTCAACCTTTAATCATTTACTTAAAATGTTTGAGATGGTTTTGGGTCATATATTTCTACTATCCCATAAGAAAATACTTGAACTACACTGAATGGTCTACACCACTTGGATTTCAATTTCCCAAAAAATAATTTCAATCATAAGTTAATCAATAAAACCTCTTGTCCATAAATAAGTTCTTTCTTAAACAGTTTACTAATGTCATCATTTAATATATTCTTATAAATGTAAGCATTTTCATATGTTTCAAGACTAATTTAATATAACTCATTTTATTATAGTAGTCTTCTTTTTAGTATATTAAAGTTAAAAATTTTATTTCTTAATAGCCTAAAAGGTATCGTCTTTAAGCTCTGGGCTAAGTGACAAGTTTTTTCATATACTTAAAGATATGGTGAAATTATAATAGATTATTTATATGTTCTTATATACCCATAAAACATCATTTAGTATAACCGTCTAGTCTTTCTTATTAGGGTTCATTGACTTTTTGAAAATTCAGTTAATCTTCATACTAAAAGTTTTGTTGTGTTATTGTGTTTTTTCTTTGGTATTCTGTTAATCTTTGTGTTATTAATGTATTCAATTGTATCCCTAGTGTTCGTATGTGTAATTCTTTTTGTTCTTAACTTGTTATTATGACATTTTTGTAGTGTTATTCAGGTCATAATTTCATGCTGAATTCATGTAGGTTTTTGAGCCCAAAATTCATCAATTATAGATGTTGTCCATCTGCAGTGAGAAATGTTCTTGACAAGGATCGACCAACCATTTCTGAGGAGACATGGACTAAATTGGAAGCAATGAATTTGGTCAATTCTTTGAACTCCCTCCGTGCCCTCAAGATCATATACTGACTATGCACATATTGAACTGTTAAGATATTGATCCAATGATATTCAATTTGGGCGGGAAAGAGGTAAGATTTGATTCAGACCAAGTTGTCTTGCTTATAGGTATGCCCACCAGAGGATCACCAACATATTGGAATAAGGTTCCCTCCTGTGGTGCGGATGCTAGATAAATAAAGTGACCTAGTAAATGTTTCACTGGTGGAGTCCTTAATTCCCTTCGAAGAACTATTACTTAAGTTTTTTGTGTCAAATTTATTTTTTTTCTTCCAAGCAGTTTTAGTGTGCCAAAATAGCTTTACTCATTTAGTGAGGATGTACATTCTTTTTCTTCGTATAATTGGTCTGCTAGAGTATGTGACTTTCTCATTGAGCAAGTGAATGTCTGCACCATGAGAACAAGAAGTGATCAACAATTGGGATACATTAATGACTTTGTTTTTCTTCTAACGATTAGTGTTTTTAGCATACAATTTAAAAGTATCTTCTTTATTTCTGGTCGTAGCAAATATTGATTTAGCTATGTTTTACACAAGTCAGGATTTATGAGCACACACATTGGTCGTCCCTACTGTTCATGAGACTAGACCTCGAATGCTGAGGTGACCAATAAATATGAGATGAAACACATAAAATATTCATCTAGCCTTTAAGAGACTTAAACCTGCACATGTGAGTCATTTATCGCATAATTCATTCAAAATGCTATTATGGTGTTTAGGTGATAAGATGGTATTATTTATGAAATATGATATTGGGGTGTTATTTGGATGTGATTGTGTTTGTCTGAAATTTTGTGTTGGTTTATGAATTTTTTCTGGATTTGAAAGATAATGAACAATATTTGCTCGCCCCTCCAGCTAAATGACCATTAAGTCATGAGAAACTTCTCTCACAACATGACACTCACTACATACCACATTCACCCGATTCTATTGAGGTCAATCCTATAGCACCTTGTCACATCAGCCCCCAACAAACACATACCCATCAAGACAGTAATATTTTATTAGAAAAAATATACCAAATACTTAGAGATCAACAAAAATTTCTTTTTAACTTTCAAGAACCAGAAAACACTTTTAATAATTTAGATACTAGAGTGACAAACTTGAAATCACAAGTAAATAAATTAGAAAAGGTAAAAAAACCAGATGGAAGCTTCCAAAGAACTGGATACATGCATCCCCAGTAGACACTTTAATCCAAAATGTTAAGGCCAGAAATAATAGAAGAATGAGGAAATTAAGTTCCTCATTTACATCATTTGAGCAGAATAAAAAAAATTCAATAAAAAAGTGGAGAAACATTCTAAGTATTCATTAGATGATTTAAGTTCACAAATTGAAAAATTAGGGGAGAAAAAGGAAGAGACTGTTTCACAAAGAACCAATAATAACAGAAATTGTTTCAGCCCTCACCAAATGTATTTATTGAGATACATGCAACTTCAAATAATACCACATGATAAAATAGAGGTACAATTCATTATAGAACGTGAAGAATAATCAAATATTTGATCTTACAATAGGTAATTGTTGAAGATGTAAATAAGAGAAACAGGACCAGAGCCCATAAATTGTAGATGACCATCCTGAAGTAATATAATATTCTCTTATTTAGTCTCCTAAATTAAATCTTTACATTGTATATTAAGAGTTATTGATTTTACATGTTCTTCCCGCATTATTGATCATGAATTTTTCTGCTATATGTCAAATTCCACAGTACATGCTTGGAGTGATTAATCTATGCTGCAAAGAAATACACTATCATGTTAGTGCACCGTCCTTTTTTGTGATCTGCATTACTTTTGCAAGACGATAGTCACCCTAATTATATTTACAAATGCAAGGAAAATCTTATAATTATTATAGGGCATGCTTCAATAAGTACAAAAGGGCTTGAGGAGATATTGACTAATAATTGGTTAGCAAACGAATATGTAATTGTTTTGCAATGTTAATTGAAAATAGAAGTGTAAATCACCCCAATTTTATGGATCATACTTATATGTGTCTCCACTCATTTTGGTAAGTATTCAACTTCAACTTATTTAGAGCACACTTAAAGACAACCACCATGATAAAAATTTCTGAATGATGTTCCTTTTTATGCAGTTGTACAGGAAAAAAATTTGACCAAGTTTGTTGAACACATTAAGAATGAGACAATAAAAATGTCGAGTTACTTTTGATACCTAATAATCAACACTGGACATTGATAGTTAGAGAATTGAATGAGAGCAAATGGAGATTGTACGACTCCTTACCCAACAAAATCCATTTAGCGATCACCCACGACGTTTTAAGAATACTCAATAAAAGATCATTCAATTTTGAATCAATTTTTTTCTATTTTCTAGACTGGCATCGTTTTAAATTAACATTTAAACATGCAGATTAAACATTTTGTTAAAGATTTCGGGAAAGTATTCAGGAGTGATATGAGAAAATAGACAATTGCAATGACCAAAGACATTCTGATCTAAAACAATAATGTTCATTGTGGTGTATTCGTATGTGAACATATGGGAAACACTTGTACAAAAATAAAGAGGCGAGTGAAGGGATAAATTAGGATGGCAGGATGATATGTCATTCTTTAGAGCAAAAATAGGCTATGAGATGTGTAAATTGCATTATCTAAAACATAGTTGAAAGTCTTTAATATGTTTTGTAACATATCTGCCTACCATTTGAGTTGTGCATTTTGTGTAATGTAATGGTGCCCTTGATTTGAATTAACTGTATTAACCAATATCATTTAAATCCTATGTAAATGACAGTTTTCTTAATGTTAATTTCAAGTATTGTTGATTAAAATCTGATGCATTTCTAACCCCTAACTATATTGATTTGATGAGGGATTCAATGTCTCCGCGTTTTTTAGTGAATAACACACAAATAACTCATCAATAACCTAAAAAACCCTCCAATAACCGCAAAATAACCTGTTAATAACCCGTAATTACACCGTGCTAATGAGCACTCCAGTACCTACGTGGTATTTCTGCAATAACCCCAACAACGCGTCAATAACCCCCAACTATACTGATTTGATGAGGGATCCAACGACTCCGTATTTTTGCGTCAATAATCCCCAAATAATCCGTCAATAACCTTAAAAACCCTTAAATAAACCCTAAATAACCTGTTAATAACCTCTATTTACACCACACTGATAAGCACTCCAATACTTTCTTGGTATTTGCGCAAATAATTTATTATGGCGAAATGCTCAGAATTGTGGTATTATTAGCGACGAATTGAAAGAAATTTGGTTTAACCATTAAAATGTTAGAACTATACATACATTATAGTTATCTATTATTTATGTAAAACTTAAACATGTAAACATTATTTGTTGATGATAAATTTTATGCAAATATTCAAAGTTAAAATAATCATTGTATTTGAGATTTGTATAACTTAAAATAAATTTATTTTAAACAGATCAACCAAAAAAAAATTTATTTTTTCAAATTCTCAACTAAATATCAAATGACTATCAGCACATCTGATTCCATCCGAGTGAAAATAAACTGCACTAATATTATATATATTAAATACATACATTCATCATAGTTTAAAACATCATTAAAACAAACATCACCACAACTATATAAGTTATGTGGAGTTATAGTCACAGAACTGCAACGTTATTTGTAAGTTATTAGAGATGATCTGCGGAGGTTATTGTGGCAGGATCGTAACGTTATTGGGAAGTTATTGTATCTGCAGAGGTTATTGGAGCAGGATCGCGGCGTGATTGGATAGCAGTTACTGAAGAGTTATTAGGAAGTTATTAAAGGTAATTGGAGATTTTACGCGGAGGTTATTGATGCGGAAGGGGACAATAAAAAATGTCTAGTTAGTTTTGATACCAAATTAATAATCAACACTATACATTGCTAGTTGGAGACGTCACGACATATGCCAACCAACAAGAGTGGTCGATCGTATTATCATTAATGTGGATAAAGAAGTTGACGGGTATATCACTTAGTACATAGCTCAAATAATGAGCACCAACATGACAGGAAAAGAGGCAGATGCAAACAGGGTTTTTACTCTAGCAACAAGATATCGATGTTAATAAAGATACCAGCCTGCAGAGAGGTGAATATAGAAGTCAAAATGTAGGCATATGTTGGCAATAACTGTTCAAAGACACAAAAGACTCTCACAACAGAGGGTTAGTTATGTATCCTAAGATCGATGATATTTAGTCGATAACATTTGATAGTGAGAATAAATCAGAGCACAGATATCCACAATCAATGGATGAGTCAACAAATCGTTTCCCTCACATTTCAATGTAGTGTAAAAACTCAAAATTCTATTTATTTAATTAAAATAATAATATTAATATTTAGTTAATTAAAATTTTATAAAATAAATTGTATGGGTAAATTTAATACAAATTTATGATTCTATTAATTTAAATAATACAAATTTAAGAGAGAATTTTATTTGCCAAAAAATATTGGAATAAGATAGTATACCTATACTTAAATAAAAAAGGAATAAATAATGTAGTAATATGCATGAAGAGACAGAAGGGGGTCAACTACCCCTTTTCGAGAGATGAAAATGAGTGAGAGAAATTGAACAATTCCAAAGGGATCAACTAACACAAGATTAGAGCGCACCAGAACAAGATAAGCATAAGGCGTCAATTGTCCAACAGTGAAGGTTGGTGCTATTCTTCATTTTCCCTCTTTAAGCTCAAAAAAAACTTTTGCTTTACTTTTTTATTTATAATTTATAAATCCTAGACCTGGCTTTTATTTTCAAAAATATTTTTAAAGTTTTTGTTATCGGGGTTAACCCAAACCACAATAGAAAAAACAAATACTATTACTGAAAGCAAATAGACGGTGACAATCAAACATATTTGAAAGAGAAAAAACAACAAAAACGACACAAACTCACACTAGGCCTCGATCCATGATTGCTAGAGATTTGCTAAGTGGTTGAGAATCGAGGTAGGTAGCAAAATGGGCTAGAGTAGTTGGAACAACAAAAGGAGGGGATGAAATCACATTAGAAGCAAAGTAGAGAGCTGGGACGGCAAGGGAAGCAAATGGGGTGGCAAGCAAAGCAGCGAGGCACAGTGGGAAAGGCTGGAACTGCAAAGAGACGGTAGGAAAACAACATGTTTGTTGTTTTCCGAGTGAAGACGACGAAGGGGTGAAGCGAGGCATTGCAAGACAACAATGGTCGGTTGTCTGGGACGGCGACGATGAGCAAGAAGGGCTGGAATGTGAAGACTATAGTGAAAACAACAAATGAGTGTTGTTTGGGGCGGCCACAACAATGGTGGTCGGGAGCATCGTGGGGAAGATGTGGAAGGATATCGAGAAGATAAGCATGATAATCGCCACCTCGGGAGAGAGATACGACTAGAACACCACTCAATCCCTCGGATACAACCTCGAAAGGAGAAGAACGGATCCCGACAGTTGTCTTGAAAAAAACACACATAAAGCTGGCAACACGAAGAAATAATATATATAATACTAGAATAACTGAGGAATGACATAATCTCCTGACAAATCAATCTTGTAGGCATTGACATTCCATAACACGTATTGATAGAATAAATATGCATCATCTTTTCACACATCTTGAGCTGGAGCTCATATAGATGTAGGTTCTAGCAATGTAACTCTCGAACCTTTAAGTCTGAAACCTTCTTCCACTTCTCGTAGTCAGTAGAATGCATCTGATAATCAAGTATATGAAGAGAAAACAACTTGGGAATGAAATATGTGTCGAACTGCGTCGCTTTCACTAGTAACCACTTAGGAGAAACCACTTCTTCACTGACAAAACATGGATCCCACTGAAGAATTTTCTTGTCTATCAAACTCAGATAACTTTCAAAGCTATGGTTCATCCCTCATGCCAAGACATCTGATGGTGGCTATACTGTTGAACTGAATTTAATATCTGAATAACTCATATAATCTTCCAGAAGTAACTCAAAAATTTCTCATTTTTTAGGAGTTGGACATTCCTCAATAAAAGCAACTCAAAAGATAGACTGTATATCTGAAACGTTTGAAATCTTCTCATTTGAAGTTGGCTTGTGTTCAATATCGACTTCTCAAATGCCAATCCTACAGATGCTACTCTAAATGCCTGCATAATCTCATACTTTGTATGAATGCCCATTACATTAGACTCACCTCCTAGAACCGTTATTGTCAAATGAGCTGGAATCTCTCTTCTGGGTCAGACTAGAATCGACGGCTCTCTTTCTCGTTGGCTAACAACCGGAACTCCTCTTTTATATCCTCACTCTCTTTCATGTCTACCGTGCATTGTCCATTTCTTCATGATTAGTGAAAGAAATTGTTCTCCTTGTGCAATCTAATTCAATATGCTTAAATTCGTGACACTTGAAACACGTCTTAGCGGGGACAAATTTGAGAATGCTGGTTGTCTCCAACTTTTTTCCACTCGAAATTAATGTCTTATTAGGCGGGGTTGGCTTAAATTTTTCCATGGGTATACACTTTTTGTAAGATATTGGGGTTGAATCCTCATTGTGAGATGTGGTAGTTGTCCGGTGAGGTAATTTCTTCACTTTTGAAGCCGAGATCTGAACATTTGGTCTTTAGTGAATTGGTAGATAGTGGCACTGCATCTCTCATTTCATCTCAAGCCAGGTAGTGATCTTGTCTTTTTCCTCATGCTAACCTAGTTACTCCAAATTTTGCCCCGAAAATAATTCATTTTTCTTGAGCTTGCTAGAGGCTAGTTTCACCATTTTGTCCGAAGGGACCTCCTAACACTCAAAGGCACATTCTAAGGTTCAGAGCGACTCAATGAACTCGTTCAGATTCATGTGACCGTCGAAATATGGCAAATCCACCTTTACTGCAAAATTTTGACTTCTCAGATATTTCATGTCATATAGAGGTAGAGGTCCTTCATCACTGGAATTTGCATGGTGAAAGAGATTCACTCTATTTCTTTGATATAACAAGTTACAACTGTGGCTACGGGTGACCCATATGGATTGCCTCCTCTAGAAGGTCGTAAAACTCCGTTGTAGTTGGCGGGTTTCCCACTGCATATCCTCCATAGAAATCCCTTGGACACCTTTTAAAGAATTTTTAAAAAATGGCAACGCATCATTCCCATTGATTAGGCTTTCGATGATAATCTCTTCAGCGGTATGACTAAGTTTTGGGTGTGGGTAGGTGGAAGCTGGTGTAAGGGTGATGTCAGGTGAGAAAAAAAAAATTTAGGTGGAGATAGGGTTGGGTATTAGTGGATGATAGAAAGCCTAGGATAAGACTCGGGTTATGTTAACTCTAATACCAAATAATATCGTAATTAACCCAAACAACAATAGGAAATCAAATATTATTACTATAAGCAAACATGTGGTTACAATTAAACACACCTGAAAGAGAAATTATAACAACCATGACAAACTCATAGCAGAGTTTGATTTTGTTGTGCCAACCACCCAACTCAAATCCGCCACCTAGCTCTGCTCTCCGACCACCTAGCCCTGCTCTCCGACCACCTAGCCGATCTCTACCAACCCAGAGATTCAGCTCTAGTGTGATTTTGTCATGTTTATTGCAATTTCCCTTTCAAGTGTATTTAATTGTTACCGTATATTTGCTTCCTGTAATAATATTTGATTACTTATTATTGTTAAGGTTAACTACGATATTATTTTTGTTATAAAAAGGAAGAATATATCAAAAGAAGATATTTTGGAGTTATGTAAAAGTTCGAAGGAGAATAAGACATGCTCATAAAACATTAATTTAGGAATTTTACTATGATATCGGATAGTTAAAATGTTCACGAATAATAAATATTGTCTTTTAGAGTTTAACACTTGGTGGATATAAAACCTAAAATTTTCCATCCACAGTAAAGAAGGCAATACATAAAAATATGACATTCTTAAACAACACTTTATATGCACCCCGAATTCCTTAAATTATTGGATAATACCAATAACAAAATAATGGCATCCATAAAATTCAAAGAATTACATACCTTGAAAACATGGGAAAGCTCACCACAAAATAAATAGCATAAAACAGCGAACCAATTTTGTACATCGATGCCCGATCAACGAAGTCATAATAAGGAAACTGCAACATTCAAAACAATGGGCGTATTATAAGCTTATGAAAGCATATAAAAAGAAATGGTAATTCTGATCAATTCAAACTTCTAGCCATGTAAAATGAAAATTACAGAAAAAAGGTTTACGATACAAGAAATTTACTATCCTTTCAGTTTGAATAACGCGTACTCTGTTAACAACAGCAGAATTATCCTCATCCCAAAAATTTGGGGTCAGCTTTATGATTCCTCAAATTCAATGCATTCCTATGAAGTGTAGTTTGAGGTGTTGAACATATTCAATGTAAATCTTTTTTGCAAGACTTGTATCCTACATTACCACTTGTCATCATAATGCTTGAGAAAACCTTTTCTCTACATAACTTCAGCGTGTATACCCTCATTTGAGCATATCCAAACCATTAAGTTTATTTCTTACCATTAACACTTTTTAAAAAGCATGAAACTCACATTAAACAGGAAATAAGCTAAATTTGACTCAAGAATTGAAATCAATCTCGAGTTGACCTTGAGTTTGACTGGATGCAAATGCCATTTATATCAACTAAAAATATAACTTAAAATCAGCCCTACCCATAACTTATATCTTCAACACATATTATGTTAGGGAGTGAAACCAAAGGAGTGCGTTGTTGGGTTAACTACACTAATAATTAAAGCCATATTCATCCCAAAACATTGAGTCTGTGGGTGAAACCAGGGAATTGATATTTTTAGAAAGCCACATTTTTGGTTAATCTGATGCAAGGCTAGATAAATTGTTGATGCAAGACTAAAGAATTAAAATCAATTTCGATATGCAAACAAGCCAAACACGAACAAATTTATTGAGCTAGATATATAAAAGAGCCGAACATGAACAATGATATTTTTTAACAAGTTGAGCCTGGGCTCGCTCAAACTCGATTCGTATACACTACTAACGGCTGAATGAATGACTAGAGTTGTCAAATTCTCGAACAGCTCGTGTTCAGCTCATTTGCATGATCAAATTTTTTGTGTTCGAAATATAAACATGCAGAACAAGAACAGTGGTATTTTTTAACGAGTCGAAAACGAGCTGAGCCTCGACACGTTCTTGTTCGGCTCGTTTACACCCCTACTTGCAACAGAGAGAGTTATATAATACACTTACAAAGAGTAGAAAAGCTCCATACAAAATGCTAAGCCTGTTTTCTAAAAGGAAAAAGAAATTTCTAAATCGCCAGATAAATCCTATGTTCCAAAGAAAATTGAGCCACTAATTATCATGAAAGTTAATCGAATTCATAAATTTTAAATAGGCAAGTATTCCTGATTTACATTAAGATTTCAAGAATATCATGAATAGATATAAATAGCAGCTTAACCTGTATGGTGTATACGGCATATTTACTAAAAATTAAAGGCTGCGTTACATTTTATACAAAGAAGCATCATATCTGTTAGCATGTTCGGTATAGTGTTTCAACATAATTGTTCCATCTTATATTTCATTGCTCAATAATTTAGACATGATAGCTACACTAATAATGAGAATATTAAATGAAATGGCCTTAACCAGCTATAATCAAACTGGCAGATTATTGTAAAAATACTTTACTATTTCTGATAACACTGACAGCACATTCTAGGGACCTAAAATAATTAGTAGTAAAGTCAACCATTAAGATGCTGTGAGCCAAATAAAATTTTCATCACTGTGTTGGCCAACTTTTTCGATCTGAAAATAATTTTTAAATTTAATTTAATATAAAAAGGTACATAATTTTGGGTTTTGAAAGTAGTATGTGTTAATTTTTAGATGAGACCGAATGAATCTCATTTGTCTAATAGTTTGCATAATCATGCTCGATACCACGAATAATAAACTTTCTCGAAAGATAAGTGTATCCCGCTGCGGTGAACCCAATCGTACAAGCAAGAAGGTTTATGACATCCGTTTGACCTGCAAATCTTTTATATGTGACCGACAAATTCCCCTATCTAATATAAAAATCAGATAAGGTTAATTTTACCTAGATTCCAATTTCCCTATAAGGGCAAGTCCCTATAGTTAATTACGTCCCAAATGACTGAAATCACTTGAGAAAACTCTCGATAATAATCAGTGGTTCTATCTTCAAGAATTCAAAGTTTATGTTTTCACGGTGGGGCGTCGAAAATCTAGTGGGAAAGGCTCAATGTGGAACACTTATTTCCAGGACTCGGAGGGGTGAAAGGTAGCAGATGTCACGGATCTGAGGCAAGCATCAGTAACTTCCCAATTATCCTACTGTGTTGCTGCATTTTAGAGAGATGTTTATTAAGTATTTCAATTCCGTCAATTTTATTATTTGAGATTTACACTTGCATAATACCTGATTATGCAAGTAGCCCGCAGAGATAAGAGGATTTACGTCGTACCGTACGACAACCTCGGAACTTAGTAGAAGTTAGGACTTACGCCGCACAACATGGTTGCACAAAAGCATAAGGGGAAAGTGAGGATTTGTGTCGCGCTGAGCGAGCTAACTCGAAGTCCTATAGGTTGTTATTGTTAAACTAAGGAGAGAGATTGTTAAAGAAGATCCTCTTACTGCTCGGTCTGAATTCCTCGCCGTGCAACCCACGAATTTACCTCCAAACCTCCTGCTGTAGCGATGTCTCTAGAGTTCAAATGTTTGAGATTGGTGGTTTATGTTTCACAGTTTTGGTGTCAAAATTTAGTTTTGTTGTTGTTGTTCAAATGTTGAAATCCTCGTGAGGGAATTAAGAACATCCACTAGGTTCAAAAGTGTGTTAATTTTCGAAAATGTACCTTTATTTTGGTTTTACAACTAAAGCATGTGTAGTAAAATAAATCACATATAAATAAAAATGTTGTAAAGTAAAATGAAATAAATAAACTGTAAAAGCGTACGAGGGTATCTGCTACGGACAAGCATGAACCTTACGCCGCGTGATTAGTATTGCAAGCATAGTATGATTTGCAAAAGATTTAAATAAACATACAAGAAAAGTAAGCAAAGCGAGAAAACACAACACGAAAGTCAGAAAAACGAGTCGTAGAAATCACAAGCAAAACTCATAGTCACGTATGGAAGATCGGATCTAGCTGTAAGACATCAGTAAAGGTGGGGGCTCAGAGCTGGACTGTGTGCTTCCCGACATTGAACAAGAGCTACCAATAAGACGATCTACGGAGGGCAGTCCTTAACTTCGATCTAAATGACACGTAATAAACCATTATGATATTTTATAAGAAAAAGTTTTTCTATTTTCATGCAAAAGCTATTGTTTCAAATTTTTATGCAGAGTTTTTTTAATAAAGCAAAACAATTTTTTTTTTGTTTTATTTTAAATGTTTTGTAAAGTGGTGTAATCCACAGGCTAGGCACTCTAATCAAGCTAGGACTACTAGCGACCTAAGAGCGTCAGGGGGCAACAATCCCACCAAGAGTCGGCAGATATAGTATCATCGGTCCTTTCATCTCCCTTATTAGAAATCTTTGAGGTAAGAGATACTATCCTAAATTCCCATATCGTATCGCTCGTTTAGCACACATTAGCATTATCATCATCGCCTTAGCCACCTAAACTTCAAACTTATACCAGTTCGATGATCCATATGTGATAAAACAAATGTCCTCAATTGCTAAGAGGATCTGAGCGTAAGGTTCAAACTCAATCCCGGTGCAATGGGTTTCACTATAGGTTAAGTCATGGTGGCAATTTCACAGTTGATTTAATTAAGGAAGTCGTGAACCAAATCTTGGTACAACCTCGTGTTTAGTGCTTCAATCAGTTTGTGAACTAGGGTCAAGTGTCTAGTCTCATCATTCATTCAAAAATTAGGTAGATGGACTCCCACCTAGGGTGTGCTCCTAAAATCTAAGAAGCTCATAATGAAAATTAGGTGGATGGACTCTCACCTAGGGTGTGCTCCTAAAATCTGGGAAGTCTACACTAAAAATTAGGTGGATGAACTCTCACCTAGGATGTGCTCCTAAAGTCTAGGAAAACTACACTGAAAATTAGGTGGATGAACTCTCACCTAGAGTGTGCTCCTAAAATCTAGGAAACTACACTGAAAATTAGGTGGATGAACTCTCATTTAGGGTGTGCTCCTAAAATCTAGGAAGCCTACACTGAACCTTGTGCTTGAAGTGATTTAAGGTGACTAATCCTCAATTAGGTATTTTCCAACTAATCCTCAAATATCTCTAAGTGTCTTCCAAATAATTAAATAAAAAATTCTCATTTTTTGACTTAACCATTTAAAAGAGAACGATGGAGGCCGAACCACTTTCAAAATTAGCAAAGCCAAAAGAGGGGAAAGCGAGTGAATCGGGCCTAAAAATCGTTATAATAATCGAATGAAACCCAAAATAGTTGACAAAAAGGGCTTCTTATAACTCCGGACAGCGGCTAGAAACATCCAACAGTGATCCTAAGGCTTCCTAAGACTCCGGATAGCGATCAACGACTCCAAACAACTCTGACGCTTCTTATAGCCTCCTACAGCGATCAGCGACTCCAAACAGCAATTTTGATGCTTCCTACGGCATCTTACAGTGATTTGCAACTTCAAACAGCAATTCTGATGCTTCCTACGGCATCCTACAGAGATTTGCAACTCCGAACAACAATTCTGATGCTTCCTACGACATCCTACAGAGATTCTACAACTCTCCTACAGCTCTCACAACACTTACACAATACTTTCAAGCTCTCACAACAGCTTCACAGAGCACTCTCACAGCAGCTTTCCAGCTCTCACAGCAACTTTCAAGCCTAAACAACAGATTTTTAAACCCCAAACAACACTTATTAACACCCAAACAACAACTTCTCAGCATCAAACAAGCTTTTCAGCACCAAACAACACTTTTTGGTACCTCAAACAACAGCATTTTGATACCAAGCAGCACTATTGGTACCTCAAACAACATTTAAATGGTGCACAATTGATACCAGGGAGAGCATAAAAAAATATTAGAAAAATTTCCATACATACAATTAGGTAACTTTGATGTGACTTGAAAGACTTGGGTGGTGTGCATGTAAACTTTTCAGTCGTTTAATAAAGATCATCACATAACAAGTCTTAATCCCACTAAGTGGGGTCGGCACATGAATCATTTTTCTCCATTGCGTCCTATTTAGTGTCAAGTTTTCAATTAATTATAATAAATTAAGATCATTTTTTATGCAAAAAGCCCAAGTTTTCCTAGGTCTACCTCTACCTTTCTTAAGATAAATTGTATCTAAAACATCTACTCTCCTAATCGGATCATCAGGTGGTCGACGTTTAATGTGACCAAACCATCTAAGGCGACTCTCTCTAATTTTATCCGTCACTAGTGCAACGACGAAGAAGAAAGGAAAGGGGTTACGTTGCTGAGATTTGCCGGAGACACGATCTCGTAGGAGGGCAGTTCGTCGGTTGGAGCTTGCTGTGAGGGAGGGGGAGAAAGCTTGCAGGGAAGAATGACTGTTGCTAGATCGGTGTAAATGGGGTGGACCTTGACCTTCATGCCTATGTTATACTGATTTTGATGATATTAAACTTTAAAGAAGGGTATTTTTTGTGTTTTTCAGCAAGTGTGAAGATTTAAGGACAAATGAGCGAAAATATGCAAAAAGGAGCGAAATTGAAGCAGAAATGGCTAAGATATGCAAATTTGACTTAGGGCGCCGACGGCGAGGTCGAGGGCGCCGACGACATGATTTTCCCAAGAGTTCAAAATATATTCCAAGGGAGGCCGCCGACGGCGAGTTCAGTTTAAAGCACAGCTTCTAGAAGGCAGCCGACGGCGGGATCGGCGGTTCTTTCACAATATACGTCGATTCTGGACGATTTTCGAAGGGATGCTTGGAAAACCTTCGAGACTCTTCAACAACTTTAAAGAGAACCATTTTAGGCCAAAAAATTGTCCTTTTGGAGTCCTCTAAAAGTCACAAAAAGTCTGTAAAAAAGTACTATTAGAGTTTTCTAATAGTTACTTAGTGTTCAATTCGAGAGTCCACTAGTGTCCATTGTTATTAGTAAGCATTAATTAGTGAGTTCAAAGAGAGATTGTGAGGAATTCTTTGAAGGATAGTAAGAGTGGAAGGGAAGTGAGAGATCTCTTCTGCATTGTCTTTTCGAAAGAGAATTTCGTGTACTGTAAGAAAGGAAGAGATTCAGAGTAGCTTCAAAAAGTTTGCTTGGGAAGGAATTTAAGATAAGTGTGTTTATTTATTTTAGTTTTTAGTACTTTACTTTTATATATGAAATCCAAGTTTTATTGCATCCTCTCCATGAATTCTTAGTAATTGTTCTATCTTTCTCCTTGTTTTGATATTTTTGTGATATGATAAATAGAATTAATGTGCCATAAAAGATTTACATAAGTTGTGATAATCTTTAACTTAGATCTTAATTTACTTTCAATCCGGCCAATTGAAAAGTTAAAATCTGTTGAGATTAACAACTATAGTTAAGATTACATCTGAGATTCATGGAGATCAAAATCCTTGGAAGCAGGGTGCAAATAAATAGGAAAATAATATTAATCGGGCGTAGAATTGGAGATTTTAGAGTGACAGGCTAAAATTCTCAATTTGATCCTATCGTTTCGGTGCTGAAGTGTAGATTGTTAGCCCTCAGGCGAGGGGAACGTGGGAACTCCGAAGTGAGAGCTTATATCCTCCCAGCCTAGCCGCAGATTCAGTAATCAAGTATAGGATTATTCAATGTTCTTTATGCCTGGACCAAAGGATAAAGAATATACATGCTCCTATTTGGCATAACACCAATTAAAAACTAATTCTAATTATCTATTCACTTAAATACCTTAACAAAGGAGAAAGATTCTTGAATATATATATTTGAACTTAACTTTAGTAGTATTAGTTATTTGTTAGTAAAAATAGTTTAATTTAAATTTCATATTATTGTCGTTTGCGTATTAGTGATAGATAGACAATTTTGATTTAGTTGTAATTCTGGAATTGATTTCTATAATCTTAGTCTGTAGCCTCTAAAATATTCTCTGTATGATCGATATCCAGGACTCCACTAGAGCCCTGTATTAATTGGGCGATACGTATACTTGCGTTTAAAGGTAACTCTGCGATTAAAGATTATAATATAATTGTTACTAAAATTAAAATTACGCTCTAAGTCAAGTCATTTGGCGCTATTGCTGAGGATTTAGATCTTCTAGTAGTGGTGTTCAATTCTTATATGTTTAAGTATATTAAAAATCGCAGTCAGAGCTCACGACAATAGAGAGGATGGAGTGGGGATTTTGTCGTGATGGAGAAAGGCGCGGCCTCGGTTCGCAGAGGAGAGCAAGCGAGCGGCTCGGGCTTGTTCAGCACAGGGAAGAGGCGAACCGAGCGAGAGTCTCGAGAGGGGATCTTTGGCACAAGGAAGAGGAGACGAGGCGGGTAGGGTTTGTTCGGCCAAGAGGGAGGCCGAAGCAGGCGTGTCGAACTGGAAGGGCAGCGAGCGAGCAAAGGTCTCAGTGCGAAGGAGAGGAGCGTCGAATGGGAGCGGCGAAGCAGGAGAGGTTTTCGGTGCAGGGGGGGCGAGCGTGAGAGAGAGACTAACGCTTCGGCGTGAGGAGGAGAAAGGGGAGGTCGAATAGGAGGAAGGCGAGCGGGAGGGGCCGAATTTGATACAGAGGGGCTGAATGCTTTCGGTGCAGAGAGGGAATCTTTGTATCATGCCGAAGGAGAAGGACAAGTTTTTTTTTCAGTGGTCGCCCGTGATTCGAATGCCAGAGAGACTGTATAGCCGAAGAGACGTTACTCGAAACATTGGCGAGGAATTGAATGATTTTCGTTTGCAAAGGAATTTTATTTGGCAAATAATTACTCTGATTAAATTGCATTAAAGTGAGATTAGACGGTTAATTTTGAATTCAAATTACTGATTCAAATCATAGTATCGAGCGGGGCTCATATTCAGCTTGGATTGAACCCGGGTTCAACCCTAACTCGCATCCCAAAAAAATGTGTATCGATTTTCATGTTGTTGGCTTGCGCGCAAATACTTAGTGATATGGGTGTACTTCCTATCTAAAGTCGACGTTCCGGACGCGACCGTTTGATCCGTTTCATCATCTGGGTTCGTTCGGACAAGTTCGTCGACGATCGGACCAAAAATACGTCAACTTTGATTTTTCTTCGAAACATTAGGCTTTTGACGGATCATTTCAAAAATCGATCTCAATTTAACTGTCGGTGCAATGTGCGTAAGTGTCGGTGACTTGAATTGCTAGGTTTACGCGCGTTGAATGTGTGAAGTGCAGTGTTCGGGTTGCCGAGTCACGGAGGGTACACCTAAGGCAGTCTGATCCTATGGGAATTCATTTTCGGCCCCTCTACATGTTAGTCCTTAGCCCTTGCAACTAAGAGTTGAGTGCTTGGGACTACTCATGCGAGGTCTCACGAAAATGAGTCAAGAAGTGGTTTGAAGTTCTATGCGAGGTAGATTTCAATACTAATCCTCTAAGATGGTTAATAAGAAACACCTAAAGCTAGACCCTAGGTCCTACGAGAAAGAAGTCAAGACCTCACTAAAAATGAGATCAACACACTCTTTCAAAATCATTGGTTTACAAGCCGGAAACATGAAACAAATATTTTCACATTCTCACAAACTTTCCATTTGAAAGGATTATGCAAAAAAAGGTTCTCAACTTTTAAAATGACAATGAAATGGATTAAAAAAACAATCACACATGTACTGGAATAAAAATGCAAAGACATACATTTGAAATAGCCAATGTCTCCAAGTATGCTATGAAATAAGAGAGGGATAAAATCCATGCAGCTTCAGTGACGAACTGGATTAATGGTGGCAAATCTGTAATAGCGTGACGGAGTCTACGAAGTAATAAATTTGATACCGTGTGGTAAAATAGGAAGCAAGCATGAGTGAGAAGGAATGTTGTATGAGGTACCTACCACATCAAATAAGAAACAAATGTTAGATTAGGCTATGAAGCTCAATCAAACCGGAAGAAGTTTCCTGCATCATTCCATGATCATCATTGTCTTCAACATAAGATAAATAAAGGAATTCAAAAGTAAAACCCACATCAAAATGCACAAAAATATGTTGTTGGTTATGGCAAAATCTTAACCATATCCGTGTATGAAATAAAACCACACTTCTAATTATATGATATGAGAAAAAATATCAGCTATAAGGATGGATTTCATGCACGTAAAACCTATTGCTCTAATAATAGCAGGCCAATACAATAAAACAAATGAGTAAGACTTTGTTTACATCTCTAAGTCATAATTTTATACAGGCAGGAATAAAAAAAAAGTCAAGTTCAATTATATCAAGCTGTGCAGACAAAAGCAGTCTTTAAAGTTAAATCTTCCGTTGGGAGTTGAGGAATAAAAGCCACGCTGATTTCTCCTCAACACGCACTTCCCTCGTCTGTAGTTGAACGAGCAATGCAGAGCACACAATTATGCGTATTAAAATGGTAACAGAGCTAAGAAATGCGATGAAGTTTTTCAAATTTCCCCTTTATAGTTCGCTCATGGAGCAAGCATAGCTTCTCTTGAAAAAATAATGCAAGAAGGACAAATAACAAATTATGTAAAACTTCTTACATTGTTCATTTTCCATGAAGGAAAAGTATATGATGCTCCAAGTACCGTGAAAAAATAGTGAGTCCAGAAATAGTTCCCAACATAGCTAAAAATGATAATCCAAAGATTTGCCTGTAAGAAGCAAAGAGTTCAAGAACAAGTAAAGGTGAATATTTCTGGTATCAATGAAGTTTCCAAATAACTCGAGAAAATAAAACAAAGATAGAATCATGCGTGGCATCATTCTATGAAGAAATCTATTGTAAAGGTGTTATTTGCAAAGAAAATAATCCCACAAAGAATACATGCCTTTTATCATAGCTATGAAGCTGAAATTTTCTCTATAAACACAAAACTTTTTTTATCACAAAATAAATTAATACCGGACTTAACTTAAAAATTCAATAGGAATAGTAAATTTTTATTACACGAACAAACATGATTATGATCAAAACCTTGAAACCGAAAACAAATATGAAAGAATACGAATATCCAGTTAGGTGTGAGGCAGGACAGTCATTGGAGAGGCGGCAGGGTGGCTTAATAAAGGTGGCGGAACGTTAGAGTAGTACAAGAAGAGCAATTGTGAGCTATAGAGGTGTGGGAAGGGAGGCAACAACAAGGGAACGTGTGGAAGAGGAGGCGGCTTTCTCGGAGCAGTGCGGGGGAGTGGCCACAACACTAAATAGTGCAAGAGGGACGACGACAAGCAGACCAGAGGGGGAAAGGGAAGCAAAATCAATGAGATAACCACCACCTTGGAGCAAAATACAAACGGAGCACCACTTATCCTCGAATATAGCCCTAACAAAGAAGAAAATATGGACGGCGGGAAAGCTGAAAGCAAAAATGCCCTAGAACACAAAATATAATATATAAATATTACTTATGGTAGCTAGGGTGAGGCCTCCTCAGTTAGGCGGAAATTCCTCGTGAAGAAGCGATCGTGCAGTCCTCTCCTCCCTTAGGATAAATCAGTTAACACGAAACATCGCCAAGTTCGGCAGCTGGGGTCATCGCGTCCCACGTCCTATGCGGGGGGATGCATTGATGTCAGTCACACATCTCTTATGGAATCCAACGTTTCGTATGAGGGATACACTTGCAATAGTCTACCCGGATTGGAGGAGCTTCGATCTCATTCGTCAAAGCTTCTACCTGCACATTAAAACTAGTGGGGTTGTTGTAATCTCTCGGGGTTTAGGGTCTTCAACTGCGGTCCGAGAAACACCTAGACCCCACTGGCGAGTGTATTGTCTCCAAAGTAACCAAGGGTTTTTACTCACTTGCGAGCAAACATCAATGTCGGTCCAATCATCCATTGGTACTTTTCTGAGCTAAATCAGAATTCCATGCCAGGTACATTATGTTGAATACTCCAAAAACAACCAAAGTTGGTTCAACTCGATATGAGGTGAGAATAATTTGAATCTCTCTGAGTGGTGACGGCTAGGGTGGGAAGCTGGAGTGCAAAATATCCTAAAACTCTCCATGTATTGACCGTCCTATGTTTGCTATGGGCGATTCTCTCTCGTAGTCCTCTATCATCACCAAGATTGATCCACTCGATACTTCTTTGCAAGGGTACCTCTAATCTCGAACTCTACATAAGATACAAGGGATATGTGTTCCTATACCAATCAAATTGAGCCTTGCGGTCATACTGTAACAGTCTCCCCAACAAAAGATGGCAGATATCCATGGGCACCACATCACACCAAACTTGATCTTGCAACTGGATCCCAATCCAAAACTCCACGCCCACCTCTTGTCAATATTGATCATGTTCTCCTTTTTCAACCATGTCAAGGAGTATGTGGTTGGGGATGTCTCTAAGTCGTGATGCTCAACTTGTCCACCATAAATATTGATGCTACATTTTGTTGCTACTTCCATCGATGATGATGATGCATACTTTTCCATTCATGGTGCAAGGAGAATATATTGTGTCAAAGCCATTGTTGCTCCTTCGATGCCTCAGCTAAAGAACTCGTTGACCCATAAGTATCTTTTGCTCTCATATGATGGAAGTTGATACTCACCATTTTCTTCAATTACTTTGTTGCTAACTTTCTCCACTGTATCCTACTCAACAAAAAATACAACTAGACTTGTCGGGCAAATGGAGACGATATGCCCAAATCCATAGAAAGGTGCCTACACAGAAGTATCGTCAAAACATAATCTAGCACACCCCTGACCATATTATCTTGTTAGCATCGCGGTTCGTGATCTACATTACATGACTGCCTAAGGTGGAAATGTGACTACTCGTCTCTAGTTGATATTTTACCGCCAGCACAACAATTAACAATCTAATTATCACAATTGTTTAGGATGGTAGAAAAACATTTATGTGCGAGGTACATTGACGTCCACTGCTTGTACCATAAGAGGAGAACTCCTCTTAACACATAGATACAAACATTCATATATACACTATTTCAAACTTCATAAAATACATTCTTTCTTATAAAACAATTGTATTCATCTACTAATGAATAAATACATTTTTATTGGAATCAAAATGAAATGTAATAATATAATAATTTTATAAGTAAATCAATATGAGATTGTTTTACGCATGTCTCTTAACATGCATACTTCTAAAGGTCATGTAATAATATGATATTTTTCTACGAAAACTAGTATGCAACTATTTATGTCGCAGTATTAACATGTATACTTATTCTGACATGCAACTATTTATCATACATATTTTTCTAGTATAATAATATGAAAATTTTATTGTAAATTAAATCTAACTAAATTAGAGCATAAATGAAATCAAACAAACATTAAAAATAATAAAATTACTGAAATTTAATAATATACTCACTCAACTCGCTCTTTGCTTGATTATCCCACTAACTCCTTATCTTTAAATCTTTTAGGATCAATGCACTTTGGTTTTAATATATTTTATAATGTAATAACATTTTAACTAATGAAATAAAACAACTTGTATAATTAAAACAACGGATCTTTACCTTCAATGTCAACTTCCTTCGATCCAATCCAAATTTTTTGTACTCTTAATACTTTTCAAATTCTGATTTTAAATATATAAATTATAATTAATACTATTTAATTAAATATGTAAAATAAAAATTAACATAATAAAACCCTAACCTTCCTAAAAGCATTCCGTTTTGGCCCATACCCACACGAAGTTCCTCCCACGCAGTCTTCTTCTCGCACAATAAAACTCACGCAGCTCTTTTGCTTGAACCCGCACCCGAAGGCTCTGTTCTTTCTTCTTCCCTCGCACGGTTCTCCTACTTCTCCACGCAAAGTTACACGGTGTTACTTCTACACGGGACACTCAGCTGCTTCTTCCTTCACTTGAGACGTCTCCTTCTTGGCCTAGGCACACGCAGAAAACTTTTACCTCTCCACCTTTGCACAGGACGCGTGAGCGGCCGCTCGATTCTCCCTCTTTCGTGCGCAGAGTTTCCTCTTCTTCACGCAAGACTCATGAGCTGCCTGTCTCTTCCTCTCGCAAGCAGCGCTTCACTGCCCGTCCCACACGCCGTGTCATCGACACATCTTCTCCTTCACGCACGACGCTCCTCTTTCTCCAACACAGATGACACCCGTGACGCCATCTTCCTGCAATAAAGGTCGAATCTCTGGCATGAAAAACACACGATCTCTCCTTATTCTTCTTCTTTCTGCCTCATATCTCTCGTTCTCAATCCCGATTGTTCCCTTCTGTTCGAATAAGAGAATAACTAGAGGATAAATTCTTCGTTTTGATTCCCCGAAAGTGTCGCGTCTTCTTCAAACAGCATAGAAAATTTAATTTTAATTTAATAACTTTTTTAACTGGACGGAGCATGAAATTTTATTCTTTTTATGTAATATCTGTGTATTGCGTTTCTAATTAAACAAAAAATACCAATCAGTCTAAAAGTATCGGAAAAAAGTCCAAGTTGTGTCCAGACAATGATGTGCCAGAGATTGTTTTTTTTCTCCTCCACTCTTTCTGGTGGATCGCAGCGTTGTCCGGACATAATGTTTTTTAAAACAATCAGCCACAAAAAATTGCATTCAGCATTGTCAAATACTGCAAGCTAATCTGTAAAATATGTTTGCAAAGAATTTCCAGATGTGCACTGCTCATACAAAATATCAATAATGAAAAACAGGAGCTGAGGCATTTTTAGAAATGCTGAGATAAAGATGCATCTAATAATCATATTACTAGAAAAGAGAAGCAAGTCACTTGAAATTGGGACCTATAAGATTAATACATTTTCACCCTTCTAATAGTATATGTTTTTTAAGAGAATTATGATTTAATCACTTAAAGAAACTTCAGCAAGTTAAGTGACATTACCTTTACCCAGTATCGATTACTCAAGCATTTGCCCCTATCCGCCTTCATAAAAATGCAACAAAGAAAGTAGGAATCAGAACATTATTACGGCCACTGCACGTTATAAATGATTTATGAGTTACAAACTAAAAGTACAATACATATCCTAATCAAAAAGATGAAAGAAAAAGAAAATTACAAGAATAATTTCCATAGGAATCTTCAGATATAAGTCATTATAAGTTTGCTTCTAACAATTTCTTGCTCAGCATTTGATCATTTTTTCCATCATTTATAAGAATCAGTTCTCTGAGGCAAGTTTCAAATAGTTTCTAAAACCATTTTGTTATTTCGTTGTGGGTTCAAAACACAGGATAAACAACACTAGTCACTTGCTAATGAAGACAAGGGCTATATGATGAAAGCTAAAAAATGAGAGCTCTTAATCAACATTTCTTACACAGCAATGCACTACACAATAAAATTTCTCTAGAATAAATCAACGTTTATAGCAGCACTATCATACGATTTTTTCTGGATCATCGCTAAATACCTTTATTACCGCATTCAACATACAAATATTATGTTATAGCCAACTTCGGTTAAAAAATATTATCGAAAAGTAATAGATTTGATGATTGTATATGAGGAAACTTGTATATTAGGAAGATTGATTATATAAAATCTAATAAATAGGTAGCCCAATTAGAGGAGACTAAGACATCCGTCACCACCAATGCTAAAATTGTTATATCATCAATTTTAGTAATTATCATCTTTAGATTATGAGTCGTGTCAATTTTTTAAACACCATTGTTTGTCTTCTGTTCCTATTTTATCTAAAAAAGTTAGTCATAGTTCTGATGTATAGAAATCTTGTCCTATTTTATCTAAGTAGATTTTGATATTTTATTGCTTTTGTGCATTTTTTTTCTAGTATAACTTGCCTTTATTTTATGAAATCTTGTAATAAGTTAATGTCATAATTTCAATCTTTTTGTGCTAAAATTAAATCTCAATTCAATATTTCTATTAAGATTATGAGAGGTGACAATGACAAAAAATATTTATCTACATCTTTTAAGATAGATATAACACAAAACGGGATGCTTCACCCATCTTCATGAGTCAATACTCCATTCCCAAAATAGAATAGCTAAATATATATATATATACATCCTCTTAAGACAGCTAGAGTTCTTTTCCTTCAAACTATTGTGTCTAAATAATTCTAGGTTGATGTAGTTTCTGCTGCATGATTTTTTTATCAATTGGATGTCTTCTGCCGTTTTATAGTACAAGATATCCTACTAAGTTTTATTTCCAACCAAATCTTTCTTTCCTATTGAACCATAGATATTTGGGTGTTTTTGTTTTGATCTTGGTACTCGTCAACAAGTTTCTAAACTAGATCATAAGTCATTAAGGTGTCATTTTGGGGTATTCTCGTTTGCAAAAAATGTATCCATACTAAGTTTTATTTTCAACCAAATCTATCTTTCCCATTTTTCAATCAATCTATCTTTCCCATTGAAGCATGTATATTTGGGTGTATTTACTTTGTTCGTGATACTCATCAATGGGTTTCTAAACTAGATCGTATGTCATTAAGGTGTGTCTTTACGGGATGCTCTCGTTTGCAAAAAAAGTACCAATATTTTTCCTCCCTCCTAAATAAAGAAATAATTTTTGTAGATGTCACATTTCATAAAAATACACCTCATTCTTCGGACACTCATTGGTGTATAAATTATCTCAAGATTTTGATGAGTTATAAATGTTTTACATCATCAGTTCAAATCTCGGTCCACCTCCACCACCAATGGCTCATCCTAGGCCATCTATCACTAATGGTTACTCTAGAAGGCCTCATTCCCCTGATCCCAATCCGATACCGGTATCATCTTAAATAACCAACCACCTCAACCCATAGCCTGTTCCAGCACCTTATCTCCATTTGAAGTCCATTGTCGACCCAATGCATATACCACTGCCAATGCCAAAATAATTATACAATCAATTTAAGCAATTATCATCCTTAAATTGTAAGTCGTGTTAATTTGCTAAACAACATTGTTTATATTTTGTTCTCATAATTAATAAAAGAATTAGTCATAATTTTGAGTTCATTCTAATGTATGAGAATCTTACCTATTTTATCTAATAGATTTCAATATTTTATCATTTTTGTGAATATTTTTTTCTCGTATGACTTGGCTTTACTTTATGAAATCTTGTACTTAGTTATTGTCATATTTTTGATCTTTTTTTGCTGAAATTAAAGCTCAATTCAATATTTCTATTAAAATTCTAAGAGGTGAAAATGACAAAATACTTATATGCATATTTTTAGACATATATGACATGAAACTGGATGCTTCACCAATCTTTCTAAGTCGATACTCCATCCCAAAATAGAATAGCTAAAAAAAAACATGTTCTTAAGAGAGCTAGCGCTCTTTTGTTTCAAACTAATGTGTCCAAGTAATTTTGAGTTGATATAGTTTCTAGTGCATATTTTTTATCAATCAGATGTCTTCAACACACCTAGCAAGTTTTATTTCCAATCAAATCTCTTTTCCCCATTGAACCATGTGTATTTAGGTGTACTTGTTTTGTTCGTGATACTCATTGACAGGTTTCTATACTAAACCCCAAGTCATTAAGGTGTGTCTTTCTAAGATACTCTTGTTTGCAAAAAGGGTATCAATATTTTATTGAAAAAGATACCCTACAAAGTTTTATTTCCAACAGAATCTATCTTTCTCATTGATCCATGTTTATTTGGATGTACTTGTTTTGTTTGTGATGCTCATCAAGTTGTTTCCAAACTAGACACTAGGTCATTAAGATCTGTCTTTCTAGAACACTCTCGTTTACAAAAAGGTATCAATGTTTTTTCCCTTTGAGATAAATGCATAGTTTTTGTTGATGCCACATTTCATAAAAAAAAAACCTCATTCTTTGGTGACTCATCGGTTGCTAAATCCTCCCAAGATTTTAATGAGTTATTAATGTATCAAATCATCAATTCAGATCTCGCTCCACCTCCGCCTCCACAACTAGTGCCTTAGCGTGGAGCGTCTATTACTAATGTTTACTCTAGAAGACCTCATTACCCTGATCCTAGTTCGGCATCGGTATCATCTTCGTCAGTAGATCCTCTTAGTGACCTTGATATACATATTGTTATTCGAAGAGGTAAATGTCAATGTTTCAATCTCATTTCCTCATGTGTTAATTAGAATTAGTTATCTTCTACTTACTCTCTTATTGCTTCTCTCGACTTTGTTGAGGTCCCGAGATATATTCAACAAGCCGCATCCCATTATGGGTGGCAAGTTGCGATACTTGTGAAATGAATGTCTTAATTAAAAATGAAACTTGGGAACTCGTTGAACTATCTTCTGACAAGAAGGTTGTTGGTTGTAGATGGGTATTTGTAGTTAAGTTTCATTCTGATAGATCTGTAGCTAATCTCAATGCCAGTTAGTTGCTAAGAGGTAAGCTTAAATTAATGAAATTGACTACGTGGACCCATTTTCTTTAGTAGCTAAGCTGACTTTGCTTTGTTTGTTTATGTCCTTAGCCGTAATGACTAATTGGTTCTTTCACGAGCCTGATGTAAAGTATTTATTTATGTATGATGATCTTTTAAAAGAGGTAAATGCGGATCAACCTCCTGGATTTGTTGCATAGGAGGTGTGTCTAGGAAGCTACGCCGTCTTTGGAAGTCATTATATGGATTGAAGCAATCTCGGGTATAGTTTAGAAACTTTAGCCAAGCTATAGAAGAGTTTACAATGTAGAAAAGTAAAAGTGCTCACACTGTATTTTACAAGTAATTTGTTTATGGGATCATTCTATTGATGGTGTATGTTGATGACATTATTATTATTGAAAGCGATATGTAGGGATTGTTATCATTAAAATAATTTCTTCAAAATCAGTTGAACACTAAAGGTTTGGATTCCTTAAAATACCTCTTGGTATTGAGATATCAAAAAGCAAGAAGAGTATCTTTCTATTTCAACGGAAGTATGTTTTGGAATTATTAGCAGAAACTAAAAAATTAGGAGTCAAACCATGCAATATTCTGATGCTTTCTAATCAACTACTTGCCAAGGATGGAGAGCATTTTAATGACCTGAATGATATAAGAAGTTAGTGTAAAAACTAAATTACCACACTGTGACTCGTCCTGACATTGCTATTCATTCTGCACTATAAGTCATTTCATGTATTCTCTCACAGTTCATCATTGGTCCATTTTAGAACAAATATTATGTTACCTCAAAGGAGCTCCTAAACAAGATATTTTATATCAAATAACGGGCATAAAAATATTGAATGTTTCTCTAATGTAGTTTGGGTAAGTTCTAAAATTGATTGAAGATTTATTACTGGATAGTGTGTATTTGTTGGTGGTAATTTGATCTCATGGAAGAGTAGAACAAATAATGTAGTGACATGATCCAGTGCAAATACTGAGTATCACGAAATAACACAAGTTTCAAGTGAATTGATGTGGATCTCCCAACTCTTGGTCGAAATGGGTTTTAAGATGGCAGTTCCAACAAAAAAACTGTTGAATGATAACCAAGCTGCAGTCCATATTGCTTCAAACACTGTCTTCCATGAACGAACTAAGCTCGTTGATATAGACTGTCATTTTGTCCGTGAAATGAGTCAACAAAATTTGAATTCTACAACTCATATAAAGACTAGGGAACTACTTCACAAAGACCCTTAATGGAGCTAGGATCACTTATATTTGAAAAAGTTGGGCATGATAAATATCTATGCTCAAATTTGAGGAAGATTTTTATAAAAATTAATAGATCTTATGATTGTATATTAGGAATCTTGTATATTAGAAAACTTGATTATAGAAATTATAATAAATAGGTAACCTAATTAGAGGAGATAAAATATTTCCTCTATGAGAGATATTCCTATTTTATGGAGATTGAAGTGTATAGAAATATGTAACATATATTTTCAATTGATGAATAAAAGTAAAAGATAATTTTCCTTCATAAAAAATAAACAACAAATGCCACAAGATTTAATGTTTTAAGTTATTGAAATCAACCTAAATCCAAATAAATGTATTAGATTTTTTTATTTTTATTTTTTATTTTTTTTTGCCTAGGCTATAAACATAATATAATGTGTGGTAAAACATACAATACAAGAATTCTTTTAATGTATAAATTAAAGGAAAAGAGATAAGCATCTAATTCATACACAATGATTTTAATCTAGTTGTATGTTAAAAATATTCTTCTAGTGGTATTAGTAATATAGAATGTAAGTGGAAATTTATGTTGTTGTAAATTAAAATTTAATTCTTTTTGAGTGTTTATTGACTTCAACTTAAGGGCCTTTTGGTTGAGTGAATTAGTGGGGTACTGTATCTCTTTTGCAGAGATTTGAGAAAATTATGTGTTCGTTATAAAAGTTTGCAACTACAATGTAAAGTTTTAATGAATTAGAAGTCTGTACTATAGTTCATTTTGAATGAATTTAGAATTAAACGGATTTAGCTATTTTTTTTACATCCTTCATGTAAAATATTATAGGTAACTCGCCACAACCCACTGACGCCTACCCGTCTGCCTTTCGACTCCTGCTACTCGTCGTCCCACGATGCCAGCAATCTCCCCACCCGCATCCCCTAACGTCTGCAGCCTGCAGTCACCTCCTCCCGCCACCCACAGCTTGTCGCACTGACGACTGTCGGCATTTGCCGCCTCCATCGCTCGTCGTTAACTGTTAACCATTAACCATTAACGGCCACCGCTCGTCATTAACTGTTAACCATTAACCATCACACGTTGCCCGCAGCCCACTATCGCCAGCTGTTCACCGTTAACACCATCCGCTGCCCGCAGCTTGCCGCCCCTCAGCCGTTCACTGCTGCCCACCACCGCAACAACCGCACGTCGTCGTTGCTCGCCGTTGCAACCAAATGTTGTTGTCGTCCGACACAGCCGCCGCTCATTGCTCACCTCTGTTGCCGCGCCATTCGCCCGCCATCCGCGCCCGTTGCCTGCCGCTCACGTAAATACATTACTTTCAATCTACTTCAAACCAAACAAAAAAATATAAAGTTCTACATTTATTTTATGATGAATCAAACAACTTGAAAGTATTTCAAATACATTATAATCATAGTAATCTGCAAATCTTTTACATTGCATTTCATTTTAAGAAAATCAAACGGCCCCTTAAACAACAATAACATCACTATAAATCCATAATTATAAAAACTCCATTAAACATGCATTTCAACTCGAAGAAGCACTCTATATATGTTCCCAAATAAAATAAAAATTTAATTAAGTAAAAATGGGAAGTGTTTGCTTGAGAATAAGCTTCACATCATCCAATCATGATTTCGTTGGACTTTTTTATCAATAATTTTGTTAAAATAAACGAAGAATTCAAAAATATCACTTTTACAATAAATAGAAATATCATTTTGCTTTTGGATAGATTCATTAGTAAAAGTTAGTTTAAAATTTTTCTTTTCTTGATAGCTCAAACCAAAATTTAAACCTAATTCGTGTTTGAAATTTTGCTCCTTAAGCTCCAATAAGGGACCAAAAGGAAAAAGTAATGCATGCATGAATGAACTTGCTGAGCTTAAGAGAGACCCAGACTTGTGAGTGGTTTGTTGCAGTGCGCTATTTTGGAAGTAAAAACCACATGGAGAAAACAAAAAAAGAGAAAACGAGTGAAAAAAAATTTAGAAACCAGAAATTTATTAAAGAAATTTTGTGACCATAGACAACCATCATAACACTGATACCAGTGCTAAATATATTTGAAATCTTCAGTTAAATGCTTGAAGAAACCTTTTTTATGGGCATTTAAGTGGTGATTTTATAGCATTATTTAAATCCTCTTGATTTACTATCTTTCTTTCTCGTGTCATTCTATCTATTGTCTAATCTAATGGTTTTGGGAGTTTCTATTTGTGATAAGATTTAGTTTACTGGATTTGGAGAAGAGTACTTTCTTTCATCTTGTTTATCGTACAACTTTATAGCTTCTCTATAATGGATTGAATCATTCTCTTATCCTGGGAATGTAGGTTATTATTTCATTCAAGTCTTATAAATTTTAGTTGTGTTGAATAGAGCTAAATTGTTTCATTATTGCAGTGTGTTTTCGTTATATTCACTTCTAGAAGGTGCTTCCATATAAAAGGTTGGGGTTTTTGTCTTACAAGCCATGAAATATAAGATCAAGAAGTTTGGTAGCTCGAAACATTTTAGGCTTTTGAGAGCAAGATTCGGGTTGCATTAATTCAATTGGGCTTGTGATGACACTCATGATGTATTCGAGTATGCTTGAGACCATGAGTAAGAAAGCTATAATAGAAATAAATAAAATAACTATACTAGCAATCTAATTGTGTTTGATGGAAGAGGCTCTAAAGAATTGGAGGAAAAAATGATGATGAGTTTGTATATGATCACAAGCCACTTCAACAAATCTGATAAAAAATAAAGATTGCACAAATTACACATGTAGTAATACCATTAAGTCACACCTTAGAGTTTGATTTCATTATTAGGGAAGCTTGTGCACAACATTACACCACAATGAATTTAATTTCAATAGTAGGAAGGTAGGGTCATAAATCAAATCTTATTGAGTTTGATTTCATTACATTGAGCGAAGGAATTTTTTTATGATAGTTGATGATGGATATCAAGCTTTGCTACTATTGTATTCATAACCTCTCTCTCTTATGAAAATCTTTGTGATGATATATTATATAGGATAAATACAAGTAGTTTAACCATTCACTCCTTACTAAAAATGAAAGTATTAAGCTTAAGATGTAAAAGAAAAAGCATTAAATGGATTGTTGGATAGGAGAAGGCCTTTTTAGATATAATACACCTCTAATGATGGAGAAGAAAATCTCGTTGAAGGTAAAAGAATATAGCATGTTTTGATTACAAGAAGAAACCATTTTGATAGAGAATGTCAAACTTTGGAGAGCAAGGAATAACTAGCCGATGACAAACATAATGAGGATAAACCATCAGATTGTTCAAATGCAAATTTGAATAATACTCCTCTAATAAATGTAAGATAAAGATCATTGATTAATGAATATGGATTCTACTTGTTAGTGACATATATTCTTGTGTGAATTAATTTCCACTTGAGTCATGTTCTAATGACTATATCCATCTAGAAAAGCTCAATTTGAAATCAAACTTGCCTAATGAAGTCACTCGTGAGCATCTTCGAACACTATTTGGGTGCTAGTAAAAAGCTCAATTTGAAAAGAAGATGATATTAGAAAAATAAAAAAATTACCGTTTCATATTATTGTATAAGTGGAGGATTTGCTAAAATTTTGACTTGATAACTTTGTTAGGATAAGTACATAATTAAAATTTGTCGTCTAAGAACAAATATAAATATCTTTTTTTTTTGTATAAAATCATAATTAAAAGTTTGTTACAAATTTTGTTATTTAGGACAACAAAATTTAAACTTGATATAAATTTAAGATTCACCTCCTTAAGCGATCATAAATAAGTGAAAAAAAAAAAAGAAGAGTTGGGTATGCATGCAAGAACTTATTATGTGCCAAAAAGAAAGTTGAGCTCAGAATGGCTAGAGGTCATGTGTTGCCATTGGAATTAAGAAGAGAGAAAAAAACAAGAAAACAAAGATAAGGCAATCTTGAAAAAAGTAATAGAATTAATCAAGGAAAAGAAAAATTACTGTATATAACTATCTTAAGGCAATACAAGCACAATCTATGTCATAAATGTTGTGAAAATTCAATAAACATGCAAAAGAAGCAATTTGTGGAGCATTTGGGTGGCATTTTTTTGTATTATTGATATATTCTTTATTAATCATCTTACTTATAGTACTCTCTTTTGTTCAGCAAGAGAGCTTTCGTTCTTTATTTAATAATGAGATTAGGTGTATTTGAATTTAGGAGAGAGTGATTGTCTTTTGCTCATTTTATTTGTACGCTTAAATCTCTTCTTTATATTGGATCGAACTCTCTCCACTTCTGTGTTTGTAGTCTATTATTTTGGCCAAATCACATAAATCTTAATATCTTGTAGCATTTGATTTCTTTGTTGATATTTTGTGGTTTCATCATATTCACTCCTAATGGACAGTTTCACATTAAAAGTTCAATTTTTTCCTATTAGTTTTAAAAATAATTTTCAATATGCCATGAGACCTGCAACTTATCAGCAAGTTCATGACTTGTATATAATAATAAAAATGCCTAAACATTGAATTGTTACTTAAATAAATTGTATTCAAGAAAAAAGTAATTTTTTTAAACATATAAAAACTATACTCATAAAACTTAAAAGGTACCCTGAAGACAACCTGCTAACAAGCTGGGGAAAACTTGAATGAATGCTAAGAAAGTCACCATTCAGGTGTAAAGGAAACATCCTACAAAAGGAGAAAAACACAAGAAAGTTGCTACAAATTAAAGTCGCGGCAAGGATAAGAAGATTGTATTTCAAGGATATTTAATATTCTGCCAGAATGTTTTGCAAAACTTAAGACAGCTATCCAACCAAATAGCATAGAAATGAAGGGCATCGTCCCCGTTTAACCGCCTACATCAGAAAAACTTTCATGTAACATTTATTCTAAGACAGAAAAATATATTTGATAGTTATTCATACCTTACCAACAAAGACCAGCGGTATCAAAAAGGTTGGTGCCGCTGAAACCAATCCCAGAAGTAAATATTCTAGCTCGGTGAAGCTCTGTTATCAGAATTGATCCCCATCACAATGCAAGCTTAATGCAGCACAAGAAAAATAAAAATGCTAAGCTCAAAAAGTTCAACTATCTATGGCCGTAAATAAACTTCAGTTTCGGCGGTAACCCCAATTAATATGTATCCTTCTTCCCAACAAAAAGTGGAATTTTAAAATCTAGTATGAAATTCAACAAGGTATTTGAACAAAATAGAGCGAAGTTTTTAATTTGCAGTGCCCTTGTAAGGATTTATCGTAAGACTTCCACAAGAAGCCTTCAATATGTCCTTCCTAGGAATAAGGTCAAAAGTAATCGAAGAAAATAATGACACTGTACGAATAAAATCTCAAAATCCATTGTTTACATCTGAAGAAGATCACAACAATAAAAAAAACAAAAAAATACTATAGAGCTGTTGGGTCGCAATTAGGACTTAACACAAACATGATTTAGTAAATTATGAAACTATTAGGTCTTAAAAAAAATTCAGCATTGCTGATGTTAAATCTAGTTAAATCTTATAAAATTATTTGAATACTTACAGAAAATTTTATTAATTTTTTCAGCAATATTTGAAAACAAAATAGTAGACGCTCCAATGTTGTGACGGGAGCAACTGCCTCATTTTTAAAAAAGTGTATTAACTTTCCCATTTGAACTAGATTATCATATTTTCATTCGGAGCAACCCACAATTTTATCCATTTTTTCATAATATTATTAGTGCAATAGATGATGCTCATATCCAGACGGTAGTCATATACATTTGCAGGTCGAGTATCATAAGAGAATGTATTTTCCTTCGCGGAATGTGATGGTTATAGTTTCATTTGATGGACAATTTATAGACATTGCTTCATATTATGAAAATTCAAGAGCTAATATGAGGGTATTACGATGATCAATGAGTGAGAGTTAAAAATAATACAAAATAAATTTTATTTAATTGACCCTGACTACAAACATTAATAAACTTTTGACATCATTTAAAAGACATCGATATTCTTTTAGTGGGTATCAATGAAGCATGCCTATGAATACTTAATAACACAAGATTATACAATCATCGATATGAAAAACTACACAATGTAGTTGAGAGAATTTTTTGGACATAGAAATAAATGTTTCAAGTCTCAAGTCATAAGCGTCAGTTTCTAGTAATTATACAAGCGGATAGCTTGTGCATTGTTGCATAGTTTCATTAGTCGCTATCAAGGGCATGGTCAATATTTTAATATATTTCAAACTAAGGTGCAATATCACAGTCAGTGTGGAGAGATTAAAGTAAATAATGAAGACCCTGACATGCATGTAATAATTAGGGAGAGGATTCAAGAAGATATTATATGATGACATGTGATTGCAATCTACTTATGGGAAACACATATAAGAATTATTTTTTATTAACTATAAATCTATTTTATTCAAAAGTTTTTTATTTACTTGTGCATTTTTATAATCGGTGACTCAAAAACATTGATCAAGTTGACTTGCTGAAATTTATGATGTATATATGTTATGATGTATATATGATATGCATTGTTGCATAGATTCATTAGTCGCTATCAAGGGCATGGTCAATATTTTAATATATTTCAAACTAAGGTGCAATATAACACTCAGTGTGGAGAGATTAAAGTAAATAATTGTGAGGTATGGCTCATATATCTAATAAGAAATAAATGTTGGAGCAGAGCGAGCGAATCGTGGAGTTTTATTATGTGGGTTGCAGTGCGGGGGCAACGCCCCTCGGTTCAGTACAGTGGTAGTTTTGGTAATTGCATATTGTACTCAAAGGTTCTTTTTTTGTTCTTTTTAGGGTTATAAATAGGGCTTGTTGTAACCCTAGAAAAATATCATGTATTCTGTAACTCTTTTCTGAATAGTGAAAGAAAAGTCGTCGTTCTGCTCCCGAGGACGTAGGCATGTTTGCTGAACCTCGTTAAATCTCTGTGTTCTTCTTGATTTGGGTAGATTCTTGTGTTTCTTTGCTCTAAAATTCTCAACAAGTGGTATCAGAGCGAGGTTCTAGGGCATAGAAGTGATTGGCGGAAGAAGAAGATTTGGCTGCAGCAAAGGACTTTGGCGTTTGGTGTTGCGGCATAGGAGGTCGTGACAAGGAAGCGAATCGTGGCGGCAGGAGGCGGACGGGAAAGGAAGGAAAGGAATTACCTTTCTGCAGAGCTTAATTAACGAAATACTTAACTAAGGGCTCAGTCAATAAAAGATTCTGAGACTTAATTAAGAGTATATTGGTGCAATATTTCTGTTCTGGAAAATTAATTAAGAAGGGAATTTTTCATGAGTTAATTAAGGAAAGTATTGCAGCGGAGAAGCAATTCTTGGAAACATAATTAAGGGAAGTACTTGATCAAGGGCAAACTTAATTAAACAGAAATAAGAAATTTCTAGCTCTGGCAACTTAACAGAGGAATTTGCAGAAGAAATTTGTTGCAGGATCAATTTCAAATTACGATTTTTTGTGCAAAATTCGATGTGGTGAAGTTCGATGGAACTGGTAACTTCGGATTGTGGCAACCAATGGTGAAAGATTTGTTAGCTCAACAAGGAATCCTGAAAGATTTGCGGGCAACGAAACCAGATGTCATGGAAGATGAAGACTGGGAAGAATTGCAACAACGAGCTCCAGCAACCATAGGTTTGTGTCTGGCAAATGAGGTTATGTACCACGTGATGAATCTAAAATCTCCAGGGGAGGCATGGAAGAAATTGAAAACTCAGTTTATGTCAAAATCTCTGACGAATAAATTGTATATGAAGCAAAAGTTGTATGGCTGAAGATGCAGAAGGTTATGATACGACGCAGCATGTTAATGGCTTCAATTAAATAATCACTGATTTATCAAGGCTTGATGTGAGTATTGAGGATGAAGACTGATGGATGATTTTGTTGTGTTTGTTGACTTCTTATGAACATCTGGTGACTACTCTAACATATGAGAAAGAAACTATCAGAGTTGATGAGATTATTGCAGCGTTGTTGGCTCACAAGCAGCGGAAGCAGAATGCAGAGGAAAACTCTCATTGCGACAATTTATATGTTAAGGGTAATCAGGATCGTGGAAGGAAGAAAGAGAAGGAAGGTTCTGGAAGGCGAAATTCCAAATCAAAGACGGTTCGTTGCTACAAGTACAAGGAGCCGGGTCATATAAAGCGGGATTGTCCAAAGCTAAAGAAGCAGACTGAGGAGAAAGGTGATAGATCATTGAAGTCTGTAAATGTGGTGCAGGGTGACAATTCAAATGGCAGAGATAGTGATATGCATTCAGTTTCATCAACTTAGTTCATGAATACATGAATTCTTGATTCAGGGTGCACTTATCACATAACGCCTAACGGGGAGTGGTTTACTTCATACTGGTCAACTAATTCTGACTCAGTTTATCTAGGTAATGATAGATGTTGCAATATTGCTGGGATTAGAGAAGTCAGAATTAAGATGTCTGATGACACAGTTAGAATTTTATGTGATGTCGGACATATTCCGGATTTGAAGAAGAATCTGATTTCCTTGGGCACTCTACATCGATATAGTTTTATTCCTAAGGCAGATGAGGATATGGAAACCATTAGGATTGTTAAGGGTGCACTGACTATGCTGAAAGGAAAGTTAACTGCAGGTAATATCTACAAATTGTTGGGGAGTACAGTTGTAGGTGGAGTTCATTCTATTAGGTCAGATGATGATGATACAAAGCTATGACATATGCGGCTGGGTCATCTCAGTGAACATGGAATGGCGGAATTGCATAAAAGGAATTTGTTGTATGGTATGAAAAGCTGCAAGCTCGATCTCTGTAAGTTCTGTGTTCTTAGAAAACAGACTATAGTCAATTTTACGACTGGAGAACATAAAACATAAGAGATTCTTGATTATGTACATTCTGATATATGGGGTCATACTAAAGAAGCGTCAGTGGAAGGATCTCGATATTATGTTATTTTTATTGATGATTTTTCTAAAAAAGTTTGGGTGTATTTCTTGAAGCAACAATCTGAAATTTTCTCTAAATTCAAGTTGTGGAAAACTGAGGTGGAAAACCAAACTAGCAGAAAGATTAAATATTTGAGGTCTGATAATGACACAAAGTACACAGATTCATAGTTTGGGAATTTTTGCGATGAGCATGGGATTCAGAGGCATTATTCAATGTGAAAGACACCATAACAGAATGGCGTTGCAGAAATGATGAACAGGTCCTTAGCTGAAAGGGCAAGATATTTGAGACTGAATGTAGGGCTTCCTAAAAGCTTCTGGGCAGAGGCTGTGAATATGACATGCTATCTCATCAATAGATCATCTCAGGCATCATTGGGTGGCAAGGTCGCAGAAGAGGTATAGACATGTAATCCAGTTAAGTTTGATCACTTACGAATTTCTTGTTGTCATGCTTATGTGCATTTATCTGAAGATGAAATATCGAAACTTGATCCAAAATTCAAGAAGTGCATCTTTTCGGGCTATAAGAAAGGTGTGAAAGGATTTAAGTTTTGGGATCCTATTGCAAAAAAGGCGGTGATCAGTAGAGATGCAGTCTTTGATGAGCAATCCATGTTGCAGCAGAATCAAGATAAGGTGCCAGAGAACAGTTCCAGTTCAGAGACAGTGCAGATGTATCTAGAACAACATTCAGTAGCAGCTGAGAGAGTTGAAGGTTCAGATCCAACATCTGGTGATTCCAATACAGATGACTTGCAGAATTACAATCTAGCCAAAGATAGACAGAAACGCACCAGTATAAGGCCTTCTAACAGATTGGGCTATGAAGACTTTGTCACTTTTGCTCTTCTCGCCAGCAGTAATGATCCAGCCACTTTTCAAGGAGCTATCACCAGCCACGAGAAACAGAAGTGGATGGTGCAATGGTTGAGGAGATGGAGTCTTTGCAGAAGAATCACACTTGGGAGCTAGTTCAGCTTCTTGAGGGAAAGAAGACTATTGGGTGCTAGTGGGTCTACAAAATGAGGCCAGCAGTATCAGAAAAAGAAAGGGAAAAGTTCAAGGCTCGACTGGTAGCAAAGGGATTTTCACAGCAGAATGAGATAGATTATGTAAAGTCTTTTCTTCTGTGGTCAGGCGTACTTCAATCAGGGCGTTGCTTGCATTGGTAGCTATTTGGGATCTGCATTTGGAGCAGATGGATGTTAAAATTGCATTCCTGCATGATGATTTGAAAGAACGGATTTACATGGAGCAGCCATAAGGGTTATTCAACCTGGACAAAAGCATCTAGTTTGCAGGTTAAAAAAATCGTTTTATGGGTTGAAGCAGTCTTCAAGGCAATGTTACAAGCGGTTCGACTCTTACATGATTCAGATTGGCTACAAACGATGTGAGTATGATTGTTGTGTTTATGTTAAGAGCGTTGATGATGGTTCTATTATTTTTTTGTTCCTGTATGTTGATGATATACTGATTTCAGCAAAGAATATGAATGATGTCCGTGGTTTGAAAGCTTTGTTAAGCCAGAAATTTAACATGAAAGACTCGGGTCTTACAAAGAAGATTCTCAGAATGGAGATTCAGCGGGATAGGGGCTAAAGACGACTGTGTTTATCTCAACGAGACTATGTTGAGAAAGTGCTAAACATATTCGATAAGAGTAATGTTGAGCTTGTGAGCACTCCATTAACAAATCATTTCAAATTTTCTTCAGAATATTGTCTGAAGACAGATGAGGAAATCGAAGACATGGCAAAGTTCATTATGCCAATACAGTTGGCTGCTTGATGTATGCAATGGTATATACTCGTCCTGATTTGGCTCATGTTGTTAGCTAAGTCTGCAATTACATGTCTAAACCATAAAAGCTGCATTGGGAAGCAGTCAAGTGAATTTTTAAGTATCTAAAGGGCACTGTAAGACATGAAATTATTTTTGGTAGTCAGCAGAATGATCCTTCAGTTGTGAGGTACGTTGATTCAAACTATACAGATGATTTGGATGACAGAAAGTCTACAACTGAGTATATGTTTACTCTTGGTGGATGGCCTATATGCTGGACATCAACAATTCAGTTTATTGTGGTATTATCTACAGCTGAAACTGAGTACATAATAGTAGTTGAAGCTGCTAAAGAAGTCTTATGGCTTATTGGGCTAGTGAAGAAACTGGGTGTTGAGCAAGGTGAAGTTTAGTTGCATTGTGATAGTCAGAGTGTTATTTATCTGGCTAAGAACCAAGTGTATCATGCGAGGACCAAGCACAATGATGTCAAGTATCACAAGATCAAAAAATTGATTGCTTCTGGTGAGATATTGTTGCAGAAGGTTCACAATGATGAGAATGCAGCTGATATGTTAACTAAGGCAGTTACTATCAACAAGTTCTTGCATTGCTTGGACTTGTCGAACATTCACAGTTGCTAAAGAAGCATGGTGGTCTAACCCACGTTGGTGCATGAGAAACTCCCAGGTATTTTTTCTCCTAAGGGGCTGGATATTCGCCAAGGTGGGCAAGATATTCGTCAAGGTGGGTTGGATATTCGCCAAGGTGGAGATTTGTTAGATATGACTCATATACCTAATAAGGAATAAATGTTGGAGCGGAGCGAACGAATCGGAGAATTTTATTATGTGGGTTAGTTTGGTAATTACATATTGTACTCAATGGTTTTCTTTTTTGTTCTTTCTGGAGTTATAAATAGGACTTGTTGTAACCCTAGGAAAGTATCATGTATTTTGTAACTCTTTTCTAATAGTGAAAGGAAAGTTGTCACTCTGCTCCCGAGGACGTAGGCATCTTTCCCGAACCTCGTTAAATCTGTGTTCTTCTTGATTTGTGTCGATTCTTGCGTTTATTTGCCCTAAATTTGTCAACAATAATGAAGACCCTGACATGCATGTAATAATTAAAGAGAGAGGATTCAAGAAGATATTATATGATGACATGTGATTGCAATCTACTTATGGGAAACACATATAAGAATTATTTTTTATTAACTATAAATCTATTTTATTCAAAAGTTTTTTATTTACTTGTGCATTTTTATAATCAGTGACTCAAAAATATTGATCAAGTTGAAAAGCTTGCTGAAATTTATGATGTATAAATGTTATCTGGCTATATTTTATTTTAGAAATGTATATGCGGCTCTCAAAGCTTCCGACGACTTCTTTCAGTGGTGATTTGTATTTTCATTTGAATCATTGTTTGGATAATGTTGTTACAAAAACTATGATAGATTTTCTTTTTATTCCTTTGTAGCAATTCATTGTTAAGAAAATGTAATAAAAATTGTAATATAATTCTATACAGTTTTTTGTTGACGATTGCTTTTAATGCTATTCCTTTACAACTCTCTGAATACGTTACTTTAAATTAATAATTTTTTTTCTAAATTGTAACTTTTCTGAATTTTTTTTTATCAATTTTTTTTTTTATTTTTAACCTCCCTAAATTTAGTAATAAATTATTATCGTTGTGTAGTTTAGTTAGACTAATAGAAATATTATATTTTTGCTTAGTGAAATACTAATTAATAAATCATTACTATAACAAAATCCTTATTAACAGATAGTTAGCTCATAAATTTTTCTGAATATACCTATAAACTGAAGAAATTAAAATTAAATTAAAATAGCATTCAAAGTTATATCATCAACAATCGATACTTAAATTTTATTTAAATCAACAAACTTAAATTCTATAATGAGATACTAAACAATTTATAAGTATTTAATTATATTAACCTCAACCATATCAAATAATTTTCAAGTTTTAACTGCCTTGGGATTTAAGAAATTTGGATTTACATGATTCTCAAGATCCTATTTAAAGTAAATCCTGCATGCAGTCATACGGCCGGCCCTTAGAGGATGTTTGTTAGAGGCTTTTAATAAGATTTATAATGTAAACTGTAAGACGTAGAAGTTTGGTGAATTTATGGATTTACTACATCCAAATTTGTCTTCGATTCAGCCTAAATCTAAAATTTACTTTGGATGATTTGGATTTACAGATTTGTCAAATCCTATTAAAATCAAATATTACAGCCAAACATCAGCTTAAGATACCAAAAAAATAGCTAAACGTTCGGATTAAAGCTGAGATTTACAGGTAAACGGGAGAAATAAGAGATTTATGTTTTCTGAAGATCTCCATTTGACAAAAGTGACGTTAAATCCTATTTAAAGCTTCTGTCGAAGCTGCATTCAAAGACAGAGAATACATTTAAAGAAAGAGCACAGACCTCGTAAAGCTTGTAAGGAACGATGATTCCAAGACAGAGTGTGAGCCAAAACGGAGTATAGAACAGAAAGAAGAGTTCTCCCCATCTCTTGCTCGGATTCGGAGCCAGCCATAGACTTCTAGATTCAGTCCCTCTCGCTGCTCCAACTCCTTCGCCTCCTCCAAATCCTGTATCAAGAAAAGGTCAAAAACCCACTAAACAAAGCCAGGGGAAACCCCCATCTCTACCGATTAAGATAGAAAATCCCTAAGGATTCCCCCATTTACAATCTGTTAGAGTGATGGAGAGAGTAAAGTTCTCACCCCCCATCCCGGTAGACAGGATGGTCGCCGAAGAAAGTGGGAAACAGCTGATCGCTTGCGAACTCAACAGGCGATTGGATCGCGCAAAACAGCGCTCTAGGCTTCGTAATCCTTCGTCGGGGCTGCTGTGCACTTCTGTTCACGGGTCACTCGCCGGAAAGTGACGCTTTTGGAACTAGTAGCGTTGAGCGGAGGAATGTGTGGCGTGTTATCCGTTCAGATTCAAATGTACATTTTAGATTAAAATATTTCTTAAAATTTTAATGATATTGAAATATTATATAAAAAGATCAATATTTTATATTAAGAGTTTGAATATTTCAATCATTCAAAAAGTTAAATATATCAATCATTCAAAATTTTAAAAATAGTCTATTTTTATAACATCTTAGATGTAGAAGGCGATGCACCACGACAACCCGGAATATTATGAAATGAAATGAAATTATTTTGTATTCTGAAAATAAAGTTTTGCATGCAAAAAAAAAGAGAAATATAAATTTTATTTATATAAAATAATTAATTGATATAACTGAAAAAAAAAAAACAGGAAATTGACTAAATCAAAATTGAAAGAACAACACGAATAAGCACTCAGACACCAGAGGAAAGATATAATTGCTACAACAAATATTGAAAAAAACTTATCAAAATCAGGATTTTAATAATTTGCTCCAGTGGAGACGATCAAATTAGTGACTGAATAGAATTTGTTATACAAAAATAGCAAAGAGTGAGTCTGACAAATTAAGTGCGGGAAATAACAGTTATTTATTACAGCATAAACGATAAAGAAAACGTGGCATGCAATATGAACAACAAATAAGGATGATTACTACATGCATATATAACGTTGTAAGGCAGCAAAAGAGTGGTAAACATCGAATATGCATATCATAAACAACATGTAATCATATTACATCAACTTTCTTATTATTAATTTTTTTTTTCATTTATTATTTATATAGTCAGACACTATAAAATCAGAGAGTCAATGCTAAAAAAACTCGACGATTTCCTATAGATCCATCACTTTGTGGGCTCGTACGCCCGTCAAGCCAAAATCAAGAAGTGTTCTACCAACTCACATGCTATCACACAAGAACATACAGAATTTCCACATATATAATATATAAGAAGTACGCAATTTCACACGTACTTGTGTTATGATGTAAATTTCTATGTAATTTCATAAAGTATAAGAAAAAGAAAACACTAAAATTGCAGGATTACTCAGATTTGCAAGAAATTTCCATTAATAAATTGAGGTATTTTGTGTTTTTATTACGAGCAACAATTGAAGCATATAACAAGCAGAAAATTATAATTGAACTAACAATAGCACAACCAACAATCTAATAAAATAACTATGAATATAGTACAAATAACAAGGTTTAGCACCCCAAATTAGGAAGGGTATGTTTAGCACACTCATGCAATTAGGAAGAGCATGTTAAACATTTTTTCTGCATGTTAATCTGTGTTTATTGTATATTTTATGACTATATGACACTTAGGAAATGAATGTTTGGCGTGTTGTGCGTGTTACCGGGTTTAAGTCAATTGGAGGAGAAAAAGAGGTGAATTTGGTAGGGATGTCAAATTGGCTCGTTGTTCGCGAACAGCTCGTATTCGGCTCGTTAAGCAGCTTGTGTTCGGCTCGTTCGTTAAGCTTAATGAGCCGAACAAGAACAAATTTTTAAACTTGAAATATAAACGAGTCGAACATGAACAAACATTTGTTCGCTCGTGTTCGGCTCGAATTGACTCGAAAAGAAATAAATAAATAAATATGAACATACACATATAATACATATTCATAAAATTAGATATTATAAATTGTAATTAATTAAAAAATTTTAAAGTAAAAATACTTATCAAATTTTAAAAAATTAAATCCTATAAATTATAATATATAACAAATAATTAATAAATATTACTTATATAAATATTATATATTTATATAATATAAATTATATAATTAATATAATATAATATATAAGTATAAACTAAAAAAACTCTAACTCCTAAGCCCCGTCCTCCCTCTTGAATGTTCTCGGGTTCGGCTGCCTCTCCCTCTTCCTCTCAAAATTGCGAAAGTCGTTCGACCGCGAGAGCTTAGGGTTTATTGTTTGTGTTCGCTGCTCTCAAAGATTCCGTTTCGGCTCTCCTCCTCTTCGGAGTCATCTCATTTTCCTCTCAAAATCCTGAAAGGGTTTCAACGGCGAGTGCTTAGGATTTGTTGTTTGTCTTCCTATTCCTCTTCCAAGTTATCTTCCTCTTCCTCTTCATCTCGCTCTTCTAAGTCATCTCCTCCAATTTTGAACCGAATTCAAGCCGAAAAATATTATTTGAGCCGGATACGAACACACTGTTCACGAGTCATTTTGAACACAAGTCAATTTCGAACATAAGCCAATATCAAACGAGCCGAACACGAGCCGACACTGGGCTCGCTCAGGCTCGACTCTTTTACAACACTATAATTGGGAGCAAAAGGAGTAAAAATTGAACGGGTGCATCCACGGTCGAGTACCACAATGGAGCACATTTGCATCTGGTTCTCGCGCACGTATGCCTAGTTCTCGCGCACCTACGACCCATATTGAGCCAACATTCAAGATAGAGCAGCTGGAATACTCCTGGTAAGATCAGGGCACACCCGCGATAAAACCATCACCCACGCGCCACATGTTCAGCGCCTCTACACCCTATGCTAGGCCAATGAACAGTGCCCCTACACCAAGTACATTTCACATCTGAACCCAAACCAACTGGATAATAAAACTCCCGTGCTCGATACCTTACGCGCCTGCGCCTCACATCTATAGAACCAAGCAATCCTGTGCTGCATAGACAGAACACTCGTTTCGTACGTAAATCTGACCCAACACTCCTGCAACAAGCATAGGTGTGGGTGGGAGCAGTAAGCAAATTTCTATTATGGGATGATTTATTTTCTTTATGGTAGCCTTGACTATAAATATGTTTCTTATAATGTGGGGAGGATTTTTGGACAACCAGAGGCTAGGTTTTCTTGGTAAGGAGACTTCCTTTCAGTGCCTTAGATGTCTCTCTTCCGTCTTGAAGGAAGAAGGCCGTTAAGATAGTTTTATGTATGTTTTCTTGAGGTTCTTGAGAGGGAGTTTGTAAGAGTGGTATTGTGGGTGGTGAGAGAGATAAATCATGGAGGGATCGCCACTTGTGTAGAGAAAAAATTGGTTGTAAGTTTTTATTTTCATATATGTGTCGGTTTTTAATAGTTTCAATGACTCTTTATTTTTCTCTCGCATGTCTTGCAGCTAAATTCCTTTTATGTTTCTATGATGTAAGGATATTTATTTTTTGTGATTTTTCTTGCATGTGATTTTTGCATAATTTTGTGTTTATCATACATGCAGGTTATTGCTTTAGCTTTCTAAACTTTTTTTAACTCATAATCTGACCCATTATGAAGATAAAACTATTCGATCTAGGACTTATGGACATTGCCTAGTGGAATGAATACGTTAACTCACAAAAACTTAAGAAATAGGAATATTGTCATTAAAGTTTTGTAATCTGGACAGGGAATCTGAAGAGCCTTGGGAAATGTTACATGATTAAACCCACTTAACTATAATATGATTTCAAACTCTTCTTATGACCTAGGTATAGACTAAAAATAAGTGATATTACTGGTTAACAACTATCACATAAGGGAATTCCTACGAAAATCATCAATCACACTGCACCTAAATCACAGAAGCACGAGCCTCTTCCCCTTGAAGGGCACTCCAACTTCGTGCTTCCAATATTTCTAAATCTTGTTGTTTGATTTACTACTAGTTGCTAGAATTGTAAGATTTTATTATAGCATTTTTTGTCGCGTCAAAGTAGGCTTCTTAGGTTAGTAAACTAGAGTTTCAATTTTCTTAATCAATCTTAATCCTTTTATTGTGGGAACAACACAAGGACTTGAAAAATCATGTATTACTTGACATGTATACTTATGTGCTTAACCATTTGCATCACGATAACTCTTCAGCCATCAGGCCATGCCGGGGCAACTCGGATGGTTGATCCCTTTATCCTCGCTAGGAAGCCTGTTGTCCCCAGTCAGTCCTTGATCAACAACAGTTGTGCTCCGATCATATTAGAATCAAGATCCGCTGAAAGAGAATCGATGGTCGCAATCTCCATAACAAAGGGTTGAACCAAAAGACATTATAAATAAGAATTTCATAAATGAAAAAAAAAAGAGATAAGCAAGACCTAAATTCCTCATACCAAGAATTCACTCCCACTCAGACATGATAAATGACACCTGCACCTACTCTAGCAACTTTCCATTGACGATCGCAGAGCAAATAAGATGATCCTATATGATCCTCTGGACTAGACATCTTCCTCTTCTTCAATGCAACCTTCTTCTTCCTTTCCTTACCCTCTGATCGAGACTTCTGCTTCATCTTCTCGAAGGCCTTGCGGTATGCTACTATGTCAGAGGCCTCAGATCTCGACATCGCTCCATTCACCATGGCAGCGCTTGAAGTTCAAACAACCCAAGTTAGGAAAAGATAAAAAAGAGATGAGGGATATCAACCCTTCATGCCCTATTTATAAATATGCTCGGCATAAAAATATAGGGAGTTCAAATTGCAAAATCTTTAGTTTGTTATAAATGAAATCTAGTTTTTGCATTAAATTCTCTTGTCCTTATCACAACACAGTTCCAAGAATCAAGAGAATATGACAACAAAATATATATGTGAAAAAAAGTGTTAGTATGAATCTCGAGGAGATTTGACAGTGTAGATTGGACAAGACATGCCAAAATAGTGCCACCGAGAAGAGTCTCGAAAGACCAATTATCTGATCGGATGTACCAAAATCAAGACTAACCAAAGCAACCACGTAGCAGCGAAACACAGAGGATCCAAGCATTTCCCATGATGAAACAAACCAAAGGAAGAAGCTAACCTTTTGGGCACCACAGTTCTATCAAAGGCATCTAACAATCTCCTTGAACATCATCAAGAATCAGAAATACGAGTCTCAACTATCTCTCAGGTTATCTTCATATAAGACCGGTTACATCTCAGATTACCGTAATTCACCTTCTGCCTAATAGCCTAGCCCTGCACTATTGATGGAAACTCTTTTTTCAAGGATCGAGGATTGGCGATTAGATTTGACCAACCGATCGACTCGACTTAGCAGACTGGGTCAATCTTATCGGCCCATTACGAGTAAAAGGTCATCCAACCGACAACATCAAGCCTAGCCGACCAAAACTCTCTACCGGAGGGCCTGACTAGCATAGCTAATCGACAATATTCACCAAGCTTAACTGACAAACAATACCTATCAAGGGCTCACCAGTCCAGCCAGCAGAGTCTTAGAGTAGCCACGCTCTGAACTGACATATGTAAAATACTTATAATACCATGTATAATCCCCTTTAAAACGGATACATATATGGAATTCCACAAATTACACTTCCCTTCTCAATAAATATAAGTTATTCTATGAAAAAATGGTACACACCTCTCCCTCTCTCTCAAATTTCTATTCTTTATTATGTATTATTTCATATATATTTTTTTTAATTTTATACTTCTGCTCTAGGTGTAATTCACCAATAAATCCCACTTAAACGTATCGTAGCCCAAATTGAACAAATTCACATGCCAAAGTTCTTTATTCTCTTAATGTATTTATTATGGACCGTACTTTTTTAATTAAATGATTAGGGGAATCAATAATTGCTTTGCTTTCTATTGGTTACAATAGAAGACCATTACTGTTTAGATTTGATTGACAAGACTGTTCTATGGGTGTATTGAACAGATTCGCATTAAATGGTCTTAATGTTGCTGTTTTTGGATCTTATTTTTTTATTTGCCTTCGAGATTTTGGTGGGCTCAACTGTTGCTATCAGAGCTGACCTGAGCTTCGCTGCAGGGTTTGTTGGTTCAGTATTTCTATCGGGTTGTCTCCAATTTGACATGTTATATATTTGCCACACCTATATTTTAATTTTTTTAAGTACCATTTTACTATTATTGAGTATTGATTTTGATCAAATAAGCTATAACTTGGACTTCTATTATAGTGGAACTTTGTTGTTGCTGTTTGAATTTATATTAATTATTATTTTGAATTAATCAATTGTTGAATTGTTACCTGTGATGCGTGCTAGAAAATTCACGGTAGTAGAATAACTGATTATTGTCTTAGCGTTATACGAGAATTTAACACACACATAGATGAAAAAGAAATAAGCGGTGACAACTCCATAAGTTTCTACGTGGAAAACCAGTAAAGGTAAAACCACGGGGCCTGACACAGTTGCAAGAAAATTCACTATTGATTGATGATTACATAAATCTCTTATCTCACGGACGGGAAAGAGTAATTATAGTTTTTAGATTACAACGTTGATTGACAGCGTCTAGTTGGTGGTGATTGATGATGGTAGTTAGAGGAGGTCAACGACGGTTGGCGGAGGTCAACAGAGTTAGGTGATGGTTGATGATGGAGATTGATCGTGGTTGACGACGGTAGGTGATGGTCGACGGCGGTCGGCAGTGATTAACAGAGGTCGGCGGTGGTTGACGGAGGTCAGCAGTAGTTGACGGCGATCGGTGGTGATGCTAAGTTGCAGCTCTTCTCAAAGCTTCAAGCTCTCTCTAAGCTTGAGCCTCTCCTCATGTGAGGGGTGCAATTAATGCAGCTATTTTGATCGGGCGATCCAGATAGCTTCCCTTGATCAAACGACGTTAAGGGGTCTTTAATGGCCTTAATGATGTCAGAATTGAGTGATCTTAAGCTCGTTGGATTCATCTTGTCGAGACGTTCGATTCGAGCATAGGCTTGCCAGTGTCGGCATTTATTTGACCTTCAAAATATGTTCGAAAATATTCTAATAATGGATTAATAATTGATATGAGCTTGATTTGACTCAGATTTGACTAGGTTTTATATCATTAGATTTGTCTCATCAAACCGGTCAGTTTGACTATAATTTTACTGAAATTGGAGCTCTGAATGTCTTTTTATCAATATTTGAATGTTTCTTGCTAAAAAAATATTGCCTCGAGATCCATGTCATGTCTCAAGATTTGTGCTGGATGATGAAAATTTGCTGGTGACGTATCAACTTGGTTATTGTATTTACCCAAAAATCACAAATATTATATATATATTTTTTAAGGTGAATGTTTATGTAGCCTCCAATCACAAAGGAAGCTTGCCATATAAATCACTAGAATATTTTTTGTGTTTCACTGCTGCCTATGATCTACACATCTTTGGCTGGTGACTTCCTTGTAGAGTAATCCAAGCATGGTCCTTAAATTCTCTAATATGAACTCTTAAACAACATTATCTCCGCTCAACTAGAGAAATGATATTAAATCATATAAAATTTTTAGTGAACTATTTCAAAAGTCAACTGTTATCTTCAAGTAAAAATGTCATCACTGTGGCCAACAAAGTCAATCTCAATAATATTTTGAGGTGCCTATGTAATGCGAGACAATGCATTTTGAGAACAATGTTGATAAAAATTTTTTATAAACGTTCTAAAAATAATACATCTGTGATACAAGAATCACTACGCGTGAAATTAGACAACATGCATGCATCATCAACCAATTCTAATAGCTTAGTCTTATCACATGTTTAATAATGTTAGGATCTATGCTGTTCACAATACTCTCATTCTACTAATAAATCAAATAGATCATTCAAATATTTCATTCAATCTTTGCTTATCATGTGACTACTAATATTGTAAATTAATTTAAATTATTACTCAACTTGTTCGTGCCACCTTAACGAGTCTAAAAAGGCCTTCCAGAAACCTCTCTGGGATGTATCTTCATTTAACTCATATACAAATGACTATGAAGAGTTAGATAAATACTTATGATATATGCATTGAAATTGTTAGATAAGAAATATCAAATTTAGTTATGTATCTGATAGTCGATTAAAGAGTCTCCAGACATTGTACACTGCACAAGAGTTCTTATATCATGATTACGATAAAACATATATGTATCAACAAAACATGAATTGTTTCGTCATATCAAGAGATTAAAACAATATTGTTATGTACAATGATAATGAAACCATACAACAATAGAAGTTCAATGCAACATGTAAAAGAGACTTGCAAAATTACTCATAAAGTCATACAAAGCACCACATAACAAATAAAAATATGCATATGTTAAAAGACACATGATTATAATATAATACATGCATCAAATCTTGAGAGATTTTAATGACTTGTAAGAATAATCACAAATTATGGTTAATAATTAATTTACACATGAATCTATCTGCCATAAGTGCACAAGCACATATAAACTACTCACCTAGATATGATGCGCTGATGTAAAAATTCATGGATGCATAGAGAATACAATATCACAATATTATGTGTTGAAAATATAATATGGCCTCAAAATATAAATCTATTCAATTCTTTTTTTTAAAGATATTACTCATCAATATATATATATACGTAATTGATGAGTAGTATTTTCAACCAAAATGAATCGAATACGGGCGAACAAATCTTTGTTCATGTTCAACTCATTTATATATCAAGTAAAAAAAAAAAAAATTGTTCGTGTTTGGCTCGTTAACTTAGCAAATGAATCGAACACTAGTTTCTTAACGAGCTGTTTTGACAGCTCTACTTACTAGTTCCAAGAAATTAAATTTTCAAAAATTTGCAGGCCGCATTTGATCCGGCTTTTGAAAGTATTTCATAATTACTGAGCTTTTAATAAATCAAAAAATATATTTGAAAATTGCATTTATTTCTTAGTTTTTGTTAAAATTGCAAAAGCCCTCGTGATTTTTTAGACACCATGGTGCTATTACTTCTTGAATGCCTTAATCGATTTAACGAGCGGTACTTTTCAATTTGGGACTAAAGGGGAACTAAACGCTAAACAAAAACGGTATTATTTACATACATACCCTCAATTCTCATTGATTTACATATGTAACATCTAAGCTCTATCTTTTGCATTAATACCCCCAAATCTTTTACGTAACATTAAAAAAACCACTATTGAAGGCGACTTAGGTGTTAAAATTAAAGTTTAGGTGTTAGATATGTAATTACATAAGAATTGAATGATATGGATGTAAATCATGCTAAACAAGCAACCGTTTTGCATTATTTATTTTATTTTATTTTTCTTATATATTACTTTTGCTTTTTCTCAAAATATACCTGTATTAAATAAAAATGCTATATTTTTTGAGAAATTTGAGAGAATTTCATTATTTTTATGTTTATAATATAAAAATTATTTAATTTTAAATTAACTTTTAATCTTATTTCTATGTTAAAAAAAATGTGTAGCGCATGCATTTAAATAAATTCATAAATCTGAAATATATTGAATTTAAAAATATTAAAAAAATCTTCATTTTATAATATCTAATAAAGATGATTAGAATATTATAATACAAGGATTACATAACTCTTTTAAATAATTAGTTATTATTATTATTTAGTTAGTATATTTTTATCAATTTTAGATTAAAATAAAATCAAATATCAATATTAATTCCAAATTTAGATAAATAAATTGAAATTAGTTAAGCATCCATGAGACTTTGCTTCATTTGGATTTGATAAATCCGGAATAAATCATGTTTAACGTAAATCTTATGGGCAGTCAAATACTCCCTTAATCAGTTCGAAAATAAAAAAATCAAATAAATGGAATTAATCAAATTTATTCAATAAAGTAATTAATAATTATATCATGCAAAATCTAGTAATGTTTTTTTGGTCATTTACACTCAACCTTGCTCCCTTAGTTCGCATCGATCTCCTGAGCATCACAAGATAGCCTAAATCCTGAGACGGATGTAGGGCTGTCAAAATGGCTCGTTGTTCGCGAGTAGCTCGTGTTCGGCTCGTTAAGAAGCTCGTGTTCGGCTTGTAAACGAACGAGTCGAACACGAAAAAAGATTTGTTAGTTCGTGCTCGGCTTGTTTTGGCTCGAAATATTACTCATCAATTATTATATATATATATATATATATATATATATATATATATATATATATATATATATATATATATTTAAAGGCCTCGAGGGCCAATTTCGTTAAGATAAAACGGATACGAGATCTCGTGGATGGGCCCGAAATCGAAGCCCAACCAATACGATACTGCGCTAAACAAAATGAAGGCTTAAGGTCATAACAAAAATTACAAAATAGTCGTGTCTACGAACGAACGTCTTGCTCTCGCTCTGTTCCTAGGAGATACATAAAGAAAACTCTTAACGAGCTTGCGCCAATTCTTGTGAGTGATCGAAGTATCATCAACAAAAGAGAATCGCCGGGTTTTTCTTCAGTCGAGAAGTGTAAGCACGCGCGATTCGCTGCCTCTTCTTCTTCTTCATCTTCTTCTTCTTCGGAAGCTTCGTCTTCGATGTGCGAATCTGCGAACACATCACGGTGGGTCGGTCGGAAGCGACGGGTATGGTAGCCTCTGAAGCTGTTTGCCACCGCGAGAGGGGGTCACCATACCGGCTTGTTCGGCGAGCACGGTGCTAATCATCGGAGAGGCAACTAGAGTAGGATGAAGGGTCGCCCCAGACGACCATGTCGGGCTCGGATTGTCACAGTGATCCCCTTTTGAACCGGGGTAGCATCGGCGCTTTGTTGAAGAATCTCGACGGCGGTAAGAAGGCAGGAGGCCCTTTTCCTTGAGGAGGTGCGGCTGCAGCGAGTGCCCTAGTGTGCCCGAACATTTTGCAATGCGACGATAAAGAGGTTTATCCTCTACCACCACCTACTGCAAAACCCATCTTTGCTCGTCCAGTAATCAAATTTGGTCCACATGCGGGAGGGTAAAATCCTCTCGGCACTGAACCCTCGCATCGTCGGGCGATACCATATCATAAGTGTACGAATCCACTCTCGGAGGAGTACCAAGAGCTTGACTAATGTTATATAAAGCATTATGTTGGCACAAATGAAAGGGGAGTCCGGAAGCATGAACCACATAGGAACAACGGAGGTTCTTAGATGGGTCAAAATGCGGAGTCCGTTTAATAATCTTCGTATAGGTACCAACGACAAGAGCGATTGTTGAGCAAAAAATCTCGCATAATCTTCTTCACTTTTGAATCTTGATAAGTAGATGTCTACCATCCAAAATCCGATCTCCGACCTCCGATGAAATTCGGATCCTCGAAGAACTTTCTAGCAAATCCGTTTTGGGATGACCGAGTGGAATTTCCCGATTAGCGTGAACTTCGATTCCTCGGTAGAAACTTCATTTCCAAGGCGGTGAAGATAACCGCCAGCTTCCCATCTTTTACCCCAACCGGCCTAATGAAATGTTGTTCAATTTTACCTGCCGCCGCATCGTGAAAGGATTGTGGAAAAAACAGATAATCAAGAACTTTTTTGTGGGAGGAGATATTTCTGCCTACCACCACTCCCGCAAAAGTCGATTTTGTTGCCATGAAGTCGTCTGAGAACCGGCCGTCGCGGTTGCGAGCGGGAGACACAGGCTGCTAGCGTCGTTCGGAGACGAGCCCCGGTCGCGGCAAAGCACCCGCGGCTGCGGACGTTCCGAGCGACGCTCCCGAGCCCGCCTGGCCGAGGACGACGGACGAAGACGCGTAGAGACACTAGCTCCGGGAGACGACGCGACCTCACGAGACCCCGCAAGCTTCGCGGGACGACGAAGCTGAGGGCGACGCACGGAGACCGACGATCGACGAGATCAAAACAGTGGGAAAAATCGCCGCGGGTTTCGCCATCAGGCGAAAACCCTAGCGGAGCGGGACGACGACGACATCGTCATATATGATATATATATATATATATATATATATATATATATATATATATATATATATATATTCTGATGTGTAGTATTTTATAAAAAAATTAATTTACTAAATGATTTATAATGAATTAAACATATTAATTAAGAAAAAGAATAAAAATAATTAAATTAGATTCAAATAATATTTTAATATAACAATAATTTTAAATCTTGCCCCAATCCTTAACATCTTATAGGTACGTGATTAGAGTTGTCAAAACAACTCTTTGTTCATGAACGGTTTGTGTTCGGCTCGCTAAGCAAAACGAGCCGAACACGAACACAATTTTTGAGCTCGAAATATAAATTACACCCCTAGACAGATGAGATGAAGGAGATGAGAGCGTAATGTGATTGGAAGAGGTTCCCATATACATTGGTCTTCGACGAACAACACAGCGAGAAAATTAATAATTTTCTCGATAGGCTGTTGATCGATAGATTGGATGCTCATCGTTCTAGTTTTGGCTACACATCGATGAGACATGTTCTTTACTTAATTGCCAATGAGGTGACGCAATGCTTATTATATTTCGTGGTTTTCAAAATGCATTTATTTATTAGAAAGATATTTCTCAGCTTTGATTATGGATAACTTTGATGTCTATTTGAACCTAACATGATAAACAAATTTAACAGATTTAACCTTAAATTGATCCGAACACTATTATGGATTTTCAATCTAAATTTAGATTTACCAAATTTGTTATATCTTATTTAACGTAAATCTTATAGGCAATCAAACACGCCCTTAGTTTGTTTGAAAATAAATAATCAAAACAATCAATAATCGTATCAGTATTTTAACCATCAAATGAAATCAATATCTTAATCATCAAATGTAATCAATATCAAATTTTATTCAATAAAGTAATTAATAATTATATCCTGTGAAATCTAGTAGATATATATATATATATATATATATATTTTTTGGGTGTTTACAGCAATGCTCGCTCCCTCAGCTTGTATCAATTTTTGGAGCACCGCATACGGGAGAACCTAAATTATGGGATGGAGGGGATGGAGGAGATGAGAGAGCAATGTGATTTTGGAAGGGGTTTCTATCTCGATTGATCTCCAATGAATATGACAGACAAATCAATTGTTTTCTCGACAGGCTCTGGATCGATGGATTGAATGATCATTGTTCCGGTTCTGGTTACACGTCAATGATACAGGTTTCACAAAACATCTTTCCAATTTGATTGGCAATGAGCTAGCGCAATGATGTTTGATTTGTTTTTATACGGCCCTGAGCATCACGTAGAGGAAAACCTAAATTCTAGGGCGGTCCAGGCAATTCATTTTACAGCTCTTAATGATGCTTGCAGTATTTTCTTAATCTTCCCACCGTCATTATTAATTGATTTGAATTGTGATACAACCAAAATGTAAAGATTCTATTTTGTATTTTTAAGGTAACGTGTTTCTTTTGTCAGAGGAGTAGATTTGGTTGAGGAGAGCCAATGGATGTTGCTGATCAGGCAGAGGAGAATCTCTTTGCTGTTAGCGATGCAAAGGTAATGACAATAAAAATGAAAATTTCTCAGATACATAAATCCCATTCCTCTCATTTTAAGGTAAAACCCGGATCTATTAAATCCTTTGATTTGGCCGACTTAGGCGGTGGTGTTTGACTGCAGTCAAGATTTACGTTAAATATGATTTAGTAAATATGATAAATCCTGCGACGGAGATGGAGCTCATCGGAGCTCATTGTTCGATGACATGATAAATTGAATAAATCAATCTCTAATGGATTTATTAAATCCATCATAATAGAAACAAGATGGAGCCTTGGATTTATTTTTTTCTTTTGGTGTTTGGCATGCTACCAAACACCGCCTAAATGGATCATAAAAACCTCTTGGCCTTCGAGCTCCATTAGTTCCGTCGATGCCTTACTCCAATGAGCTTGCATTGCGAGTTTCTCTTTTTTACTTTGTCATGGAGATATTGGTCAAGAGTGGTGGAAGGGAGAAGATGAGAGTTATATGAAAATAAGTTCGTGAATTATTAATATTATTATATTTAAACTAGGTAAAATTTTATTTTTTTTAAAATAGGAAAAGTATATTGCATTGCTAGTTTCCTTTAGTTCATTTTCACCTTAGAATTTATTTATATTCAATTAAACAAATGTGATATAGATACATTAATTAAAAATTAAAATAGATTTAATAATTAACATTAGTTAATTAAATAGATATTAAATTGAACAAATTGGTATAGCTTATGGTTTAATTTAATTAAATAGAAGTTTTCATGTATAATTAACTTAGTACTTTCTTTAACTAATGAATAATTGGGATATTATCTTATGGCAATTATATTTAATCAGTCTAATTTGGATTTGCATAGACTTTGTGCATAATATGATCACACAATCATATAAGTTATTAAGCTTTGAAACAAGTAACCAAACAATCTACCAATGTTTTAGGGAATTTAACATCAATTATGCCAATAAAATTTTCAAGAGTTAACCCTCACCCAATTTATCAAATCCTTAGTTGTATGATTTACTAAATCCTACTTAAGTTAGATTCTACTAGCAATCAAGTTAACTCCCATAAAAATACCTCATGGCTAGAGTTTAATTGTTATTTTTTACAACCCAATGGTTTCTTATTCTCTCCTCTTGAGAATCCTTTACTAGTCAAAAACATTATGATTTGTCGGAGAGTATGCTTGAACGATATTATCGTAATATATTATAGCATACATTTAACATTTATTGTAGGAATCTTTAGTTTTATTATTCTAATATATCATTGTTACAAATCAAATAAAGATGTTCTTTTTTATGATTTCTAATATGATGTCAAAGCTACATAATCCTCATCAACTTCAGTCAATCTTGTTGAACGCATCTCCCTCAGGTTACTCCTATTTGCTTCTTAGAAGCATCAACTCCGGATCATGGTTCTTCTACTATTTCTGCATTAGACATCCATCCTCTCTTATATGTCTTAGCGTATTTGACAATCTCTGCCTTTGTCTCTTTGTTCTCAACTTTTGCAATGCCTTCAGCACTAAGCTTCGATGGGCTGGACATATTTGTAAGACTTTTAAGTCTTCAACCCTTTTACTTCTCACACAACTTTTCGATTTTAAGTGCTTCCTAATTAAGTGTATAAATGAGTCAAGTCGAGTTCGAGCCATCCTTGACTTGATCATGAGCTTAAACTTGAATAATTAATGGAGATTAACCTCGAGCTCAAGCTTAGCTCTACGAGTTTGAGCTAACTCACTAAGTAAGTTGTTCAGTATGAAATAGAGAATATAATATTAATTTAAACTAGTATTATAATAAAATGACAAATAAAATGAGTATTTAGGAGATAATAAAAAAGTAAGTCGATATAAAATGTAAAATATCATCTCTTAAATATTTTTAATAATTTAAAGACCTTTTTATAGTTTAGTACATTTAAGTATAATTTTTATTATTTATTTTTTTATCAAGCGAGTTAACAAGTCGAGTCGGGGCTTGCTTGAGCTTGCACTTGGCTTGTTAGCTCATCAAGCTCATTTCACAAGCCACTTACGAGTCAAGCCCAAGCCAACTCATAAGTTAGCTTGACTCAGACCCTTATTCCCGTCTCATCTTTGGGGTCGGTGTCTCATCTCCACCTTGTTTGACATTCATAAGCTTGTTCTTACCTTTTCTCATTCTCTCATGACAATTGTCACCTTCGACCTCTGCAACGGTTGGTCTAGTGCTAATTTCTTTGCTGCTCCTGTTTGTTTTTTGTTAAATATCTCGCTCTACTTTTATCAGCTCAGATTGACAACTTCAAAAAGTTGTTGAATAGTTTTAGGTTCCTCTTGCATTGTCCAACACTTAAAACTTTCGTCCAGAATCTGTAGTATCTGTTATTGTAATATATCCTCGCTATGAAAGATACACTCCTTTATGCTGTTACCGTTTCTAAGTATATCTTCTAATAAATTGATTGAACTGTGTCAAAAATGCAGTTGCATGGTGGCATGTGTAGACAACTTTCTGCAATTCTCTATAAAGTTTTGGCTATCTTTCCAGTCCTGGAAGGGGCTAGGCCCAGAAGCAAGTCAGGAATACAGGCACTATGTTCCCTACATGTTACACTTGACAAGTCAAAGAATCTCCTTCGGCATTGTTCGGAATGCAGCAAGCTGTACCTGGTTAGTCTTCTTTTATGTTGATTCTCAGGAGCCACCAGATACTCTTATTTAACTGACTATTGGGAAATGGGATGCTTTTAGAAGACTATACTACTAATATTTAAGATATATTGCCTTTAAATTTTGTAGGCGTGAATAATGACAATAAGATGGGAACTTGTGCTGGAATTTTACATTTCCATGACTCAATGCATAGATTTTGAGAAATTGTATATATCTAGGAGAAAGTTTATTGATTTCAATTTTTTAATTAAACTTTTGTCACCTCGACACTACAACATGCGAAATGAATGTATCTATGAAAGGGTTGGTATAACTCAAGTGGCAGATAAGATTAGAGAGACTAGTCTTAGATGATTTGATCGCATTAAGTATCGACGACTTGATGATTCGGTTAAGAGTGTAGATGTTTTAGATTCGACTTATGTTAAGAAAGGTAGAACTATACCTAAAAAGATTTGGGCATATTGTATAAAGATGATCTTAATTTATTAGAATTAAATGAAAATAGGACACTCAATAGTACACAATGGAGAAAAATGATTATGCAGTTGAAGCCACTTATTGAGATAAAAGCTTGTTGTTCGTTGTCATTGTTTTATGTCACCTTGAATGGAATGATTGCTATTCATTTGGGTTTGGTTCAGAAATTTTGTTCTGCCATTCTGTGAGCTTATACATAAACCACATTTATGTTTAATTTTCAGGCTATAACAGGAGATTCCATCCTCATGAAATTTGAGAAGACGAGATGTGCTCTGCAGGAAAGTCTTATGAATGCACAGGACATAGTTCCACAAGCCATAGGCTCTCAGGTAGACTCAGATGTTAAGCTTGCATAAAAGTGCTGTGTTGATTTTATCTTTTTTCAAGTGATTTTCCCATGCTAATATCATCTAACTTCTGCTTTGAAAAAAGAAACAACTACATAAGTAGCAACATTTCAAAACTTAACAGAAGTCAAAGTAAGAACTAGAATGTAAGTTTAAATGCCGAATGACATAACGACTGTTGAAAGGTTTGCTCTCGTAAATGATGAGTTCGATATTCAAAACTAGCAAATAATCCCTATTTATTAAAGTATAAACAATGAGATATGGCGAATGCAATACTAAACTCGTAAAATATTATGATGAAATAAATCATGAAATCTTGAATTCCAAATTAGGAAATTTTATGATTATTTGATTCTTGGTACTTGATGATGAGTTTGTTTTATTAGATCATAAGAGAAGAATTTTAAATTATTCTTTGACGCGAATTTTATCAACTTCTGTCTTTGTAATGTGGAGGAAAAGTCTTGAAGTGTAGGACTTATGTCTCTACTGTATATGTATAGATGTAACTCTTGAGAGTGTGCATATAATATTAAAGAGTCAGAGTTTTGAAAGAGAATTTATAAAGTTCATAAATGATTGCACACCTTTTAGAGCAATTGCTCACTTTTAGATACGATATGAATTTTGAAATCATCTCATTTTTATAGCTTGCGCCATGTTCTTTGATTTTAGTCCTGAGTTTTGTAGCATGTTTGTTAGAGCACATATGATTTGAAAATGTCATGCATGCCCTTTTGAAAAGTTTCATGGCCCATTACGCACGGAAGTAGATCACTTCAGTTTTATTTGAAAATATTTCATTCATGAAAATTGGAACATATTTTTATTTGACATATGTGAGGACTCACTACTGTAATTATTGATGCAAACACATAGCCCTTGGAGTGCGCACATGAATTTACACAAGTGTTTATTATCGATCATATTTCTATTCCCTTACAGGCGTTAGTTTTTGGATTCAGTTGCGAGTAATGCAAGTTGGAAACCAATAAGTGTTTTCAAACTGGCAATTACTCTTCTGTCTATAAGTGGGAATCCATTATTGTTCACCTTTATTTCAAGTTCAGTTCATTGAGAGTTTCTATGGATTTCAAGTATTTAAGAGAATTCTTAATGTGGTTAAGAAGTTTTGTGCTCGCAGGTGAGATTATTTCATTATATTCCTTTTCAAGTTCTACCATTAAAAGTTTTGGCTACATTCCAGCATAAGGGATATCCAGGGGTAGTTTGGGTCTATCCATCACTCTAAAGAAGACGTGTATGAGTGATGCCTTGAAGACCATAACCTAGTCTTTTACCTTATAATGCTAAGACACAGAGAGGGAGGGAGGGAGGGAGGGAGGGCAAAGAATAGATGTAGAGGGAGAGTGGGAGAAAGAGAAAGAAGTGAAAAAGGAGTGAGAGGAAGAGAGAATGCGAGAAAGAGGAAGAGAGAGCATAACAGAGGTTGTAACAAGGTCGGCATTGATAGATGATATTGTTGGTGGGGATGTTATTGGAGAAGACGAGGTCGGAGGAGGTGTTTGATAGAAGGATTCAAGTAGAAATCAAATTTATACATAAAAAAAAGGACTTGAAATTTATGTCTCATGAGCTCCTATTCTTGCTCAAATGTTGTAGGCCATGCAGATGCCTTTTCTTACAAGAGCTTCCAATGAGATTTCATCCTTCACGTGTAATAACCCTGTTGATGACTTATCCGGCAAGCTCCCGTTTGTGACTTCCTTGCTCCTTTGTTATTAAAGCCCTAAACACACCTATATTTCAATTGAAGATGACATAGTAATAAAGTTCAAGTGCTTCGCTTACAAATAGGATTTTAACATGTTCAAGTAGAGCTTTAAATTCATATTTCAGTGTTACAAGTATAGAATCAAGTAACAACAGTTTATATTTAAGTTGAGCGTATGCATAGTAAAAGCAAATGAACATATATTTTTAGTCATAAAATTTAATCAGCATCTCATTAGACATGGCAAATCAACAAAATGCTGACTGCATATATATGATGCACTAGAGATGCTATAATTTTAATAAGTGGTTTTAGTATAAAATATTGCAAATTGATTCAAAATATTTTTAGTCATAAAATTTAATTAACATCTCAGTAGACATAGCAAATCAACAAATGAACATATATATTGCAAATTGACTAAATATATTGTTAGTCACATATAATTTAATGAGCATCTCATTAGACATGGCAAATCAACAAAATGCTCACTGCATATGCATGATCCACCTGAAATACTAGAGATTGGTAATTTTAAGAAGTGGATTTAGGAAAAGTTATGCAATTAATTTTTTTTAAAATCTTTCTTATGGTTGCTTTTAATTCGGTTGTTTAAGATAGAGAATTAATATCTCAAAGACCTAACAATGTAATAAAATCCATGCCACACCGCAAAAAGGTGAATAAACCTAAACAAATCGTGCAATTTAGTTGGCATCTAGTAAATAATCATTCAAATAACATATAATGAAATAATAAATAGAGACCAAAGTACTTGTGGATTTTGCAATACACCCGATAAAGTAGGTAGCTAGGCTCTACATACTATACCTAACTCATCAAATCTTCAATGATTTTTCACTAATTTGGTAAATTAGACCAAAACTCCTATATTTTACTATCAATTGAGGAATTCACAACTCACCCCAAATTCATTGGAATTTATAAAGGAACTCTAATACTTCTCAATCCACTATACATGCATGACATTCAATATTCAATTTAAGACTCAATTTAACATAACCTAATTTGCCGCATCTAAGGTTTGTGAAATTGGACAAACAATAATAATAACTCTCCAAACGATAGACTCGTAAGAAACCAATACAATCTTATAGTTTTTTTAACGCTACCTTGATGGCACCAAGCTACAAATGATCAATTGGCAATCATCATAATAAGTGAGGTTGCGAAAGAGATAAACTCACTAAAATTTATTTATTGATCCAATTTTGATGGGTCGTTGCTTTTTTCCTTTGCCTTGTTGCCATTCTAGACTCCTCCTCTCTTGAACCCTTTAGCATCCTTATAACCAAAAGTCTCTCCCTGATGGTTATGGAGATGGGATGCACCAATTCATACCAAGCCAGATCGATCCGAACTTCTGAAGGTTTAATTTAGGCGCACACACCTCAATCATTGCATTAATCATGACATGTATGGACAACTGTTTTAGCCTTTCAAATCTGCTTCAACTAGTAGTTGAAAGCATTCACTAATAAATACTTTAATTTTGTTATTTATCGTTGAATGGTGCTTGTAAAGTTTGCCCATAATAAGCTTTTATAAAAATAGATTTTGCATAGTGATGAAATTATTTTGGTTGTAAAGTTTGCCTCTGAAAGGATTTTATTAAAAGCAGTAGATTTTGCATAGTTATGAAATTATTTTGGTTTCTTAACTTCCAAGTATGGAAAAAATTTATAGTAAGAGTAATTCACCAAAAAGAAGTTTTAAAAATATACTATTAGGTATTGAGGTATTTTTTTCTTTTTTTTCACTAGGCGATAACTTTTGGGCATTGCCTTAATTAAACCATTAAATTAATAAAATGTGAAATATAATGCATATAAGAGTAATCCTTCTTATTACTCAATAAAAAGTAACATCATAAAAATTTGAGCTAAATTTCTTCCCAACACTACATTTGAGGGCAATCCATAAATGTCAAGGTAAAATCATTAAAAACCACACAATTAGGGAATACCAAGCAAGAAGTCTAAGCAAACAAGCAAACATTAACACAATTCTAAAATAAACAAATGTATTCAAAAATAAACTATTTATGACTTAGGATTTCAAATTCAAATGCCCCTCCCACTCTCATCTAGAGAGTTCTAATTCAAATCATTACCACAGTAGATTGTTTTTTTGCCTCTCTTCATTATCACTTGCATCAATACTTATTTTAAACTTATTTATCATCTTCAATCGTAATTATCTTCTTCTTTCCTAATCAATAAAATTTAATAAAAATGTATTTAAAATAATGACCAAGTTTATCTTTTATAATTTTTATTATATAAAATTTAAACCAACATTTTCTATAAATTTATTGTTTACTTTTGTTGTTCTTGTTTCTCCATAAAATAGTTAACATTGAGATTTCCTTCTTTGGTTGCTTTAATATCACTTGGCTTTCAGGTTGTCAGATAGAAAAAAACTAAACTTCTAAACCTTAAAATAGAGGTGCCTATCCGATTGGATGTCCCATTGGGAACGTCTCATTGTGTGCTTCAAACAATTAAGGCATACACCACTTTTTATTGCTCTCAAGGATAAGCTTTAGACCACTTTGCACAAACCTCACCATGAGAACATGGCTTCATGCATACACCACATATTGCGCAATTTAAACAATGCCGATAAGAACTCTTTGGTGTTTAGACTATAGATTTATGGTATGGTAGGCCTTCAACAAGACCACAAACCTATTATGATGCTCCAAAGAACAGGAGAAAAACCTTCATTTTCGACCAGAAGCATATGCCAAACTCTGTATTCCTAAACTAATGTCGTAGTAATAATGATATTATCTTATCATAGCAAAATTTACATCATATAATGAAGGGGTATTTAAATACAGACCACATATTTTTTCTATATTTACAAATTTAATACTTCAAATTTTATTATAATTATCTCAATCACATCAAAATATATTCATGAAGAATAGAAAAGTTCATATTAATAATGTTTGTGATGTGATTGATATATCTGGGTGTATAGGTAGATATAAAGATTTACGTGTTACAACATGAGAATTCTGTGGCATGCATGTAAATCTACCTACTGTAAAATCATCCTAGATAGCTTTGTTCTTGCTATTTAGAAAAAAGAGACAAATGAAGACTTACAACAATAGATGATTCTTGGGTATGCGCATTTGTGTGTGAGGGAGAAAGAGATTGGGGGAAGGTAGGGAAGGAGGGCAACATGAGGAAGTTGCAATAATGAGAGTTACATAGAATCACATTCGATATTTATCCTCTTTTGAGAAATATACACTATATCCTTTATATATGCGAGCGTTTGGGCAAAAAAAAAAAATATCATATCGCCAAAAATTTTATGAAGTCACTCTTTGGCCATCCATAAAAAATTCAATATTCTTGCTTGCCTTCTAAATTTTGTGGTTATAGTCTTGTCCAGCTCTTATAACTATCTCAAGTTTCACCACATATACATGAGAATTTAATTTTAGAAAGAAAGTAAACTTGATGCACATTAAAGCATAAGTTTATTGCAAAGTTAGCCTCCAGTTGTTTGCAGTAGCTGTTGATCTCATTAACATCCATAGTACTTTCAAAAATCAACAACTCCAATTTTGTCTCTACATTGGCTCCCAACCGAGCTCTTCTTGCTTTGCTTGTAATTGAAAGCTTGTCATAAATCTCCATTCAATTTATTCTTCTTCTTCTTTTGGTTCTATTCAGTCTCTTTCACTAACAACACTCTTTTGTCATAGTGATCCTCATAGAGGCGTTCTTGAAAAAGTGAATGGTTTGGCATATGGAATGCCACAATTGCTTAGAGCGGTGCTAAAAGATCTTTAAGAAATGTTACAAGGTTTTGCAATCAAAGTTATATTCTGCATTGTTTTGATATGGAGTTTTTTCAACTTCAATAATAATGATCGCCACTTCTTCTCTTTGATCTAAACTCTTCCTCTGTGTTTATAGCCACCTAAAACTTTAACTAACCTATGTTTTTCTTTGTAATAAGAGTAAGTGATCTCTGTTGTATTCAAACACCAAAATTTTGGACTTATAATGGAGATTTGATAGGAAAAGAAAGGCGGATTCATTGGTTTATGGTGGAGATTTGAGATGAAGCTTGGTCATGGTTCAAGGCATGGCTTAGTTAATTGAATCAAGAAAAGATGGTTGAATTTTGGGGAGGAAATTGGGTAGAGCTTCTTGGCTTTTGAATTACTCGTTAAGCTAAATTTGAGAGAAAAGAATTTCTTGTTATTCTTTTGCTGTAAATCATGGCCTTTTTAGGGCTCTCGGGTAAGGCAAACTCCTCTAAAGCCCTTTGAAAGAATCCCCTAAATCTCCACTAACCCTAAATCACCTTTTTTCCTCTTACATGAGCCATTATTATGGGTTCTAGCTAGTTTAGTCGGTAAAAAAAAGTTTTCACATGAACACATAAGTCCCCCCAAAAGATAACAAATACACATTCATTTTACTCATCCAAGTATGGTTTGAATGACCCTCGAGTCCTCTTGGATTTTGAACTATGGGCAGAACATCTCTTTACTTTTGGCTGATTTAGTGCATGATACTAAGAATATTAATAAGCAGGTTTGTTCGAGTTGCTTAAAAATCAGCCATAAAAAATGATCCATGCTAAAATGAAAATACAAAGTGACGTTTCATCAGATTTCAAAGTAATACCATAGAAGTTCTTGTAATTTATGTTAAAAACTATCAAATTTCTTTTCCTTAGGATGGAGAAGAATGGAGACAATCAAAAGACTGGACACTTGTCTGATGGACAAATTAGTGGTTCCACATTACTGAAATTCTGAATTTTTATTGCTGGTCAGCCAATTCCTCCTTTTCTTGGTTGGCCCTATACAAGCATGCTAACCTCTATTCTTAAAAACATTAGTTTGGCGTGATTTCGTTTGGTTTGTGTTCTCTCCATTTGATGGTCATAAAAGAAAAGTAAATGCCCTCCTTTTGGTTGAATTCTTATTTTCTTATTTCTTTGAGATGCATACCTTGAAATTTTTGTTGTTAAAATGTAGTATCGTTGGTATATTATGAAACTCTGCCTTGATTTTATCATTTTGGAATCAGATAATGGAGATAGTCGGTGAATTAGAAAGGACTGTGTTTATATTGGACGATGCAGAGAAGAAAGCAGGTGAAGAAGTGATATCATTGCTTCAGGAGAAGAAGAATTCTGAAACTAATTCAAACGATGGCGCTGAGCTCAAAATCTTCCATCAAGCTGTATTGAAGCTTGGAATTACTTCCTCCAGAGCAGCTCTTTCTGAGAGAAGAGCCCTCTGTAAATTGATTGAGAGGGCTCGTGCGGAGGAAGACAAGCATAAGGAATCAATCGTGGCATACCTACTGCTTCTAACTAGAAAATACTCGAAGCTATTTAGAAATGACATAACAGAGGATTCAGATTCTCAAGGATCAAATCCATGTTCTCCGACTCTCCCAGGCCCTTCTGATGGAAGCAGCAATGATTTTGCAAGGGAGGCTTCTTTCAGTTCCAAACCACAAAACAGGCGATCAGAGGAAGCACCCACGGCCCCTGAGGAGTTCAGATGTCCAATCTCCTTACAGATCATGCACGAACCAGTCATTATTTCATCCGGACAGACCTACGAGCGTGTTTGCATTGAAAAATGGTTCAAGGATGGGCATAACACTTGCCCTAAGACCCAACAGAAGCTGACACATTTTTCTGTAACTCCAAACTTCTGCGTCAAAAGTCTGATTGCTAGTTGGTGTCAGCAAAATGGCTTTCCAGTTCCAGATGGCCCTCCAGAATCCCTTGAACTCAAGTCCTGGAGGCTGTTCCTTCCTGCGCATGATAATACTGATTCCAGATTCGACGAAGGTGTCAAGAGCAGTCCGCCGGAGAAGTGTGCTGGCATCACTGGGGAAACTAATAATGGCCATACTACAGAGAGCGAAGGTGATGAGTTTGAAAGATATGAGAGTTTGCTTAAGACATTGCGTGATAGTATGAGCAGAAGGAAGCGGCAAAAAGCTATAGAGGACATTAGGTTTTTGCTGAAGGATGATGGGGAGGCGAGAATATACATGGGTGCAGATAGGTTTGTGGAAGCACTAGTGCAGTTTCTGAAATCAGCGACTGATGAGGGAGATGAGAAAGCCCAGGAGGTTGGAGCATTAGCTCTTTTCAACTTGGCTGTCAATAATGACAGGTAAGCTGACATTTCAATCTAAATTTTTTGGCATTATCCTTATATGAGATCTTTTTAGGAAGGATTACTTGCATAATACTAAATTCCTACTTATTTACATGTTTAACACCTAAACTTTATTTTTTACATACATGACACCTTATATATGCATGCTTTTCTCCACATAAGGGAAAGTGCGTCTTTTTGGGGGAAAATTATTCCATACGGACAACGTACGCATCACTGCATATAGAATCCACAAATAACTACCGAATAATCATCCAATAACCCATAGTAACTCCGTTAATAACATTAAAATGAAATAACTGGGGTTATTAGCAGGTTATTAGGAAGTTATTGCAGCGTTATTTGAGCAATAACCTCCCAATAACCTCATAATACCCCGAATAACAGATAAAAAATATAAAAATGAAACTGCGGAGGTTATTAAGGCGTTATTAGGAGGTTATTTGGAATAATACTACAATAACCTCCCGATAATCCTGAAATACACTATTGCGGAGGTTATTCGTTGGTTATTCGATGGTTATTTGCGTATTCCGTACGCAGCACTGCATACGTTGTCCGTATGTAATAATTTTTCCTGTTTTGGGCAAGCTACAACTGTTTGAAAAGATGGTGTGAGAAAGTGTAACAACGGTGCTATAACTATTTGTCAAAAAAGATATAATTTTGCCCGTGTATTGATGTTTTCATTTGCAAGATAACAATTTCAGGCTTAATAGTTCATGAAAAAAAAACAAAAATTACATTCATTATTCTCAAAAACTCACAAGTTCAAAAATTAGATCTAAAAGATAGATCTCACTTAACTATAACACAACAATCAAAATCAAAGATAACAATACAAGAACGACAAATAATATTATTGTAATATTATTTTTACAATCTAGATGATCTATCATTCGAAATAACTTTTTCTCTAAAGACACTTTCCACGTCTTGTCACTATCTAATGTAAAATCCTTGAACTGATTAGCCCATTTGAAAAGATCACAGTCCTTCCTAAGTATATTCTTTGAACGTCTACAATTTTTTTTTCTAATATCTATTTTTTCTCTGTAATGTAAGTAGATAACACCACAATTCACAGTTACAGAACAAGACTCTAGAAGCACCATAAATCATCGAGCTCATATTTACTAAAAGTTGAAAATCACAAATATAAAATCAACTAGCAGTAATAGTAGAATGATAAAGTTATAATAAAAATAACTAATAAGAATAACAAAAATAAATATATAAAAATATATAGCCTCAGAGTAAATATAAACTAGTGAATAATATGTCATTATAATAAGATAGAGGACCTTAAAGGGGCGTTTAGTAACACACTTTTGGCAGGATTTAACCATGGATTTAAGTCAAATCCAACCGGACAAAAAAAAAAGAGAGATGAATTTTTGGCACCTCCCGTTCCATCTTCTCCACACCCCTTTCGTCTTCAAATTCGGATTTTGTAAATCCCAAGAAGAGGCGGATTTAATGGATTTCGCTCGCCGTTGCTTGCACCTTCACTCTCGTCACGAGTCGCAAACGAAATCCGAATTTCATAAATCCTATTAACGTAGATATGATCCTGCAGCCAAACACCCCCTAAAGAAAGAGGATCTTGGTTGCGTTTAAATCACGTAACACCGAACTCGTATATGTCACAGAAGCAAACAACAGAAAGGCCCTCTAGAAGAAACCCTGCATTCGTATGACTGAAAAGGAAGGGTGTATTGGTTGCCTTCAACTAAGTATATGACACAAGCACATCGACACAAAAGTCCTCCAGAAGAACCCCAACAATCAGATGATTGAAATAGAAGGTGATCTTGATTGCTTTGATATCGATTTCATATATGTCAACAATCATAACAACATAAAGGCCATTTAGAAGAATTCCTAAGGTCATATATCTCATTACAGACATCCAAGCAAAAAAACATACAAAAAAAAATTACATGACACCCATGGTTGTTTAGGAGGTCATTCTTACATGCTGATAGAATAAAAAAAAAAACTCAACAAATTATACATTATTCCATAGAAATATCATTTCACAAAGGGTTAACATAAAGATATTAATTGTATGTCCTTATACAACAACATATATGCATAACACATTAACTAATGTATTTTTAATCCGCTATTGCAACTAAATTATATCTCCAACACTCTCTCTATTCTATGTACAAGCATCACCTAGATCAAATTCATTTGGTATTATTGACTCTCTCAAACGGTACTCATATACTTCAAGAGGAACAGTCGACTAATCGCACTCATTCTTTAAATTCATTTTATCATACTTTCTTCCAGTTATTTATTTAAATTTTTGTATTATATTACGCCATTCATCTTTGCTGAAAAATATCGTTTGTCTATTACCTAATTCAACTTCCTTTAGATAAAAATTACAAAAGATTATCTTTAACAAAAGCTCCACTTTCTCTTGTCTTTCCAATTAACACCTCTAATTTGGCCAGAAAAAAAAGTGACATAGTATAAACATTACCAGAAGAAGTTGATATGATAGGAGATGAAGCATAGATAACTTATTTATTCTAAATCCCAAACTATTACAAATCATATCAAACTTTGAGTTATACATGCACATATGCTATAACAATTCATATCAAACCGTACTGAAATGATAACTACCATATCAGGCGCTTTTTCAAGCATAAAGCATTATGCATTACTTAATTAAAGTTCACTTTCTACATAAAGAATTCAACCATTGTTTGATGGTACCAAATGCTAACATCAACCGAAGTGCCCATCTCTACTCATTCCTCAAATCCTCACATAAACTGAAATGCCACTTAGGGCATTATATCAAAATCACCATATTAATAAACCGAAATGCCAAACTCATACACAATATATGCCAAATTCTCCCCACATGAAATCCCCACATAAAAAAGCTGCAATGCCACCAATAATCCTAAACTCTATCATCAAAATAGAGCTTGAAAAAATCAAAATGCCAAGGTGCAGAGAAACTAAAATCCCACAAAGAATCAAAAAAAGAAAAAAAAAAGGGCATAGTTTGATGGTTGTTATTTCCCCAAAGAATACGCACTTGAATTTGTTAGGCCAACACATATATGTAATAGAGAAGAACACAGATCATCCCTAAAGAAATAAAAAAATTAGCAAAACCAACCAACCAAAATCAGGGTGAGATTGAAGATATCACAGAGATCAGAGCAAACACAGCAAAAATAAAAAAGAAAAGAAGAAGAAACCTCGCTTGGGATCCCTAACCTTCGTGCACAGAGGAGAACTCAGAGAGGTAGGGCTTGGAGAAGCAAGTGGAAGAAGTGGAAGAAGAGGCCAAGAGGGACGATGGATGAAATGGAACTCGAGAGAACGCATTTAAAATTATACCACGACCTGTAGCGTTCTATAAGAGCGATAGGAACACGTTAAATGGTATGACATGAGAAATTCATTTGTTTTCTTTTATGTTACTTGTCGTTGTACTATTATGCCACATAACCCTAGATAATATTGCATAATTTGCCCATAGTCTCCCTGTCAATGGCAACATTGAATGATCACTGACACAAGAGATCAACTTTTCTTCCTATTCACCTCATCCCCCTCACTTTCTGTTTATTTTGGGTGCTCGTCTTCCAGGAATAAAGACAAGATTCTCTCCGCTGGTGTGGTTCCACTGCTAGAAAAGATGATGTCAAACCCCACAACCCGCGAGTCAGCTACTGCACTATTCTTCAACCTCTCCTGTCTCGATCGAGCAAAACCCATTATTTCTTCAAGCCAATCCGTTCCTATCCTCGTCCAGCTCCTATCTCCGGACTCCCCCCATAGCACCTCCTGCAAGCATGATGCCCTATTTTGTCTCTTCAACCTCTCATCTCATGCTCCTACCGTAAATCATCTCATCAATGCCGGCATTATCGACGCTCTCCATTTCCTCATCTCCAACACCGAAACACCTGCAGGTCGCATCTGGTCCGAGAAAGCTCTCGCCATTCTCTCAAGCATTGCTTCATCGCAGTCGGCCATGGAGGCTATAGTCTCCATACCAGGGCTGATTAGTTCGATAGCAACAGCGCTGAATATAGGGCGGCCGCCGGTGCAAGAGCAGGCCGTGTCCTGCTTACTGATTATCTGTGCTGCAGATGAGAGGTCATGTCAAACAGTTTTGCAGGAAGGGGTAATTCCAGCTCTCGTATCAGTTTCGGCAAACGGGACGCAGAGGGGAAAGGAGAAAGCACAGAGGCTCCTGAAGCTCTTCAGAGAGCAGCGACAGCGAGAACCGTCGCCTTCGAGAGAGTGTGTTGGAGATAGGGCTACTGGAGATAAGGAGGCTTCACAGGAGCGCAAGCCTGTTGCCAAATCAAGGTCGGCGAGGATTGCAAGGACAATGAGCTCATTATGGAAGTCCAGACGCCGCTGCTAGAAGAAGGATGGATGTAAAGCTCTGTGTTTGTATATGAAGTTGAGCTCTTCGCAGTTTTTGTTTCTATTTTTCACCATTTTTTGTACGTTGAATATATTCATCAAGCTATTTTAATGATAAATCTGAAAGATTTACATACATACCACTCAATTCTTATGTATTTACATATCCATACGAAGCACCTTATTTATGCATGAAATGAAAAATATGTATATGGTGATATTTGATGTGATGTGCAAGATTTGAGTGGTATAAATATAAAAAATAAAGATTTGATGTTAGATATGTAAATAAATATAAGTTGGGGGGTTTGAATGGGAATGCCAAGTTTTTGTCTCAAGGGAGTGAAAAGAAAGACAGTCATATTTTTGTAGATTCACATTGTGGGACTATGAGGTAGAAAAGGTATTATACATCAGGATTCTGCACGTAGAGTTACGTGCGGAGTCCAACGAAATCACGCTACGTGACCCGTGAAAAAAAAAAAAAAAAATCACCCGGTAACACAAGTAATATTCCTTCAATGTTATTCCGCGTTATTCATTTATTATTGATGTGTTATTGTGTTATTATAACATTGAAAAAATTCTCATAACAAAATAACATCTGAATAACACAGGAAGAATAATTCCTACGTTACCGAGTTTTTTTTTTTTTTTTTTTTTTTTTTTTAAATTGCCACGTGATTACGTGCCGTGATTTTATTAGACTTCGCACGTAACTCTACGTGCGTAGTCTTGATATAATACTTTCTTCTTAAGCTAAGCTAAGAGCTTTAAGTTACACCTCATGAGTCATGAACATAAAATATTAAATTTCAAAACTTCATCTTGTGTATATCCATGACAAGTTCCGTGAATGATGAAGTTGAGTATAAATACAATTGATCTTTGATTGGGTGAAGTAAATAATTTAGAATAATTACTTTTTCAATTTTTTTGTGTAATCTTCAGCCATTACATTTCTTTCTTAAGTTTTTGACATTAATTCTTTCAACTTATTTAAAATATGCATTTGTTTCTTATTGCACAAGTCTGAACTAATCAAATCTATTTTCAATCATATTCATGTATCTTAAGATACAAGAGAGCATTGAGTTAATATTATATCAAAATGTTACAAATTATGTTAGCATTGAAGCTCCAAACATTTAGCCCACATTTATAAGTAAAATTCTAGATTTGAAAAATTAATAATTCATGCAATACAGAAGATAATACAACAACAAACCTTCATCCCACTAAGTGGGTCAGCAAAATGAAACCTTTTTCTCCATTGCTCCTATTGAGTGTCATATTTTTCATTTAATTCTAAAATTTTTTTATACAATATGCCCAAGTCTCTCTCTATCTGACTTTCTTAACATAAGTCATTAGATGGTCGACATTTAATGTGACCAACCCATCTAAGACGACTCTCTCTAATTTTGTTCGCCACTGAAGCTACAACAATCCTATCACAAACACATTCATTTCACATCTTATCTAATTCATGCAAAACAGAACATATTAGAGGTTTAAAATGTTTCAATTAGGAAGCGAGAGCAGATATGAAGTGACCACGCATGAGATAATCTGGTAAGGCTTATGAAGATATTGAATTGATCACACATCAAATAAATAAAACTAATGCTAAAATTAAGGCAAATGATTAGCCCTCATTTTTAAGTCTTAAACTTTTGGGGTTAAAATAAATTAACCAGCAGTGTAACTTGAGAAAGAATCAGGATACCAAGCAGGAATACAGTTCTCAATGATGCTGAAACAAAATCCCAACTCACACTTTCATATACATTCTGTATATTCTGCAGTGACTTTACAGCAACTAAGCAGCACTGAAACAAAATTGCCGAGGAACCAAAGATTGGAATACTAAGCAGAAATACAGTTCGACTTTCATATTCACCATTTTTTTGAAAGAGTGAGAACTCAGCAATTGTTTGAAGGAAGATTTACATGCATATCTAAACCTTAATTTTTAAATATATAACACTTTTACTATGCATGAGATGTCGCATTTCACATTTTAAATTTTAAAAAAGCGGTGTTTTTGATGTCATGTGAAAGATTTGGGTGGTATAAATGTAAAAAAGCAAAGTTTACGTGTTAAGATATGTAAATACATATGAATTGGGTGGTATGCATGTCAATGGCCGTTTTTTTGAAAACCAGGAGCAATTGAACCCAACCTCTCATTCGCTACCACCACCATAATACCCAAAATCAATAAAAGAAAATATACATACAAATGTTAAAACATATAAATAGAAATGTTTATTTCACTTTTAAAAAGTTAGTAATAGTGTTATTTTTGATATAACGTCAAAGATTTGTGCGGCATGTATGTAAATATGAAAGTTTAGGTGTTAGATACGTAATATATAATAATTGTGTGGTATGTAAGTCAATGCACCATCAACAAAATACCAATAAGAAAAAACATTCTAATCAAGAATAATATAAGTATAAAATTGTGTATAGATAATATACACCGATCTGTTTCGTCAATCCCAAATGAAAAAAAAAAGAAGCGAAGTCATGTTATTCCAAATTACAAGAGTGTCATTGTTCGACATAAAATCCGATAAGTAATAATGATGATCAAAATAATGTTATGAGTCTTAATTTTGCTAATTTAGCATACCACAACTCATTCTGTAACAGCTAGCTAATCAATACTCAATAATACTATGTGCAGACGACAGCTTAGTGGTTGGATGTTAGACTTCAACTATAAGGTATTGAGTTCAAAATATAGCACAGAAATAGAGAAGTGTGTGCGAGTTAAAATAAATACATAATGTTCTGAATTGTAATACTTGCAATGCAAATCCTTGACTGATGGATCCTGTATAACACAAATCAATCAAGACCTTTGGCTAAATGTCAAAATTACATCACAAAATTAGATATTGCAAACCTAATTTGATGATACAAATTTACAAAATTTCGCTCTCTGATGCTTGAGGAATTATTTCCAATAAACTGCCACAAAACAAACCATAATAGATAGGTACCCTTTTGAGAGTAAGAGACCATGAAACATTTATTGAGGAAGAGAATCTTAAGATTACTGATTCACGAGTTCTCATCATTGCTTATACATGTGCAACTTGCTTGATCCTGTTTAAGAATCTGCGGAGAAAACCCAAATAATTTTATCAAATAAAAGGAAATAGAATCTTCCTTCCTTTTGTTCTTGAGGGTTAAATTTCTTCATTTTCTTCTCGAGCGTTACATTTCAGGGGTTGTACTCCATTCTCAAATTACGATCAAAAGCTGGTTTATTACAAAAAAAAAAAAAAAAAAATAAAAATAAAAAGAAAACCCATTTTATAATCATTCTTTTTTGAGTGTTATATGACTTTAAACATAATATGTGATTTCTTCTTTTGCACAATTAATAATCCTATCAACTTTGATCCACCAGTTCCTTTCTAGTCTTTCTAGTCCACCAATCATTGCAGTGCATTTTATATCGTATTACTCCAAAAATTCTAAATCTAGTTTCCACTTTCTTATCTTTAATAGATGCTAATGTTATAATCCCTTTAATATAAACATTCCTCAACATTGGCAATAAACGATGACTTAATTATTGCCAAACACATGGATCCATAGAACATAATCATCGTAATTGCAGTTTCATAAAATCTACCTTCAAACCTCTAAATGCTCGCTTACCAGATAGCACTCATGAGACCTTTCTCCATTTTAGCTGCTTGATCTTGATCTTAATAATGACATTCTCATCCATATCCTCCTTCGTATAATAGATTATAAATATTTAATCCGTCTCCTCATTTTATATTCCAAATTCTAATAATAGTGTCTCATAATCCATATGGATAACCAGTAAGTACTAGCTTTTTCAACAACCAAATAAACCAAGATCTTACCATGATGCCATTTTAATATCAAACCAATAAATTCACATGTCAGATACTAAATCTTTGCACTATTATCTTTTAAATATAATTTCTATTTTCAAGATTTCTCATTTATTTAAACATGCCTCACTAATTAAAAGCATGTAGCAACAAAATGCATAAACCAAAAGAACTTTATTATGTATCTTCATAGCCATATTAAAAAAAATATAAACTTAATCCTAATTATTTATGTAGTTCTACTATAATTGGAAAGTTATTTCATTACTATAGAAGTACTTTTAAGGAAAATTTGCAGACGTACCACACAATTTCTCATGCATTTACAGATTTATTTACTTTTACAACACCTTAATGTTATAAGCCTATAAATAAAATAGTGTATTTCACTTTTAAAAAATTAATAATAATGATATTTTTTGTGTTGTTAAAGATTTAAGCGTTATACATGTAAATATAAAGTTTGGGTTTTAGGTATGTAAATGTATAAAAATTGTGTGATATGTATATAAATGCCCCTATTTTTAATACTAGTCGATGCTCCAAGATACATATCTTAATACTAATATACCTTTGATGCATAATTTTTTTCTTTTTGTAATACACACAAAATCAGTTCTCACGATACCTGAGCATAACTGCATAAGCTTTCTTCATATCAACTAAGTCATACGAAGATCCTTTCATGGTTGATCTTTCAAGCGTCACAATAAATTTGTTCTCTAATACTAACATGTTTCTTTTCCAAGCCTCTACTCCATTACCTGGTTCCATATTGTGAACTGCAAGACTAATACATTTGAATCCTTTCAATGTCTCATAACAATGAATATCCCCTTTATTCTAAAGTACTAGACACAAATATTTCTTTTCTAATCACTTAGCATCACCTTGTCTTCAAAATTTCATTGAAAATTTTTCTTAATCAAACTATTGCAATATCATCCATAACTCTCTAGATCCTTTTTTATATCATCCATAACTCTAATTTTATAAGCCTAATGGTATTCATTTTTTGCCTATCTCTAAAAATATTTTTTTTATTTAGAATTTTTCTTTTGTACTACTTCACTCCGGCACTATGTTGCCTTACTGATATGCAATCTATTTCTACTAGTCATAAAATTTTATTTTAATCATCTAAATGAAACTATCCATCTTATCTCACATAAAATTGGTTTAACTAAAAAATTCCATCTCTTATGCTATACCATCGTATGGTCATCTCATAGTCAATTCTACTATAATATTTCTTCACATCATCCTAAAAAATTATTCTTTCTTTAAATAGTTTGTCAACTTCTTTAAAAAATTGAAGACACACTTCTAATCCAACTTAATGTACATAAACACTAAAGAAATTGATACAAACCTCCTTAATCATAAACTTAATAGTTATTAGATTGCGACTAACTTAATTCGCCTGAAGAATTTCATCTTTCAACTCTCTAACCACTATTATGCTTGCCAAATTTCTATTGCTAGCATTTCCAACATATTAGCTCAAAAAGTTCCCTAATGCCCTTAGAATTTTCTCCTTTACATTTAGTTTCTTGTAAACAACTAACAAATATTGCTCCTCTAATCATTGTATCCATTATCTTCTCATTCAAAATTCCAATTTATTAAAGATAACTAATTTTAGGTGTAGACCTAACTCAAATTATGAGTGCTGCAAGAGTGAATATATATATATATATATATATATATTATAGAATCGGCATTTGGCAGAGGCCCAAATACCGATTACTTATACACTACAACCCTATGATAGAAGTCTAACGTCATGTATTCTATATATTCGAGAACCCCGCGCTACAGGGGATCGAACACGTGACCTGAGGGGACTTACAAAGAACCCCGCCAACCAATAGACCACGGCTTGCGGCGTGCATATATATATTCTAAGGGCATTAGGGAACTTTTTGAGCTAATATGTTGGAAATGCTAGCAATAGAAATTAGGCAAGCATAATAGTGGTTAGAGTTAAAAGATGAAATTCTTCAAGCGAATTAAGTTAGTGACAATCTAATAACTATTAAGCTTATGATTAAGGAGGTTTTTATCAATTTCTTTAGTGTTTATGTACATTAAGTTGGATAAGAAAATTGTCTTCAATTTTTTAAAGTTGACAAACTATTTAAAGAAAGAATAATTTTTTAGGATGATGTGAAGACATATTATAGTAGAATTGACTATGAGATGACCATACGATGGTATAGCATAAGAGATGAAATTTTTAGTTAAACCAACTTTATGTGAGATAAGATGAATAGTTTCATTTAGATGATTACAATAAAATTTTATGACTAGTAGAAATAGATTGCATACAGTGACCTAGTGGGACTTACAAAGAACTAGAAGAAGAGGAAGGCCTTGGCAACCTCGTCCATAGACAATGTTTATTTACATGTTTTCTTTTTTCTTTTGTCTTTTGTACCCTTTTGTTTGAGCTATCTTTACATTTTGTTTCTTATCAGTAGAGCTCCATCTACTGGGCCCTCTCATACTACTTGTTTTGTACCGCTTTTATTTCAATAAAATAGGCCTTAGGGCTTCATATGTATATATATAGCTTCATTTATTTTCTGTTTCTATATTTATGTATTTTCTAGTTGGTTTATTTCTGAATTTATGTATTTTCTTTTATTTGGGCCTTGTAATATGTATTTATAACCATTTTCCTATCAATGAAAGTATTTTGCTCTTTTCTCAAATTTTTACACGATATCAGAGCCTAAGATCTAACACGAGCCGTCGTGGGGGCATCTACATTGCAGTCAGTATTACCTAGGATCAAACCTGCAGCTAGCTGATAGGTCTCCCTACTGATTTTGCAGCCTCTCATTCCCCGCAGCCTTCTTTTTCCGGCGCCAAATCTTCTCCCCTCCCTCTGCATATTTGAGGCACTTCTCCCCTATCGCCGACCCCTTCTAATGCCCTGGCTCCCTATAGTTTTTCATTGTCTTCGTGCTGATTTCATACAAATTTCCTGAAGGTTCAGTCGCTGACCTGCCGCCAGTTCTTCCTCCGTCAGTAGGAATCCTTCAATGTCTCAGAATCCCACCTTCATCTTCGGCTCAGTCGGAATCATGGCGGATTCCACCTCTGAATCTCCTTCCGACAAGATACTTGGACAACCAGAGGATCAACCCCCTTCCTGCAGATCTTCGACACTTCTCCCCTACCGCCAAAACCTTCTTATGGCATGCCTCTCTGCAGTTTTTCGTTGTCTTCATGCTGATTACCTACAGGTTTCCTGAAGGTTCAATCATCGACCTGCCATCGGTCCTTCCTCCGACAGTAGTAATCCTTCGATGTCTCGGAATCCCAACCGCAGACTCAGTCGGAATCATGGCGGACTCCGCCACTGATCCTCCTTTCGATGATATACTTGAGTCCACAAGAGGGCCGACAACGACGTCAATCTCTACGCATACCGGAGAACTGGAAAACCACGTTAACTTACTAATCACTACTTATAAACTGAATGGTTCAAATATTCTCCAATGGACCCAAATCATGTCCTTGTTCCTCAAAGGAGATGAAAAATTCGACTATCTTACAGGCATAATTTGTGAACCTCTGAAAACTGACCCTACGTATGAAGCGTGGGAAGTGGAAAATTCCATGGACATGTTGTGGCTAATTAACTATATGGAGACTACGATTGGCCTCTCGTATATTTTTCTTCCTTCTTCAAGTGTCCTATAGACTGCAGTTCGAGATACCTACTCGGATGTAGGGTACACCAACCAACTTTATGAGGTTTCCAAGAAGATCCGCAAGACGAAACAAGAATAAAGGACTGTCCCAGTACTACAATGATTTGGTGGCCTTATGGATGGAATGTGATCTCTATTATGATTATACGTAGGATTCTTCAATAGACCTTATTCTCTTTCAAAAAATTGTACAAAAGGATTGCATGTTTCAATTTATGGTGGGCCTTAACAAAGATCTTGATGAAGTCTAGGGCCGTATTCTTGGTTGAGAACACCTGTCGTCCGCTCGCACCACATTAACAGAGATTCGACGTGAAAAGAGCTGGAGACTTATCATGCTTGACACTTCCACTCCAATCGAATCAACTGCCATGGACACTAATAGTACTCAACACTCTTCCATGCCATCTCGAGCCACTAGCACCAATTGTGACTACTGTCACAAACCCAACCATACTCGTGACAAGTGTTGGAAACTCCACGGAAAACTGGCCTAAAAACTTTCAGCCAAATCCTCCTCTGCCAAGTGTCTCACTATGACATTTAATTATGTTACAACGCAACCAACTCCCACTCGGAACACTCCAAAATCACCACTCTCTTAAGAGTCAGATGAAGCAATTAATCAAGCTGCTTCTATCCAGTCAACTATATTCCGGCCCACCTACCTGGCACGCACGTCAAGATATCATTCTTATGGCGCTCGCCTCTTTTCTCTCTTCTAATCCTTGGATCATTGATTCAGGTGTCACGGACCACATAACTGGATGCTCTCAAACTTTATCAACATATTATCCATGCTCAAGAAAAATATAGCTAAAACTGTTGACGGTTCCCGTAATTTCATTGCTAGTAAAAGATCGGTTGTTAATCTCTGAAATCTAAGTTACATGCATCTCTGTTGAGGTGTAACATTTTATTTGTCAGTAAGTTGACACGTGACATTGATTGTGTTGCTCATTTTTCTTCTGTTGTTTGTGTCGTTCAGGAACGTCATTCGGGGAAGATGATTAGAACTGCTAAGAGGATAGCCAGGGTTTGCTTCTTCCAAGAAAAAGATACGGAGAACGAGGACACGTCTCAGTAGTTGCAATTTTTCTAGATCCACTAAATATCTTATTATGTTGTTATACTGTAGTTTGGGTCATCCTAGTTCTCAATATTTAAAACAATTATATCTCCCGATATTTATTAATAAAAGTATTGCTAGCTTCAAATGTGAGATTTATCGATTCGCTAAACATCATCGTGTTCCATATCCACCCCACTCCTACCGTCTTTCGCTCATTTTTAACTTATTTATAGTGACTTATGGAGACCCTCTCTCTCCTACCTACACTAATAAACGGTGGTTCCTCACATTGATTGATGAACACGCTCAAGTAACGTAGGTCTATATATTAATAGATAAATCTGAAACTGCTAACACCATAAAAAACTTTCGCTCCATCTTGACATAATTCAAAATGCCAATTCAAGTCCTTCAAACTGATAATGGTTATGAATTTTCAAACTCTATATAGGGTGAATTTGTAGTAAATAAAGACATCCTCCATCATAGCTCATATACATACACTCTTCAACAAAATGGAATAACCAAGAGAAAAAACTGACACCTTCTCAAAGTGGTTCTTTATATTATGTTTCAATCTAATTTCTCAAAAAAAAATTGGAATAATGTCTTACTGCAATTTATCTCATCAATAGTGCCCCTACAAAAATTCACAACTTCAGAACTCCATTAGCCATCTTGATGTCATGTTTTCCGACCAATAAGTTTTTCACCACGCTTGATCCCAAAAATTTTTGGTGCGCAACCTTTGTTCGAAACACTGCATTTACTCGTAGTAAACTTGATCCAAGTTCAATAAAAAGTGCCTTCTTCGGATACTATGCCGTTAAAAATGATTATCTATGTCTTGATCCTATCACAAATAAACTCTATTGAGTGTCGATATCTCATTTTTTGAAAGTGTTCACTATTTTCCCCTCACTGCCTCATTTGACAAAAAGTTAGATTTCTTGGACACTGTTCCTTATCAGACTCTTGTGGATATTTCTCCAACCACTATATCCAAGAAGCCCTCTATCCCTCTGGATCTCTCACCTACCCATCAACCAGAACTTTTTCCCACACTCTATGTCTATACTCGGCACACTCGTCACGATCTTCCCAATCTAGAGCCCACTACCTCTTTACAGGAGTTGGAATCCACTCAGGGCGACATTCACAACACTAACCATACTCCGGATGACAAGGTGAGTGCTCCTATTACGAATGTGATCAGGTAAGCTCTCTTTATTCCATGGCAAAATATATCTCTTTCCGTAGTGTATCAACGACCTACAAATCATTTGTTACTGCCCCGACGGATCATCACCTCCCATCCACTATTAGGCAGCAATAACAAACTCCTCCTGGAGAGCTGCAGTTATAGATGGGATGAATGCCCTCCAGCGGAATCATACATGTGAGAAAACATTAAGGTGTCGTTGGATTTTTAACATCAAGTAACTCTGATGGATTCTTTAAACGAAATAAGACACGGTTGGTTGCCAAAGGATACAAATATACGGATTTGATTATGAGGAGACGTTTACTTCGGTTGCTAATTTAAACAACATTCGAGTCTTGCTATCCCTTGTTGTGAATTGAATGACCTTTGCTCCAGCTTGATGTCAAGAATGCTTTCTTAATGGGGATAGCAGGACTTGACTGTTGTTTAATTTCAAGAATCCACTATTCAAGTCCTACTTTCCTCATAGAAGAGATGTACATATTATTCCCTCCAGGCTTTGACTCCGTTTCTTCCCAGAGACAAGCGTGTCAATTGTGGAATTCCCTTCAAGAACTAAAGCAATCCCCAAGAGTCTGGTTCAACAAATTCACAAAGGTGGTAGTGGGTCATGAATTTTCTAAGGCCCAATCAGATCATACTCTCTTCCTTTGACATTCCTCTAGTGGCCAAAGTGCTATCATCATCGTCTATGTCGATTATATTGTACTCACAAGTGATGATCTACCAACATTGGAGTCTCCGAAAGACATTCTTGCTACTTCATTTGAATGAAAGACTTGGGGTCACTCCGATACTTCTTAGGCATAGAAATTGCTCGTTCATCTCAGGGCATTTATCTGTCTCAGCGCAAGTATGTGCTCGATCTATTGACCGAGAAAAACATTCTCCTTTGCAAACCAATAACGGTCCCAATAGAGCTCAATGACAAGTTAGATGAGGTTCCCAATACGGTTCCAGTGAACAAGACTAACTACCAACGCCTTTTGGGGAAACTCATCTACATCGCCCTGACATTTGCCATGCAGTAGGTATTGTGAGTAAATTTATGCATGATTAATATGAGCCTCATCTCTGAGTTGTCCGCAGATCTTTCACTACTTAAAGGCACATCAAGCTCAACTTTCTGTTTCTCGGGTCATACCTCTCATTCTATTGATATTTATACAAAAGTTGATTGGTCGGGTTCGTCCATGATCGGCGATCTATCTCAAGATATTGCTCATTAATGTGAGGAAATCTTGTCACATAAAAAAACAAAAAGCAATTGGTTGTGAGTCAGAGCAACGCTGAAGCTGAGTGTCGCTCCATGTCCATATGAATATGTGAAGCTCTCTGGTTACGCATAATGCTCCGTGAATTACATATGCCAACCTCTGCTCCTCTCCGGCTATTCTGTGATAATAAAGCCGTTATTAGCATTGCCCATAATCCGGTTCATCATGATCACACCGAGAATATAGAAATTGGCAAGCACTTCATTAAGGAGAAGCTCTATTCAGGGGAGATTTGTATTCCCTTTGTCCTATCCAATGGCCAATTAACAGATATCCTTACCAGGAATCTTCTTCGACTATTGTTTGACGACTTCAAATCCAAGTTGAACATGTGAGCATCTATACTTCAACTTGAGAATGAGCATTAGAATTATTAGCCTAATTATTAGGCTAAATAATGTTGCAATTATTATTAACTTTTATTCGTTTCCTTTATTTTCCGTTTCCATATTTATGCATTTCCTATTTGGTCTATTTTTGAATTTATGTCATTCGTTTTATTTAGGTCTTGTAATATGTATTTATAACCATTTTCCTATCAATGAAAGTATCCTGCTCACATCTCATATTTCTACGATATATATATATATATATATATATATATATATATAAGTTACAACTTCACATCATAACAATAACAAAAATAATAATATACAAATTAAGGGGTGCGACCTTTCATGCATGAATCATTTATGAGCATGATTTTATGAAAAATTATTACAGTTTCATTATCATTCTTGTTGCATGCACTACGAGTAAGGGAAACAATTTAAGTTAATGGATTAGGTTAGGTCTGATCCAAATTTAACCATACCTTAAACTATTAGACCCAAACTTAACCCATTTATTATATTAGTCAGAATGCCTGACATTATAACCCAATTCGACACAAACATGATTGACTTGAATACACAAAAATGATCTGCTTACTGTGTGATTCATATTTTCTTGTCAATGCAATCCCAATTAACCCAAACATTATTCATTAAAGCAAAGGAAGATTACTAGCCAGTAAAGAAGGGGATACATTTTAGACTGAAAAATTAAATAGGTACCGTTTGGGATGTTTTCTGGTTTTTGGGTCAGTATGAATCCAATCCAAATATTAAATGGGTCTACATTGTAAACTTGAACCCAACATATATATCATTCGGTCAAGCAAAGCACAGAATTTTCAAGGCAGATCCATGCTAGTTCATTTATTGTCACCCCCAACTGTAATATTTGACAACAAATATGATGCAACTTGCCTCATCAATGAAAATTTACTAAACATATGATTGATGATTTACTAATTTTGAGAATAGTTAACTCATTTTATAAGTTATGTGGAATCTAATAATAATAAGTTATTATTGAGTAGTTTGTTATTAATCAGTATCATAAACTAATGTAGGGCTTAATACATCAGTTTAATATTTGTGGTCAAAGGTTAGCACAAAGAGTATTAGGCATTGCCAAAATAAAGTCGATGTAGTTCCTAAGACATCGTATGCTTAGTGTTGAAACGACCATTTTATGGCAATTAAGAGTTTAAAATGCATGTATGCACACAAGTGGGTCTGTATATTTTAGAACAAACTCACATCGAAGTAAACATCTTAAAAGATTAGTGCAACTTCCACACCACAAAAGTTATTAAATATTACACTGCACAGGAGAAAGATAATGAAAAGATAAACTGTGTGAGGTTCATGAATGAAATTTTGACTCGCAAAAAGTATGTGTGTGTAGAGAGAGAGAGAGAGAAAGAAAGCACTCACCGTGGACAATCTAGTCCTGCATATGTTACTCATTTTTTTATCGTAACTAGCTGACAATGCTTAACATGACAAATATGTTCCTTTAAAAAATTGTTCTCCAAAAAAGTTTGTCCTATGTTCATCTCATATTAATATTATCTTTATAGTGAACATACGAAGACATTATAACAAAAGGTGAATCTAGCTACGGGTTCTTAATATAGAGTCCAAGAAGGGTTGATGTACTTAGTTTTATCCGTGCATTTGCAAAGAAACTGTCTTTATGACTTCAATTTAGCGCATTCATAACATGATAGAGGTTAAAGTTTCTTGCATAATTTTGCTAGCAGAATGATACCAATATGCAAGAAAAGTAGACTCCCTAATTTAAGCATATCATGCACAAAATGTTCATTGCAACCTTAAATCTAATTCTCAATACTATAATAATTAGATAAGCATACAGCAGTATTTCAACTTTCACAGCAGAAATAAAAAACTTGCATTAATGAATGCATAAAAAAAAAGCTACTAAAAAGAGGCTTTAAGAAAATGGACAAAGCAAGACATCGAATAAGAAGTAGGCATTGGCCACTTAAAGTTAAGTACCTGAATCTGGCTCTGCAACCCTTTGATGTGTTGAACGGCCAAATCCAACATGTCTGCTGTACTTGTTTGCTGAAAAATAAGCATATGCATTTTTAGGGTCTGTACATATATCGAATCCAACATTTGATTACGTATACAAACTAATACCATGCTAAAATAGTGAATATGGTTTGAATTTAGCAGTCAAGGCTCCTTTATTTTGCAGTCAACGCTAGTTAAGAGCTCGATGATTGATTCGATAGACTTATGAAATCGGCGACATAAGAAAATGCTTAGAAAAAGAAACTCCACTGAAATGTAAGTGTGGAGTGCCTCCTCTAATATCTAAATTAATGCAGGAAACAAAAGTATGAGAAGATTGAGTAAGGAGTTCGAAAGTTGCAACTTTCCTCCTCTATACCTTGTCCATGTTGGGCACAATTTCTTGCAATTTCCTCAATTTTTCACTGATTCTGGTTCTCCTCTCCTAGAAAGAAATGAAGAAACAATCAAGAATATAAGTTAAATACAAATTTTTCAGGCGTGCGAACAAATTAATATGAGAGAGAAATATATTCATTAAAAAAAACATTCTCTCTCTCTCTCTCTCTCTCTCTCTCTCTCTCTCTCTCTCTCTCTCTCTCTCTATATATATATATATATATATATATATATAGATTCAGACACACAAACACCCGTATAAATTCAATGAAGTTTATAAGCCATCAGCATAATTGGATTTCGATATATGGTCCTTGAGACCATCCTAAAGGATGATGAGATTCAGTGAAGATATTACATGATTGATCCCGTAAAGCAAACCAAAAAAAAAAAAAAAACAGCAAAACAAGCAATCTCGCCACGAATGAAGTTGCAACCTGTCTTAATGTCTTTAATATGGTCATGATAGATATCATTCTGAACAATGTCAACAGCAGAATGATTAATCAAAATAAACAATAAACGGATCATCGAAAAAAACTGCCTACATCACTAACAATTGAAGCCAAAGCACTCATCAAGTCCGCAAGAGCACGATATTCAACTTAGAAATAGAAGAGAAATCCTCACTTGCTTCTCACTCTCGATGAAATTGAAGAGGTATCCAAGAAGAAATAAAATAGGGTAAGAAATAAACAAAACAAAATAATGGATTTTCATAAGTAGGATCACCAACACAAAAAGCATTATCATAGACAAAAAACATACTAGAAGATGTGGCGGAGTAACAAAATTCATGATGAATGTCCACTTATCAGCTATCGATATAGAATAAGATTTGACAATGGTGTTGAGATTACTACAAGGTTCAAGAGGAACATCCTAATAATGAATTGTGAGAACTTTTACACGTGTAGTTTTTGTAAATTATTATTAGTCAGCAAATTGTTTGCACGTGTTATGGGCACATTCATGTAGAAAAACAAAAGATACAAAAATAGCAGGGCCTAGTAAAGTGCATCTTTAACAAGCATAGTCTAACCCTTTCAGCTATACTCCTGGGATGTGTAGCACAACCGCGCTTTGCCCGAACTTTGAAGGGGACGGAATCTTGTTGAATATGAAGGAGCTTATCAACAACAGACATATCTACTGATGTACCGGGAAGGCCATACTGAAAATTTATTATGCCAACAAATTAAAGTTCACATCAGCCTGGTGAAACAACAAAAACAATAACAACAAGAAGTACTAGAAGACAGGGAAGGGAAATAAATAAAACTTAAGAGAATGGCCAGGTAAAAAAAAAATCTCAAAGAGCCTTTATTTAGTGATATAATTTAGAAAGGAAAGCCAACCCTAAAAGTAAAAACAAAGACCAGCAGAAAGCTTACTGGGGAATCAATATTACTGAGAGTGCTAATAATGTCTCCATTATCTCTGGAATGCTTATTTGAAGTACTGAAAACTATGGAGTTTGTCTCATCCCATGAGCTGATAGGGTAACTGCTGGGTACGTAAGATTGATCAACATTGCCACCTGCCTCATCGGAGCTCTCTCCCATCTCAAGGATATTAATTTCAGAGATCTGAGACACAGCATCTTGCCTTGAGAAGCTTAATTGGGACTTCAGCCTTCTACCCGTCAGCACATTGGTGCTCTCATTGCCTGGCTGGAAGTAACTTCTAGTTCCTCGTGTCGCACCAAAACCTGCTTAATTTGATAAAACATTCCTTTGCAGTCCATGAAGATAATTAAAGAAAGGAAGCACATTAAAAATCCAACTAAGAAAATAAAGCATAGATTGGGATACTTCTTTTGCTTCGGTACTAACATTGTATATGATGTCAACTACTAGAAAGATTAAGCAAACTTACTTTCAAATAATTAATAACAGAATTTGATTTTTTTTTTTTTTAAGGATAACGCCATTTAGAAATCCTTTTAAAGACACTTTAAATACAAATTTGGAGCTGCTATGGCTCGCAGGTCACCACCAATTTCAGCTTTGCAAAGGCCCAGTCCCCAATAGTCCTTGCATATGGCAAGCAATCTCAGAAAAAAAAAAAGAATCTGTTTCCATTCCTTTCTGTTTGAAGCCTTGCAAAGGAATAAAATAAAATTAGATCTTCGCTTGGAAGCGTTGATAGAATTAATTTATAGTGGTAGACTTTAAAGGAGTTGGGTGGTTTCAATATGTAGTGTGATAAGTGAATTAGTGCAATCGATCAATAAATCATATTTATTCATATAAGACTCCTTTATGTTTGTTTATTTACATAATTAAATAAAACTAGAACAAAATTTTAAAAAGCTCATCACATAAATGAACAAGTTGGAGCAGTGACAAATTATTCATTTATATGAAGATATTCATTGCTTATTTTATGATTTATTCTATATTATTATTGTCAATTTTCATGTATCTCATGCACTTTAAAAAAATTAAGTACATTAATAGAGGTATAAATATAATAAAAATATTAAATAAACAAATATTTAAGTAGATTAAAATATTTTCTTATTAATAGTAGAACTTCACCAAGTCCAATTATGTCAAGAACTAAGATTATATGCTTAAATAAACAACATCAAATATATAATTAGTTAGATGCATTAAAGCTCAATTATAGCGAAAATTGATAAATAATTTGATAAAAAGCTTGAACAAAACTTTAAAACTTGATTCAAGCTGAAGCTCTCTTTATAATAAATAAATAAATATTCACCTCAATATCGATTTCATAATTCAGCTTGATCAAATGCAATCTAAATGACAAAAGGAGCTTCCATTTCATAATTCAGCTTGATCAAATGTTATCGAAATGACAAAAGGAGCTCGCACTGTCACAAGGATATGCTTTAGGATCTCTCACATGCAAAGAAAAGTATTCAATTGTCGCCAATTTTCCAAAATGAACTATGTCAATGTATTGGAAATGCCAAAAATACTCAGATAATCCCTTAATTTTGCCTAATGCGGTGCAAAATAAAAAGATGAATACCTAAATTCAATATTCTTGCCTGCCTTCTGAATTTTGTGGTTATAGTCTTGTCCAGCTCTTATCAACATCTCAAGTTTTGCCCCGCATTCATGAGAAGTTAATTCTAGAAAGAAAAGTTAACTTGATGCACATTAAAGCAAAAGTTTATTGCAAAGTTAGCCTCCAATTGTTTGCCGTAGCTGTTGATCTTATTAACATCCATAGTACTATAAAAAATCAACAACTCCAATTTTGTCTCTACATTGACTCCCATCCAAGCTCTTCTTGCTTTTGCTTGTAATTGACAGCTTGTTTTAAATCTCCATTCAATTTATTCTTTTTCTTTTTTTTGGTTTTCTTCAGTTTCTTTCACTAACAACACTCTTTTGTCATAGTGATCCTCATAGAGGCGTTCTTGCTAGAGTGAATGGTGTGTCATATGGAATGTCATAATTGCTTAGAGCGGTGCTAAAAGATCTTTAAAAAATGTTAAAAGGTTTTGCAATCAAAGTTATATTCTGCATAGTTTTGATATGGTGTTTTTATAGCTTCAATAATAATGATCGCCTCTTCTTCTCTTTGATCTAAATTGTTTCTTTTGTGTTGACAATCGCCTAAAATTTTAACTCACATTTGTTTTTCTTTGTAATAAGAATAAGTGATCTATGGTGTAATCAAACACCAAAATTTTGGAGATAATAATGGAGATTTGATAGAAAAAAGAAATGGGGGTTCGTTTGTTTATGGTGGAGATTTGAGATGAAGCTTGGTCATGATTTAAGGCGTGGCTTAGTTAATTGAATCAAGAAAAGATGGTTGAATTTTGAGGAGGAAATTGGGTAGAGCTTCTTGGCTTTTGAAGTACTCGTTAAGCTAAATTTGAGAGAAAAGAATAACTTTTTATTGTTTTGCTGTAAATCATGGCCGTTTAGGGCTCTTGGGTAAGGCAAACTCCTCTAAAGCCCTTTGCTTTGAAAGAATCCCCTAAATCTCCAGTAACCCTAAATCACCTTTTTTCCTCTTACATGAGCCATTATTATGGGTTCTAGCAAGCATAGTTGATAAAAAAAAAAAAAGGTTTCCTCATGAACACATAAGTCCCCCCAAAAGATAGCAAATACACATTCCTTTTACTCATCCAAGTATGGTTTGAAAGACCCTCAAGTCCTCTTCAATTTTGAGCTATGGGTAAAACTTCTCTTTACTTTTGGCCGATTTAGTGCATGATAATAAGAATATTAATTAAGAAATCAGCCATAAAGAATGATCCATGCTAAAATGAAAATACAAAGTGATGTTTTATCAGATTTCGAAGTTATACCATAGAAGTTCATGTAACTTATGTTAAAAACTATCGATTTTTTTTTCCTTAGGATGGAGAAGAATGGAGACAACAAAAGACTGGATATTTATCTGATGGGCAGATTAGTGGTTCCCTATCACTGAAATTCTGAATTTTTATTTTGTCAGGTCAGCCAATTCCTCCTTTTCTTGGTTAGCCCTATACAAGCATGCTAACTTTTATTCTTAAAAATATTAGTTTGGCGTGATTTCGTTTGGTTTGTGTTCTCTTCATCTGATGGTCATAAAAGAAAAGTAAATGCCCTCTTTTTGGTTGCATTCTTATTTTCTTATTTCTTTGAGATGTATACCTTGAAACTTTTGTTGTTGAAATTTAGTATCGTTGGTATATTATGAAACTCTCTGTCTTGATTTTACCCCTTTGGAATCAGATCATGGAGATAGTTGGTGAATTGGAAAGGACTGTGTTTATATTGGACCTTGCAGAGAATAAAGCAGGTGAAGAAGTGATATCATTGCTTCAGGAGAAGAATTCTGAAACTAATTCAAACGAGGTTGTTGAGCTCGAAATCTTCCATCAAGCTGTGCTGAAGCTTGGAATTACTTCCTCCAAAGCAGCTCTTTCTGAGAGAAGAGCCCTCTATAAATTGATTGAGAGGGCTCGTGCGGAGGAAGACAGGCATAAGGAATCAATCATGGCATACCTACTGCTTCTAACTAGAAAATACTCGAAGCTATTCAGAAATGACATACCAGAGGATTCAGATTCTCAAGGATCAAATCCATGTTTTCCGACTCTCCCAGACCCTTCTGATGGAAGCAGCAATGATTTTGCAAGGGAGGCTTCTTTTAGTTCCAAACCACAAAACAGGCGATCAGAGGAAGCACCCACGGCCCCTGAGGAGTTCAGATGTCCAATATCCTTAAAGATCATGCACGAACCAGTCATTATTTCATGTGGACAGACCTACGAGTGTGTTTGCATTGAAAAATGGTTTAAGGATGGGCATGACACTTGTCCTAAGACCCAACAGAAGCTTACACATTTTTCTCCAACTCCAAACTTTTGCGCCAAAAAGTCTGATTGCTAGTTGGTGTCTGCAAAATGGCTTTCCAGTTCCAGATGGCCCTCTAGAATCCCTTGAACTTAAATCCTGGAGGCTGTTCCTTCCTGTGCATGATACTACTGATTCCAGATCCATAGGTGGCCTCAAATGCGACGAGGGTGTCAAGAGCAGTCTGCCGGAGAAGAGTGGTGGCATCACTGGGGAACCTAATAATGGCGATACTACAGAGAGCGAAGGTGATGAGTTTGAAAGATATGAGAGTTTGCTTAAGATATTGCGTTATAGTATGAGCAGAAGGAAGTGGCAAAAAGCTATAGAAGACAATAGATTTTTGCTGAAGGATGATGGGAGGCGAGAATATATATGGGTGCAGATAGGTTTGCGGAAGCACTAGTGCAGTTTCTGAAATCAGCGACTGATGAGGGAGATGAGAAAGCACAGGAGGTTGGTGCATTAGCCCTTCTCAACTTGGCTGTCAATAATGATGGGTACGATGATATGTCAATCTAAATTTTTGGCATTATCCTTATATGAGATCTTTTAGGAAGATTTATATGCATACTACTAAATTACTACGTACTATGTCAATGTACTGGGAATGCCAAAAATACTTGGATAATCCCTAAATTTTGCCTAATGCGATGCATAAGAAAAAGATGAAGAGTTTGCCTACATTCAATGTAATTAAAAAATATTTAACATGTGCGAGCAAAATGTGTGTGTGTGTGTGTGTGTGTGTGTGTGTGAGAGAGAGAGAGAGAGGGAGATTTAATACATACGTCATTTGGGAAAAAAAAAAGGACACCTAGGTACCTTGCAAACGCTATATCTCAATCACTACCTATGTTGTTATTTGGGCTTTAATACAATAAATAAGCCAACATATCTGTGAACTGTCTCTCATCAGTTTTGAGTAGAATGGACCAGGTTGAAGAGCTCCCACATCTCATAAAAACTTGGAACTGACATGGAGAATTTGATGTGCCTCGGTAGAGAACCTCTGGAAGTACTCCATAAAGAAATTCCCTTTGTTATGGTGATTTTTTGATAGTTGGGAGTGGTAATTTACAATTCTCCTATGAGAAAGCCCTAACCAGTTTGGCAAAGATGATGGCATTTTCATGTTAGAGCAGTTAAATCATGTTTGGACCCATCCCTTGAGAGCAACTAGAAAAAACTGATAGAGGATCACATCAGAGCATATTGCATTTGTATGATGGTCATGGAATGGTCATTATGTTCATGATGGTCAAAAGAGCCATCATGAATCAATTATTAGCAACTTAAACCACACTTATATGAAATGTTGGATGATGACATCAGTGAGTTAAAAGGTCTCCTAGAAGTCTCATGAGGAGCAGTTTGAGGATCGTCGCCTAAGAAGAATCCTTCATGGGCTAGGCAACCGGGCTCATCATAAATGTCATTACGAGGGATATAATAAAAACACAATAAAGACAAAAATTTCATCGATGTGGGTGATAGTAAGTTGAAAGTGTTACGATGGCAAAAAAAGGCAAGGATAAACCTGATTGTAAGAAGGTACAATGTGAAATGCGACTAAGGCCCTGTTTGGGGACGCTTTTCGCCCGTGGCGTGGGTTTACGCCACGCGAAACCACCATTTGGCGGAGATTTTCGCCCGCGGCAAGGGGAGTTTTAATAAAACACAGGCCGCGGGTTTGACGCCCCGGCCAACATTTCTTCGCTTAAAGATTAGTGCGTTGTCCCTTCACGATTCGAATTTGTTTTTGCATTTGTCGTCTGCCCTAACCTTCCCTGACGAGCTCTTGCTTCCTCTGCCCTAACTTCTAGTTTCGAACATCTTCTTCCTATGGTATCCCCTTATCTTTTCTTGGTGGATTTGCACCTATTTTTGAAATTGTTTTGGTTTCTCGTTTCTGTCCTCAAGTGCTTGATGACACTGCTATGAGCTTCGGATTTTGATGTTTTCGTTGGATTATTTTTTATAGTTTTGAGTAAAATTTTGATATTTCTTGGAGAATTTGTGAAGCAGCGGATAGTGGAAGTTGCTGATGTGGTGAAGATGTACTTGGTGTTGGGGATGGTGATGCCGATGTGGCCAGAGGGGTTGGAGAGGGTGGTGATGGAGCCAATGGTGTTGGTGTTTCTGTTTTTTGTGATTTTGAGAAGAAGAATAGGCTTTAACATGGGTCGGTTTCGGCTTGTGTTTCTGTTTTCTACATCTGTGATGTTGGGTTTATGTTGTTGTGTTGTGTGTGTTGGGTTGGTGTTATTAGGGTGATGCGTGTGTTGGCTTTGGATTGTCCAGTGATCTGGATTGTGATGTTGTTCAGAGCTCTGAATTGTGCTGTGTGTTGGGTTGTTGTTGTTGGGGTGATGCGTGTGTGTGTTGGATTGTGTGTTCTGTGTGTTGGGTTGTTGTTATTGGGGTGATGTGTGTATTGGCTCTGGATTGTCCAGTGATCTAGATCGAGATGTTGTTCAGTGCTCTGGATTGTGTTGTGTGTGTTGAGTTGCTGTTGTTGGGGTGATGTGTGTGTTTGTTGGATTGTCCGGTGATCTGAACTGTGTTGTGGGTTGGGGTGGTGATTGTGGGTTGTGCTGTGATGTGGATTTGTGCAAGGTGCATAGTGTCATTGTGTGGTGAGGATTCCTGTGATGCGGTGTTGGCTTTGTGTTGGTCGGTGTTGGATTTGTGGTTAGCGTTGCGTTTTGGAGGCTGGTTGTGTGTGGTACTTGTGTGACTGTCGTGTCATGTGGGTTTGGGGCAAATGTGGGTGTGTGTTGGCTCAAGCTTGTGTTTTGGGACGTGTGCTTGTGTTGTGTTTGTGGTTGTGGTTGTGGGTTGGGGTGATGGTTTCTAGCTGTAGGTTGGGGTGATGGTTTCTGGTTGTGGGTTGTGTTGTGATGTAGGTTGTGTTGGTAGATGTGGGTTGTGTTGTGATGTCGAATTGTGCAGGGTACATGGTGTCATTATGTTGGTTCTGTGCATTTGTGTGGCGGGGATTCCTGTGATGTGGTGTTGGATTTGTGGTTGGCTAGTGTTGGATTTTATTAATTGCCCCATTGCTAGTACATTTTGATGGCTTAACTTGACGGTTCATATTATAATTATTCTCTCTTATATTTTTCATATGTATTAAGAAAGCTTGGTTTGAAATGGATGTTATGATTGTGTTTCAGCTTGTGTAACACTACAATAATTTAAGAATTTATGGGGCTAATACTTCTTTGATACATTATTTTTTTATTAAAGATGGTCGACCAAATGCTGAGAATCTTAAGGTATAAAGTGTAGTGTGTTGTTGCGGTGGATTGTTGTATGGTGTGTCGTTGTGGTGTGGAGGTGTGTGGAGCGTTTAGTAGGGTGTGGATGTGTGGAGGTTGGGTGTGTGGAGGGTTTAAGGGAGGTGTGGTGATGTGTGTACCATGGTGTGTGTGTGTGTGTGGTATGTCTGGTGTGTGTGATGGTATGTCTGGTGTGTGTGATGGTATGTGATGGTGGTGTGTGATGGTGTGTGGTGTGCATGTACATATATTGTTGTAATTTTGTTTATGTAACTTTATTTTTTTCATCATGGTAATACAATGGTTAAAACCAAAGAGATCGGTATACCCGCAATGTGGGACAATGAAACAAAAATAATATTTTGTGACATTTGCTTCAAGGAGATCGATCCGAAAAATAGGCTCACTATCTATTTCAACAAGAAAATGTGACATAATATTATCAGAAAATTCAGGAAAAGTAAATGCAGAGAGTACGACAAAAATAAATTAAAGAACAAGTGTGATCAACTCAAGTGATTGAAAAATTTGGAGGGAATTAAAACGAGAATCAACGAGCTTGAGTTTGAATGCGATGAAACGAACCATTGAAGCTCCTGAAAAGTGGTGGGCAGAAAAACTTGCACTAAATATTTTTGACATGTCTATTTTAGCCAATTTCATTTTGTTTTTAAATTGAAGTAGAGGTTATGAATGTGTAGGTGGTGTCCGCCGCAAATAAATTTAAAATCTGTGGACTTAATCCTGAGTTGGAGGAGTTTGATGGAATATTTATGGGTATCGTTGCTACGGGCAACTATGCATGTGCCCCCAGTGAGACAGGATTTGGTTTCATCCCCAAGAACTTGGGAGTCGGCCATCAGGTGTTCAACCGAAGCTCCCTGCCCGGACTTCTATGAACTTCAGTCCATCTCGCAATCTAAGCGGCAACGTATTAAGAATAAAAAGAAAGTTGGGACTGCTTTCCTAAAAAGCTAGATATCACAGCTGGTGGTCTCTTGTAGCGCTGATCACATCTCAAGCAAATTATATCGACCAAGTCGTGCAAATTTTGAATGCAACTAAGAAAATTTCTGAGGATTTGCCGTTGTACTTGTTTGCGGTAAAGTTGTTTGAAGATCAAACCCGAAGAGATTTTTTGTCAAGATTCTCGAAGACCGTAGGGTGGCGTACATACGAAATTTTTATGATCGCAGAAACATTTGAGAGACTTTTATTTAAATTTGTTTGGGATATTTATGTTTATGTATTGTTTTTTTTTATTTTGCTATGGAAATTTCAATTGTTTAGTGTTTGTCTTATTCAAAGATGCTTATATATTTATTGTGATGTTTGTAGCCAACGTAATTGTAACTCATTTATTGATGCTTCAGTATCAACCGATACGATAATCATATACATGGATGCAACCAGAAAAAGACGCAGAAAAAAAATTACAGTTGTCATATGCATAATGTAAGAGTATTACTACTCCTACATAGATCGCTCCTCCTGTATGACATCCTCATATGTTGAGGACAAATGGGTTCGGGAGTTGCTTACGGGCCACTCAACAAGATTCAACAATATGTTCCGCATGACACAAGCGGTATTCAACGATCTGTTGGAGGAACTACACATGAATCATGAACTTCATGGCTCTTCAAGGATGATTTCGCGAGAGGTGTTAACGATAACCCTTTATATATTATCCCAGAATGAATCAATGCGAGAAATGAAACGATTTCAACGTTTCTCTGAGATAATATGCAGATACTTGTGAGTTTTTTTGCGCTCCTCTGAGATAATATGCAGATACTTGCGATTTCAGCGCTCCTCTGAGATAATTTCAGTGGGGTTAAAGACACTTGCGAGTTGTTCTGCACAAATCATAAAGCTAACAGATCTAACATTCGAACAGATTCGCATAGAGATTTCACACGATGCACGGTACATGTCGTTTTTTAATGTAATGTCCTAAATTTATTACATTTAAAATACAAAAAACAACATTATCACGTAACCATTATTCTTTCCAGAATTGTATTGGAATAATCGATGAAACGCACGTTGATGCACGTGTTCCAAATAATGAGAAGATCGTATTCATCGACATTGTGAGTCCCCAACACAGAATGTCATGGTTCTATGAAACTTTAACATGTGTTTCACATTTGTCATGACCGGTTGAGAGAGCAGTGAGCATGGCAATAGACTTTTCAAACCTGCAACGCGAAATCAAAAGCAACTTCTCATATACTCCTGCAGGTACGCATGAATTAAGCTACTCTAGTAATTCAACTTTACCTCAACTAATAATGCAGTGCATATCAGGTAAAAACAACTTGGTTGATGGTGGATATCCGTTGTAGCGAGAGTATCTCAAATCTTATCCCGATACAAGATACCACATATCTGACTTTGAGCGAGTAAGTAATGTAACCTGAGGCAGAAGATAAATGTTCAATAAAAGACATTCCTCCTTACGCGGTGTCATTGAGCGGACTATTGGCGTTTAAAAGAAGAAATAAATTATATTGTGCAATGTCATCTTACTCGTTTCCCAAACAAGTGCATATTGTAATTGTCATGATGACGCTCCACAATTTCATTCGGTCATATCTTTCCCGCAACGACATTGACTTCCCTCAGGCGGACAAGGATCATTAGCATGTACGTGCTGAATCATTTCTATACCGTCATGGGCAGTCTTTATCACAACATGAGAATGATCTTTCCACCACCTGTACTGCAAACGGGGAAGGTGCAAGCGAGAAAACAGAATTGAGGGAACATACTACTGATATGATAGTAGGGAGTGATTCAAGTATTTATTTGTACTTTATTCAGTATTATTTGTATTTTATTCAGTTTCTGTTTATTTATTTTCTTGTATATTTGATATTGATTGTTTTGGTTTTTTACGCTATTTATAAGTGTGCTTTTTTTCACTTGCATTTCATTTGTTTTATTTTAGAGTTTTTGTTGGGTCGATTAGACGTTTGACCTTATGGGTACTTCTGGATAGAATGTAATCGTTGTTGGTTGGTGTAACATGTGAAATCCTAATAAAGACAACCAAGTTCCTCTCTTCTTTTCAACGTAACGGCTTTTGAGGTTCTTCTAGAATGTCATTTTTAGTAATATGCATATGTGACAGACACGAGCTTGGTATTACGTGAGTTAAATGCAACCAATAACTATTTTTTACAAGGTTTATTATCTTCTTATTGTGATAGATTCATAGTGACAGATTCAAAGGTTGATATATTAAGTTTTCTGAGACATCGTGCCTGCATAAAACTATAATTACTTCTTTTATCAATTTCTACTTATTTATATGGTACAGTTCTTATTTATTTTCGTTCTGTGTATATTTGATATTGATTGTTTGACCTTGTTACGTTATTTGAATGTTTTTTTTCATTTGCATTTAAATTGTTTTTTTTGTGTGAGTTTGAGAGTCCATGGTGAGACGTTTGACCTTATTAGTCATTCTAGATGGTCTGTTAATCGTTGTTAGTTGATGTCACATGTGAAATCCTAGTGCAGACAACCAAGTTTCTCACATACTTTCGGCGATATGATTTTTGAGAATCTTCTGAAAAGCCTTATTTTGTGATATGCATATGTGGCACACACGAACTTGGTTTTACGTGGGTTAAAAGCAACCAAGAACATTATTTTTTATAAGATCAGTTGTTTTCTTGCAGTGACAGATTAGTTGGCTAGTATATTGAGTTATTTGAGACATCACGTCTGTCAAAAACTGTAATTAATTACTTCTTTTAGCAATTTCAACTTGTGTTATGACTAATGGATTGTATTTTTTAGCATTCAGAAAAGATAAGCTCCAGCATTTTAGGGACCTCCCGACGATTGCTCTGCCACTGCGGACTTCAGACTTTCCTACTGATGTAAATCAGACACATAGCTATGAGAGACAGCTCTATAGGTGTCCGGGGAGAATCACGGAAAGATTTCTTCCGGTGGGCAAACAGTCTGACAGATTTCACTGCCGACAGTGATCGGGAATGGATTGCATCCTAGGAGGACTGCGTAGCTCGTGACATACGTCGTTTACATTTTAAAAATAACATCATGATATTATTAAATGTAATTTTAATAGTTTTTTTTTTGCAATCCTGATCCTCACTATTAAGTGAGTTGCATCTTATTTTTTGTATTGTTTTAAAGTGCATTTTTGCTTCTCAATTATAAAATAAATTGTTATGACAGTTCTGTTAAACAACATTAATACACATGAGCAGAATGATCATTTCTTCAGAAATAGTTATCGCACAGCTGATTTTAAACTGCAGAAAATAAACAATCAGCCAACTTCGTCAGTACAGATAGTCTCCTAGGCAATATGCTTGCTACGTCATAGCCTTATCGATAGAGCTTAAATGAACGTTCTCGTATACAATGAGCATAAATGAAGGTTCTCGTTTTGGCTAGATAATCATGTGCAAGGGTGTGCATTAGTTTGTTTAAACTGAAAAATCAAACCAAATATAATATGTTTGGTTGATTTGATTCGGTTGATGAAAGCGCACTTCAAATTTTCATTATAATTTAACAAGTATCTAGATTTAAACATTAAACCAAAAATCCAAATTGTATTACGGTAAAAGTAAATCCATCAACCAATTATTTTAAAAACTCAATCAATAAATCAATCCAAATTGATTGAATGCACGTATCTTTGTTAAAGTTTCAAAATTCGATTAAATCAAAACAAAAAATATTTTGAATCAATTTAGTTCAATTCTATATCTTAGTGGGTCAATTTGATGTTGTCTGTCATTTTGTTTGATTTAATTGATTTGATAAAATGTTGAATCAACTGTTTGCACCAATAAATATGGTTGGCAAGATTCATGAAAAAGATGAAGATTTTTCAGCATTAGATTTTTCCATGCATCAGACACGATCTCTAGAGATAGATCATAAAAGTTTGAATTAATTTTTAAGATAACACAATTGAATACTGAGACGTTTTTCATTCGTGACGCGAGACGTAAGCCTCAAATTTAAAAAATTACACAAATTAATAAATATTGTAAAAAATATAAATTGTGAAGTAAAAAATAATATATTCATATTATAATTTATTGACACATGAAAAAGTAATATAACAACATTCTAGTTAAATAAAAAATAGTAATTTATGTAACATTAGAAAAAACACGACAATATCCTAACATCAAATTAAAAAATAAGATGAGATATATAAACAATAAATTATTAAACTAAGCTGCGGTATTAAAATATAATAATAAAACATCAAAACAAAACAATCAAAATAAATTTCACATTAATTTTTCTCTCTGATACTACCCTCACATAAACAAGAATATAATAACTCATCAACATTTAAATTTTTAAATTTAAATCCCTAGCACTCTCATTGCACAATTGATTTTCATTAGAATTATTAGCTTAATGGATTGTTTATCTTGTGTCTTATCCTTAGTCATAGCTATATTCCATCATTCTTTATTATCTTTAATCCCACTTATTTTCTATTTTATAATGAATAATCATCAAACTAAATATTAATTAAAATAATAACTACGCTAATAATAAAAATTTGAACTACATGAAATTTTATGAATTCCCTTCTCTTTTATTTCTTGTTATTTAGTGTGTGAAATGTGAAGGTTAATAAATGAGGTATATTGATACCACTTTTAATTTTGTTTAAAAAAATTATGAATAGCCAAAAAAATTTGAGGCATTTTTATAAGCAAGGTGCATCTCAGTCTAGGTGAGGCGTACACCTGACCTTAGGATGGGATAATGGAGCATAAGCCTCGTTGTGATTTTTTTGTAAAAAACGCTGAGGCACGCCATGCCTTATTGCAATTATTTTATAAAAAATTTTAAGGTGTTCCTCATATCACGTAATATATTGCAAAATTTTAACCAAAGGTCTGATTGTTTTGAACTTAACACATTCCTTAAGTAGTTAAGAGCTAGAATTAGAGCCATATTGTTGTGAGTCTTCAAACTTACAAGGGTTATTAACATTTACGCCATCCTCAAAATGTGGTGAGCATTATTTCACAAAAATGGCATCAAAATACTTTCCACCATAATATTCACACTAGTAGAAAGAGGTTAATATCTTAACTTTGAATAAAGATCTTACACAAAATTTGAAGTATGAGAGCTTGGGAAAGATGAAATTTTTTGTGAAAAATGGAAAAAAAAAGTAAGAAAAAGTGAAACATATTCTAGCAGCTTTAGACATGGAATACAACTGAATTTGAATAAGAAGTCACTACAATGTAAAAGACTTAAATTATGAAGGATGTCTCTTGTAGTGGTAGAAAAGAGAGTTTAGAGGCACTGATGTTGAAAGCAGTTCATAATGGTCTTAACTAATCCTTGCTGATTGGGGCAGAGGAGATTGAAAGATGCAGGCCTTGGGGAAGGCGAACCAAGTGAGCAATAGCCATTGAGCACCTCGTGGTCATGAAGTCAACCCCTCACCAAGAAAAAGGTGGAATCAAGTTGAGTTGTAATTGACAATGAAACTTGGATGGGGAAAAATTGGAGACATCAAGTGACACCTTAATTAATGGTCGTGCTCTAGAACTCTCTAAGATATAGGTATTTATATCAAGCTTGCGGAAAATAACGGCCTATTATAATTCAATCGGAGGTTTTGGTACCAACAGAATCATCAAGATCTACATGACCATTTTAAAGCCTATATCACACAATCCCGTAAGCACAACGGTGATTGAACGATCCTACCTTTGAGCAGGTCAAGAATAATGATTATCAAATTGCTATTTGCCAAAATCCCACAATCAGTTATTTACTGTATTTTTATTAACTAATAAATAATAGCCTAATTATAATATAACTGAGAGAAAAGGAAGTGTTTGGTACGTCAATTAATCTACATGAGCTCCCCTCTATAAATCAATGTATTGGATTAATTGCAATCGATATAATTACCAAATTTAACTAATTATCTTATGGTACTATAATTATATAATGAATCATAAATACTTTCCACCATAATATTCATACTAGTAGAAAGTGCTTCATACCTTAGCTTTGAATAAAGATCTCCCACATAATTTGAAATATGAGAGTATGAGTGAGATGAGATAACTTGGAAAAAAAATAAGGTTTAGGGCAAAAGAAACATATTCCAATAACTTTAGACATGGAATACAACTGAATTTGGATAAGGGGACAGTACAATGTAAAAAACTTAAATTGTGAAGGATGTCTCTTGTAGTGGTAGAAAAGAGAGTTTAGAGGCCTTGATGTTGAATTCATTTCATGATGGTTATGATTATTCCTTGCACGTTGGAGCAGGGGTTATTGAAGTATGTAGAGCAACTCCATGCCATGGCAAATTATATTTATCTGATATTTTTGTTGAGTTTATCTAAGTTTAATTTAATTGAGGCATAAGACATGATTTCCTAAATCAAGAAAATGTATAAGACTAACCCCATACTGATAACATTCCGAAATAGACAATTACTACTTACAATCTAAGAAGGTTCCTTCAACTGTCACAAAAACCAAAATTCACACTTTGTCCTCTGCTTTCACCATAAACAGCAAAAAAATAAAGTAATAAGACAGCTCAATCATGCCAATCAGATTGTTTCCCAAACTAAACAGTCAATTTTTTTTTATCTCCAGACCGAACAAGGTCAATTGAAGAGGAATAGATAGAAATAAATACTTCTTTCATAGTTTCTATAAAATCATTTTTTTGAAATGTTATGTATACTCTTTCTTTACCACTATGATAAGAACGAGAGCAAGTACTTACCAGAATCGACCATTAGATGCGAGAAGAATCCAGCAGGAGAGCTATGTTGCCTCATTAGATGCGAATCCCCAGCCCTAGCTTCCCCCGCAGCAGCAGCCACAGCCGCAGCCGCCGAAACTAAATCCCTCGCAGAAGCATCATCCCCTAGGTCAAATGGCTGCCTATGTCCCATGCTCGCCGGATTCCCTCCGCCTCCACTTCGCTGAATCTCAACCTCACCCAAGGCCACGCCTCCGGCAGCGGAAGCCTGACGGCCGGAATCCGATGCAAGACACGGAGACTCTCGAGGAAAGAATCTGCTCATCTGGCTTTCCGATCCGATTGCTGTACGAAAACTCCCATCTCCACCGCCGGCTATCACCGACTCGGTTACCCTAGCGAGGAGCGAACCCGGAGCTGAACCATACCTGGTGAGCCCTGGTTGACCCGCTGCACGGTGAACGGCGGCGTTCATCTGAGGAGGCGTTCGATTGCTAACGCCGCTGTTGGTAGAGTGGGATTGGCTCATAGCTCAGAGCAGACAAGAGTGAGTAGAGTAATATTTTTTTGAGCGGTAGAGGCGAAGGGAAGAAGATGGAGCATTTTGGTGGGAACAAGCTGTGGAAGTGTCAAGTTGCGATTGGGTAAACTCGCGGTTGGGGAAAACCTTGCGGCCTTGGATTTGGGACCATGAAATTAGACTTGCGAAGGTCGTGGAGCGGCTGACTTTGGCATCTGAGTGGGTTATGGACGGGTACTTTCTTATAAATATAAATTAAGATAATATGCTCAATTTTTTAAAATATATATAAATATACTTAAAATACTAATTGATATAAAATAAATTTAGTTGATTAATTATTTTTTTAATTTGGTTTAAAGTAAAATGAATTAAGTTAAATAAATAAAAGTTAACTAATTTAAGGCACTAGAATAGGATAGTGCAAGCATCGTTGTAGATCCTGCAATGACGAAAGAAATAATTTCAGGAGGACAACAAGAATCAACAATGTTATGGGTTGAGATATAGGTCAGAAAGATGGTTGGCATCATTTGCAAACTTGCGGGATGGATGTGTTTCGAGGGCATAAGTCACAACGGTTAGCATCACGTGTGAATCGCAAGTAAGTCACGACTGCAATATAAGATCGAGAAAAAAGTCGCACATGATGTTCTTGCCACGCATCATATATTTTGAATTTGCTCGATTTATGTGATTTTAAAATACTCTAACAATGTACAAAGAGTGATGGTGGTTGGTAGCCATTTGGTGAGATTATAGGCTAGAAAATGACATGAATCTTTAGCACCTAAATATGATATTCTAAGTTTTTCGAAAAATACTGAGGAATTTAGTATGATATGATGGTTGGTGTTAGAAATTATACTAGAAAAAAATTTATTCCTAGGAATAATTTTTTCCTTAGATTAAGAAGATATTTTATTTTATTTCCTTGAATTAAAAATTACTTATTTTCATATTTTATGTTATTTGATATATCTTCTAATAATTAATATGAATTGATTATTGGAGATATTGAGAGATACTTTTTCTTTCATATCATTTTTTTATTATTATTATTTTTCTTATTAGATGACTCTTCTAAGGATTATTTAAACCCCCGTTCATATCAATGGAAATTAAGTATTCCGCGTTATTCTAAATTTCAACATAGTATCAGAGCCAAGCCTTGTATCCTAGCCACCGGTTGTCCATCAAGAGGCCTCGGACTCCCTTCCTATCGTTGTCCTTGCGGAAGAAATGGACTCCTCTCCACACAGGCCCTCGCCACTGAACAGGGGTCTACAGATCTTCCCTTGTGATCCAAACGCTACGGCAGAATTCCTGATCTTGTATGGGCTTACCTCCCTCAACTAATTGCATCTTAGCCTTATCATCTCTTCTTCTTCTCTCGTAAAATCTCGAAGACACCGCTCGCCAATACCCCCATCCATCCTTTAGGCAGAACACATGACAGACAAATTTCAAAATTCAAAGAAAGTCTGAATCTAACAAAACTCAAAATTTAGCCAAATCTGATTCTAACCTTAATAATGGTGGCAATACAGAACCCTGAGTGATATATCAGGCAAAACCTTTTGTGTCTTTGTCTTTGACAAAGAAATATACTGGATTCTTAACACAGGAGCCACATATCACATAGTATATTCAGCAAACCTACTTACTACAAAATCCAGTGTCACTAATCGAAAAGTTCACTTACCTAACAGAGCTACTGCAACTGTCACACACATAGGCAATATCCATTTTGCTAACCTTGTTCTACAACATGTTCTATGCGTTCCTTCTTTCAAATTGAACTTGATTCTATTAGGAAATTTGTGCATGATTCACAATGTCTTACCATTTTTAATAACCACACTTGTGTGCTACAGAACTAACAATCGGGGAAGATGATTGGGACAAGAACTAAAAGAGTAGGACACTACTATCTTGATACTCCACAAAAGAGCAAGTGCAATGTTAATACTTCACGATACCCAAACCTCTAGTATAAACGTCTAGGCCACCCATCGAATAAAGTTTCTAGCTTGTTTCCTTTCCCAATTATAGGCAAGAAAATTTGAAATATTCTTGATTGTTCAATTTGCCCATTGGCTAAGCAAACTTGTTCTTCTTTTCAAACAGATTCTACTCACTCAAAAACACCTTTTGAATTAATTTACATTGACATTTAGGGAGGATACCAAGTTCCTTCAATCACAAGAGCACAAAATTTTCTCACAATTGTTGATGATTATACTTGATGCACATGGACTTATTTGATGAACCATAAATCAGATACACATTCATACATCATCAAGTTCATAAACCTCGTTGAAACACAATTCAATTTGAAGGTCATCATTCACCAATCCAGTTGAGGAATCTTTATCTCGATAAAGACATCATTCACGAATCCAGTTGTGTCTCACTCCACAGCAAAATGGTTTAGCCGAAAGAAAACATCGCCACCTACTCAACATAGCCCGAGCCTTATTGTTTCAAGTCAATTTACCCAAAAAAATTTGGAGAGATGCAATCATAACTACCACCTACCTAATTAACTGAACACCAACACCACTTCTCCAATGAAAGACTCCTTTCAAAATGCTCTTCCAAAAACAACCCACATATGATCATTTGTGTGTGTTTGGGTGTCTTTGTTTTTCTTCAAGACACCATCAGTGACCAAGAAAGTTTGGTCCCAGAGCCATTCAATGCCTTTTTTTAAGGTATGCATACGCTTAAAAGGGCTATATGGTTTATTACATTTCAATTGGGAAAGTCTTTTTATCACGCAATGTTCTTTTCTATGAAAACACTTTTCCTCCCCCCTGTTTCATGACAGACAAAAGTTCGATTCCACACTTCACCACCCACACCGACATGCCTTCATTTGATGAACTACCTTAAGAAGATATTCCATCTTCTCAAAATAATGAAATTCCCACTCAAGGGACTTCATCGTCTTCGCCCACTCCAAATTCATTCTCAGAACAACCCGCAACTTCATACCAACAAATATCATCACCTCAACCAATGAGAATAACAAAAGCACCTATCTATTTACGTGAGTATCATGTTGGTATTTCTCTTCCCTCACGACACCGCCAACATCGAACTCTGTGCTGGCCAAAGCTACATGTACCTTCCATCCATTAACCAACATTTTTTCATATGCTAGATTGTCACATAAACATCGTGTCTTTACTATCACTCTTTCAATTGAAAAGGAGCCAAGCATTTTTGTAGAAGTTGCTCGTGATCTAAAGTGACAATTTGCTATGCGAAAAGAACTTGACACACTCAATGCTAATGATACATGGTCCCTTGTACCATTACCGCATGGAAAAAGACCAATTAGATGCAGACGGTTATACAAAATCAAACTTCGCGCAGATGAGACAGTTTAACGCTACGAGGCCATATGAGTGGCAAAGGGGTATAATCAAATTGAAGGGCTGGATTACCACGAACCTTTGCCCCTGTAGCAAAGCTTGTAACTGTTTGCTTACTCCTTGAACTAGCTTCAACCAAGCAGTACTTCACATTGCCTCAAACCCAGTATACCATGAGCGAACAAAACACATAGAGATTGATTGTCATCTCATACGGGATAAAGTTCAGGAAGGAATGATAAAATTGACTCACATGTCCACTTTAGAGCAACCAGCAGACATTTTCAAAAAACTACTAAATTCTTCTTAATTCTCAATACTAGTCGGCAATTTAGGAATTATTAACACATTCTAAACTTGAGGGAAAGTGTTAGGAATTATACTAGAAAATAATTTATTCCTAGGAATAAATTTTTCCTTAGATTAAGAAGATATTTTATTTTATTTCCTTCGATTAGGAATTACTTATTTTCCTATTTTATGTTATTTCCAATATCTCCTAATAATTAATATGAATTGATTATTGGAGATATTGAGAGATATTTTTCCTTTCATATCATTTCATTTTTTTATTATTTTCCTTATTATAGGACTCTTGTAAGGGTTATTTAAACCCCTGTTCATATCAATGAAAATTAAGTATTTCACATTATTCTAAATTTCAATAGTTGGAATACCAATACTAGTATAAATTAGATTATTTTGGATTTATTTAGAAGATTTCATTAAAGAAATTTATTTTGGTTTGAGTAAAAGACAATAAATAATTATGAGTAGTCGGCTTAGGATGAGATAGGATTGGATGGGTTTACAAACAATTCTTAGTGTTATGCAGCTTAGCTAAGAGCTATAAGGAGCTCAGTGCTTTTAATGATTGTGAGATTTCGATTGTTCATTTATTGTTCGTAGATTGTGTTTATGAAATGGATGAAGAGTGCTGAAATACTTAAAACAGGTGTTAAGAAGAACTAGAGACTAACTCGAACGAAGTATAAATATTTATTATTGCCTAAAAAAAAGTAGGCACCTGAAGTCATCAACCATCATTCAAAAAGGAAGCAAATTTTCACTTAAAATATTTTATTCAATAACAAAAATTTTATTATACAACAACTCTATTTAAAGGAATTATATTGACCAAACTCAACTGAAATATGGAGAGAAAAATTTTGATGGGACAGGTGAGTGGATATTAATGAATGAATGTGCTAACCACTTTCATAGTTATTTTTCTTTTATATATTTTTATTATAAAATTCTTAGCTAATGCAGGTCGCCAAATTGAAAAGGTTATTTCATAACATAAATTTGAAATTTATATAAAGAAATCTAAATTTTAATTATTTCTTTTTTATTATGCTCTTATAAAAGCCCTTGTTGAAAGCCAACCCCGATCTAAGCTAGTCACCTTGTTTATATCTTAGGTTGAATATGAGTTATTGTGCTTTTCGACCTAAAGTATTCAAGTTTATACTAATTCTATCTTAGAAAAAAGTAGAACTATCCATAGTATCCTTTATCTTGGTTAGCACTCAGGACAGATGTGAGTGCCCATACTTTTTTATCCTGATCTAGCAAACTCATTTATCTTTTAGGTTGAATTTGAGGCATTGTGTTTCCCTCCAAAGGAGCCTTGTCCATTATTTTTTATTTAGATTATGGTGTAAGCCCCCCTAACTAGCTTTTTATTTCTTAAATGGTTCGACTAAATGCCTCCTACTTGGCATTCTTTCATAGTATAGAGTTGGCAATTGCCTAACTTTAAATTTAATATTTCTACTAATGCATTAGGAAATTAAGTAACTTTGTCTCATTTCTATAAATTGATTTTGCAACGCTTAAAAAAAAGCTTAAAACAAAATAGTCGACTTAATTCTCAAAGAATTTTTTAATTACCCTAAAAAAGAGACAAATTCTTCCCTTTTCTAAAACCACCTCGTTTATAATAATTTACCCTTAAAACTCTTCTAAATCAAGCTGCACTTTGGTGAATCAAAATTTATCAATTTTTGGCAATTTTTTAATACATTGCTTACCTTACCCTCTTGTCGCTGCCATTGTCAGCCACCACGGCTGCTTGCTCTGATAACTATCATTGTTGGCTAGCATCCACTGCCATTACTTTGCCATTGGCCACAATTGGCATTATTATTAGAAAATTCTTGTTGTATTGTTGACCCCACTTTTGTTGAGGTTTAGTCTTTCTTAAGGCACCCTAGGATCTAACCATAGGACTTTCCTGGTGACTACTTAGAAGGCTAGTGATGGAACCCTTACCCCATAGAATTCAAAACACTTTTTTCCTTCACTTGGAGTTTCAGATGCTTAAAGTTTAACCTCTAAGCACATAGGAGGATGAGAACAAGCATAAGAAAACTCAAGAGAAGTTCCATATAGGATGGTCTTGCCTTAGGACTCACCCTAGGTGGTCTGGTCTGGTTCAAGCTTGCACACACACTCACACATACACTATACTTACACTCACTACCCCAAACCCTAAGCTAAACATGTCTACCTTTAATCTCCTACTCTTTGGAAACTCATGTGGGTGGTTCCCCAAGCTCTTAGCCCCAGGTTAGAGTTTGGCTAGAACCAACACATGGAGGTTCCAAAAGGGAATTCCCTTGGTCCATGACTCAAGTAGGTTAGCATACTTCAATTAACCCCAATTTTACAAAAAATCTCAACTTTAACCCTTTGATCCCTAAACTTCCCCCAAGTTACCAAATTGCCTCTACAACCCTAATTTTGACAAAAAAATCCCAAAATTGCCCAAATTGCCCAATTTTCTCCAAAAAGCATTCCAAAATGTTCCTCGCCATCAAAATTGACCTAAGTAATCCAAATTGACCAAAATTTCCAAAATACCCCTAAAATAACAAAAATTACAAAAATGCACCTCAAATTCCAAAAACTCCAAAAATTAACCAAAATTCTCAAAATCCTCCTAAATATTCCTAAAACCATTTGAACCATTCCCATGAGTCTAATCTAACCAAAGTGACCCAAATTGACCAAAAGCCCCAAATTTCCCCTTAAGGCCCAAAATGCCCAAATCACCTTCAATGTCCAACCAATTGACCCTAATCTTCCCCAATTTCAATCCTAAACTCAAATTCACCATGCATAAACCCAATTCAAACCAAATCAAAGCACAATTTGAACCAATTTTATAGCTCAATTTCAAACCAAATAAAAAGCCTCAATTTTGACTATGTACTCAAAATCCACCAAATTGAACCTCCTAACCCCATAATTTACATCCAATTCCTTTTCAAAACACTTCATGACAATCACCCATATCAAATTGAGCCATCAATTGAACCCTAGCCAAACTCTAGCCTAACCCAAACCCAAGTCTAACCCAACATGCCCAAAATTGACCAAATGTCCAAATTCCACCAAATTGACCCTCCAAACCAATTCAAAATCACTACAGTACTCTTCTAAAATCTTTGTGACAATCATGCACACCAATTTGAACATTCAATTGGACCCAATCCAAGCCTAGCCCAACTTGAACCGAAAGTCCCCAAAATTGAACCGAGACCCAAATGTCACCCAAGCCTAGCCAAATTGACCAAGCCAAGTTTTTACAACCATCAAGTGGACCCTAGGAACCACCTCAAATCCACTTAGCCCAACCTACATGGGCCATGGACCAAGGGTCCCCTAATTTAGAGGATTTCCTCCCATTGATGGCCAAACCATATATTTCCTTGCCCAAAGCTTTCCCTAAACCAATTAATCACATTAAAACCTCCCCACTGACTCACCTGACCACCTGATCACTAGCCCAGGCCTGGCCGACCGTCCTAGTCACCGGAGGAGCTCAAATCAAGAGCCACCTCACTTAAATCCAAACCCATTACACCAATCCAAATTGTTCAACCCTAATTGGTCATTGGCGCCACTCAACCCTCCACCTCCATAACTCAGTGCACCCACCAGCCACCCCTGAGCTCGGCCCTCCACCCCATAACTCAGTGCAACCCTCCACCAAATTGACTATAAAATGGAACTTTCCACAGCCAAAGGGGAGATGTTGAAATTTCTTAAGGAGACTCTGTCAAATTGCTTCCAGAGCATCCTCAAGACCTCTTAAGTGCATTCCCACTATTTTTCAGCCCTAATTTCCACTGTATAGGTCCAATTTCTCCACTGAAATTTGCCTTAAAACTAGGACTCCTTCTATCACAGCTCCACACAGCAGCAAACTGCAAATTGATTTGCTCCTCAACATCACAAGACCAAACAAAGAAGATCCCCCACATAAGCCCCATCACAGAGCCTCTCCAACCCAGACTTCCTCCAGAACTGAAATCTCCCCCTGATCGAGTTACGGTGCAGAACGAATAAGAACTCAAATTGGTTCTTGAAGGAGCTTCACGAAATCACAGCGAAGGTGTAGA
>CM040422.1:148057537-148157537 GCA_022702705.1 Papilionanthe hookeriana x Papilionanthe teres | reverse complement strand
GTTGAGGTTAAAAATGGGTTTAGACCTACAGGTTGAGGGTTAAGCCAAATTTGATTATGACTCAAAGTTTAGGTCTAAGAAGGATTAGACCTAGAGATTAGGATTAAACTAATCCTAATGACCACTTCTAATTCTTCAAAGTAAAGAATTATGAGTGAAACCAAGTTTGGGAAATTTTGGAACAAGGTGTAAATTTTAAAATTTAAAATTTCACCCTAAATGCCTAAATTATCACTTTAGACTTTTTCAAATGTTAAAATTATTATTTCAGAGTTTAAGTTCATTACCCTAAAATTTCTAATCGATTTACAATTTAATTTTAAATTTTCTGATTTTTTATAATTATTTTTAAAAATAATTACAAAATTTTGGTGAAAATTAGTGAAATTTATTTTAGAGATTTGATGCACCAAAATATGTTTGATTATATATAAATATTTTGTACTCATTTTTTGTGATATTGTATTTTAATGGAAGGTATTTTTCAAGTTTTGCTCCAAGTATAATAATTTTAGGGAAAATGAGAAAAAATAAGCGAAAAATGGAGCGAAAAAATGCAAAAAATAGATTTTTGAAGTTATGGCGCCCAAACCGGCGCCGACAGCACGTTTTTCCAGAGAGCCCATAATTAAAATTCAAAATAGGGCACTGATGGTTTTAATGTTGGTTCAAACCAGATTTAATGTATTTGGACACTTTTTGAAGGGATTCTTGAGATAACTCTTGGGAAAGTTGTTTCTAGACAAATTTAAACTGTATTAGGCGGCATAAATGTGGGTGTGGAGTCATATAGAGTTAGTGTGGAGTGTGTGTGAGTGAAGGGGAAGACTTTAGAGAGTGTTTAGAGTCTATGGTTTGGTGTTTAGTGTTGTATTGTGAGGGATTCTTCTCAAAAGAGTTGTAGGAGGAGAGGGAAAGTGAGAGATTACTTCTTCCCTACTATTCGAAAAGAGAATTGTGTGTTATTGTGAAGAGAGAAGGAGATCCAAGGGAACTTTAATGGATTTGCTTGGGGAAGAAAATCAGATAAGTTGTATTTACTTATTATTGTTTGTATGACGTTGCTTTTATATATAAAGTCTTTGTTGTGTCATATCTTCTCCATGAATTCTAAGTAGGCTTATTCGTCTTTCTCATTGCAATGATAAATAATGATGTGATAAATTAGATTGGATGTACCATACGAATGAATAAAAATTGTGATGATTTTCCACTTCATTCTTAATTTACTTTTCGACTTGGCCAACTGATTTGTTAAAATACGTTGTGAAACATACGATCTGAAAGGGTTATGCTTTTAACAACAAAAGTGGATATTACATTCAAACTCCATAGATGGTGAATTTTATGGGGGTTGGGTGCAAATAAATAAGGAAATATGTTTATTGGGCGTAGAATTGGAGATTTTAGGGTGACATACTAAAATCCCCAATTTGGTTCTAGTGTTTGAAAACTAAAGCGAGAGTTAGCCTTAAGGGCAAGGGAATGAGAACTCTGGAGTGAGAGCCATTATCCTCCTATCCTAACCACAGATTTAGGGACTAAACCTAGGATTAGCCAATGTTCTTTATAGCACTCGGAAGAGGATACAGAATAGGAATGCTCTTATTTGACACAATACATATACTAAACTAATCTATATTATTCACTCACCAAAATATCTTTTTAAGGGGAACGATTCTTTCTCTAAATTTGTACCTTGCTTTAAAAAAAAACTTATTATAGAAGTAGTTACTTTAATTTGAAATTTAGTTTATACTTTAGCAATTCTAAAAATCTCTAGCATCGTTAAACTGTAGCATTTGTGGTAAAACATAAGTTCTTTCCAAATTGAATATTGGATTTCTGTGTTACGCTTTAAGGTTGCTTCCTCTCTGGGGGATCGATAATAAGGACTTTGTTAGAGCAATGTATTACTTGAACGATACATATACTTGCGTATAGCTAGGCTGCTACCTTATTAAACTGATTATAGTCTGTGACTGAATTGAAACTATTTGCAAAATTTTATTACTATGTATCCGCGGCAGCCGCCGGTCAAGATTCTTTTTTAACCTTGGAAAAATTAGAGAATATTCTCAAGGATGAAAGGACAACCCCTGCAAATTTTGTAATTTTTGAGTTTATAATTAATTTTTAATAATTAAATTACTCCATAGAGTTATTAATTAATTAAAATTAAATATAATTTATTAATCTTCAATTTTCATATTATTATTTTCCTCTAATTTTTCTGAGTTTAATGATATTTTTATTTTAATTTTATGATTTTTTTATCAAGTTATGATCTTTTGAAGTTATTTAAGATTTCTTGAATTAGATTAAATAGAAAATCCTACTTTTTTATTTGTCCAGCAAGGCGCCAACTCGATCCTCGGCATCTCCAAAAGCTTATGCGGTGTGTTTTGATTGGCAGGGCTTTATACGTTGCGGCTGAGGTCTCCAGCAGTTCGGTCTACTTCGTACAGGCAGATCAGTGGTATGTCGCAATCTATGTGGTACATTTTCATGTAATACATGAAAATGGACGAACATCGGTTCTTCGTCCCCGCGGGACGATAAACCGAGAACTGTTTGTGATTAAACTTACTATCTCCCTCGATTTTTCATAGAATCTCATGGGATTTGTTCCAAAAGCTTCATCGGAGGAAGACAAACATGTCCATATGGTTATGTAGCTATGATGTGATGGTTTTCTTCACAATGTCCTAAACCCAAGCACATTTTTAAGATTTAAGGAACGTACTGACCCAAGAGAAAAAGGTCAAGATTTTCATGCTTATTTTACACTGATTTTGATGATATTGTACTTTAAAGAAAGGTATTTTTGGTGTTTTTCTGCAGGTATGAAAAATTAAGGATAAGAGAACGAAAATATGCAAGAATGAACGGATTCGGAGCAAAAAGGACTAAATTATGCAAATTTGACCTAGGTCGCCGACGGCGTGATTTTCCTGAGAGTTCAGAATTAATTATAAGGGAAGCCGGCGGCGGTGAGGATCGAGGCCGCCAACGACGGGAACAGTTTAAATGAATGGTTTCTAGAATGCCGCCGACGGCGTCTCGAGGCCGCCGACGGCGGGGTCGACGAATCTTTTCAGAAATATGTCGAATCTGGACGATTTTCGAAGGGGTGTCTTCACAACCCTTAGGGGCTCTTCTACAACTTTAAAAAGAATGAAATTAGGCCGAAAAAAGTGTTCTTCTTTTGGTCTCAAAAGTTATTGTTAGTGAGTGCATGTGTAAAAGAGAGTTAATTAGTGAGTTTAATTTAGTGAGTAGTGAGTTCAAATAGAGAATTTGTAAGGAATTCTTCGAGGGATTGCAAGAGTGGAAGGGGAGTGAGAGAACTCATCCACATTGACGTTTCAATGGAGAATTTCAAGGAAACGATCCAGAGGAACTTCGAGGAATTTGCTTGTTGAGGAGTTTGAGATAAGTAGTTTTCTTTGTTTTTAGTGTGTAGAACTTTACTTTATTATATGAAATCTAAGTTTTATTGCATCCTCTTCATGAATTCTGAGTAGTTATTCTATCTTTCTCCTGGTTTTGATGTTTTTTGTGAAATGATTATATAATTAGTCTATTAATAAATTATAAAAGAAGTTGTGATGGTACTATACCTATACTTAATTTACTATACAAATTGACCATTTTTATTGTTAAAATTCGTGAAGAATTCTTAAGACTTGACCATGGGCTAAGGACTCTTAACTTGTATGTATCACAATTCTCTTTGCAAGATAGACGTGTAAATCCTTGAAGGGAGAAGTGCAAATAAATAGAGAAATAATAGTAATCGGGCGTATAATTGAAGATTTTAGAGTGACAGACTAAAATCCTCAGTTCGGTCCTATCGTTTGGGTGCTGATGTCTAGATTGTTAGCCCTCAGGTGAGGGGAAAGTGGGAGCTCCGAAGTGAGAGCCGGTATCCTCCCAGCCTAGCCGCAGAATCAGTAACCAAGCATAGAATTAGTCAATGTTCTTTATGTCTGGACCAAAGGGTAAAGAATAGGTATGCTCTTATTTGGCACAACACATTAAAACTAATTATAATTATCATTTCACTTAAATATCTTAACTAAGGATAAAGATTCTTGCTATTATCTATAATTGAACTTAACTCTAATAGTATTAGTAAATTGTTAGGAAAACTAGTTTTTAATATAAGTTTCATATTATTATCGATTGCATATTAGTGATAGATAGGTGACCCGACCCGCAATTACGCAGTAAATTAACTTCCAAAAGATGGCCAAACACTTGACCCAATTTATAAATAGTGGCTAGTGTGCAAAATCTTAAATGATATAAAAATTAGAAAATATTTTACACACTAGGGGTACTACGCAAGTATACGTATCGTTTCAAGTAATATAGAGTTTTCTTTAAAAACCCAGTATCGATCCCACGAGGAAGTGAAGTAAGAAGTCTTTAATCAAATTCTAGTCTACTACTAATAGTCCTTAGTTTGGAACGTCGATTAAAATTGTGTTTTGTCTAGCAACTACTCCTAAATGCAAGTGTTAAATGTAAAGATAATAACTATAACTAAATGAAAATAATAATTCTAAAGATAACCCTTTTGGATGAATTGGTTTGGAGAATTTTGAGATATTAAAAACTACTTATTCTTATGTAATGAAATAGATAATGTATATGATTGAGATGCATTAAATATTGTATGTGCCAAATAGGAGCAATCCTATTCTTTACCCTTTGGTCCAGGCATAAAAAACATTGACTAATCCTATGCTTGGTTACTGAATCTGCAGTTAGGTCGGGAGGATACCGACTGCCACTTCGAGCTCCCACGTTCCCTGCCTCGAGGGCTAACATCTACACTTCAGCACTCGAACGATAGGACCGAATTAAGGATTTTAGTCCGTCACTCTAAAATCTCCGATTCTACGCCCGATAATTATATTTCCCTATTTATTTGCATTCAATTCCCATGAACTTCACCATCCATGGAATTTGAATGTGGTTCCACTTTGTTGAGAATTACACCGCCCTTTCGGGTCGATGCAATTACAACGAATTTTAACACTACAATGGGCCCTTATTACAATGTAAATGAAGTGTAAGAAAAAACTATCACATTTATAATTAAATTTACTTCTACCATGCATCACAAAATCCTAAACATGATTTCTACTCATTGCAAAAGAAAAGTAAAAGGAAAACAATGACATAATCTTCTTATGCCACTATTTCCAAAGAAGAAGAAAGAGTAAGAGAGATGCGTCACAAAGCACGAAAAAACATAAAGGAAACTTCATTTAACAAAAGCAAATCCACTAAATAAATGTTTACAAAATTATAAGATAATGAAGAACAATACTTAGCTTTTTCCCCTTGAAAGAAAGACGAAGATCTCTCCCATAAAGTCTCCCGGTGATCCATGCAATGCTAGCGAAATCCCTTACAAATCCTCTCAAAATCTCCTCTCCAATCTCTCCAAAAGGGTAGAAATCTACATTTCTACTCTTAATCTCAGAATCCTAAACATTCCTCTAAGTTTTTCTCTCCTTTCCTCTATTATTTCTCTTCTAATCTACATATTTCTAACACAAATTTGCCATTTTTAAATAGCATGGACGAATTCCGAAGAGTTTCCTTAAGTACTCATTCGAAAAAGCGTCCAAATACGTCGAATATTGGCCCAAAACCGCCAAAAGTCGGTTTATGGTCGTCTGGGCCGCTATCGGCGGGTTCGAGGCCGCTGTCGGCTGCCTTTTCGGCCATATTTCGGTGGTCTCGGGAAAATCTCGCCGTCGGCGAGCAGGCTGCTGCGCGGCTCCACCGTTTCGCTCCTTTTGGCTCCGTTTCAACTCTGTTTCGCCCCATTTCAGTTGCATTGCGTTCGTAATAGATAGCCCTACAAAATAAGCATAAAAACAATCTTTCTTTAAAGTGTAATCTCATTCAAAAATATGCAAGAAGTGTAAAAGCGATTAAGCATCAAAAGACTTATCGAAAGGTGTCAGGGCAGAATTTCATTTTTTGCTCATTTTTGCTCCAAATTGCACTGTTTTTGCTTTCTTTTGCTCCAATCACCATTTCTTGTACCTAAAACCAAAAAACGTACAAAATACCTTCCTTTAAAGTGTAATATTATCAAAAATAAGTAAAATGATATAGCGAAAAGCGTATATATTTTAGGCGTGTCAATAGGCAATTTCGATTAGTTGTAATTCTGAATTGATTTCTCTAATCGTAGTCCGTAGGCTTTAATATCTCTCCCTGTGGGATCGATATCCAAGACTCTATTAGAGCCATGTATTACTTGAACGATACGTATACTTGCGTTTGAAAGTAACTCTGCGATTAAAAGATTAAAATATTTAATTGTTACTAAAGTACATTCTAATTGGATAAAAGCGCAGGGTTCACGTACCTAGTCTCAAGAGGTAAGGCCCCAATTGAGCTTAACATAAACAATCATTGGTCCTTGTGAAGCTTCTTTTTAGTCCGCTTTGAAGTGGAATCGGGCTGGGGTATATCCTTGCTGAAATGGTGTCACGGTTTCAGCTTGGAATGGGTTAGAGCGCACGGGAAGGGCTAATTTCCATTGGTTTCTTCTTTGTGAGGCTCATGAAAGCTTTTGGGATGGTTGAATTGGAGTTTTGATAATTTATATGTCAATCCGAAAATATGTCCTAGGTTTGAGGTATAAAATTAGGGATTTCTACAGGGTTTCATAAGCTGAAACTATGAGGGATTGGTTACTTAAGGGATGGGAGTGATTTTTTGTTGCAAGTGTCTAGGTTTAAGGGTTTTTTGTCTTCCTATTTTCTCCATGGAAGCTCTCGGGTATGGCCTTTTATAGCCATTAGAGGACTGTTGACCTCATTTTTGATGAGGTCTTCTCTTCTTCTCTTTAGTACTTAGGATCTAGCCTTAGGCTTTTCCTTTGACTATCTTAGAGGATTAGAATTGGGACCCACCTTTTAGAAATTCAAACCACTTCTAAACTCCTCGCAAACTCCACAAACTTGACTGTAGACCCCTAATCATCTAGAGGGTTGAAATCGAATGTGGAAGTTTAAAGGATGAGTTCCTATAGGACTTTTGGCCTTAGGAGCGCCTACAGGTGGCTCGGTGCGGTGAAGGGTTGACTTGCACACACACTACACCTACACACTACACTTTCACAAACTTTCTAAAAACACACCCATACCCGACTTGACCTCTCGACTCATGTAGGTGATTCACATGGATGGTCCTTAACCCCTAAGCCCTTGGCTAAGAGGTTAGGAACAACATAGTGAATGCCTCAAATGAGTCCCTTCATGGCTCATGTGGGCTTGATATGGCTTCATGGCTCAACAAAAATGATTTCATTCCACTTACATCCACTCGATCTTCAATTTTCCAAATTTTCAATTTTTGACCCAGGACCCTACACCCGCCAACCTACCAAGTCACCGAATAGCCGAATTTCTCAAAAATTTCCAAATCACCCAAAATTTTCCAAAATCATTCCCAAACATTTCCACATCACTCAAATTGATCATCCATACCCAAAAATATCAAAAAATTCCAAAAATACCTCCCAATACCCTCCAAATACCCAAAATACCCCTCCTAGCCAAAAAATCCAAAAATTCAGAAAATTCCCAGAAAATTCCAGAAAATCCCAAATATTCCCAATTTCATTTTGTTCAACTACACCATGGGCCAATTTTGTCAATTTACCCCACTTTTATCAAAACCCCCAATTTGACCCATTTTAACCCAAAGTGAACCCAATGTCAAACCTAACCTACCCAATTGACCTAAATTCTGGTCCAATTCAATTCTAAACTTCAATTCAACATCGCCAACACCAATCTAGACCAAATCCAAGCCCAATTTGATTGACATTTGGATCCAATTTCACTTTTGGCCTTAAAGCCCAATTTGGACTCATGACCCAAACTTAACCCAAACTCACCCAATTCAAATCCAATTAACCCCAAATCTTTTCTAAACCTTCCTTAACATCCCCATGAACAAAACACTAACATGATTTGCCCAAGATTTTGATCCAAACCCCACTCAAATTCAACCCAAAGCTAAAATGCCCATTTTTGACCTAAACCCAAACCTAGCCCAAATGAGCCCAAATCCCAAAATCAAACCTAACCAAAGCCAAAACCTCTTTGAAGCACTCCCATAAACATTTCCCAACATTAATTTTACATCAATTTCAACTCTAGCCCAACATTGGCCCATGGTAGCCCATTTTGGCCCACCTTAGCCTCTTTACCAAAAAGGCCCATATCCAACCCAATTCAAACCCAAATCACCTCAAATTTGTTTTAAACCACTCATAACACATCCCTAAACCAAACTAAACAATTATTTGGCCCAAGCCTTTACCAAAATTTCATCCCAAAATCCATTTTAAAATTCAAAAGCCCACTTCCCTAAACCATTTTAAAAGCCCATCCTTTACCAAATTCAAAAGCCCAAATTCATCCAAAGCCCACATGACACTTCCTTTCATCATCCATTTAATCAAAATCACCCCTAAGTTTCAAAATCATCAATTAAACCCTTCCAAATCAAGCTTCATGCAAATTTTCACCAAAATATCCAAAATTCTTAAAACCCATTTTTATGAAATTGACCCAACCTTTTCCCAAGCCAAATGGAGCCATGGAGCCATGCACAAGCCATATGCAAGCCATGAGAGCCTCTTTACATGTCACCATGCCATTTTGGGCAAAAGGAGGAGACTCTTTCCTTAATTCCTAAAGGTGATTAACCACTCCCATGATTCCCCTTAACCATGCTTATGCCTAATTGTGCTTGGATGGTGACTTGACCCTATCGATTATCTTGAGCCAAATCACTTTTCCCTCAGCCAAAACCAGGCCTTGGGTGGTGCACCTAGCCCAAATGGGGGGGTTGACCCATTTAGGTCCAAATTTAGCCATGCCCCCATTCCATCTAAATCAAACCCTTTACACATGGCCAATGCTTAATTGATTGCACTAAGCTCCAGCCCGACCTCCCCGACCAAGATGGTGACCAATGCACGGCCGGCCGGCCACTGGGCCGCCGGAAAACACCATGGCCGAGAGCTCGCATGTGAGCCAACATTGAAATTCTCCCTTCGCTGAGCCGCCCCATGCCTAGTGGTCACCATGGTCGTTCTTCTCCTCACCGAAGCAGTCGATCCCAAGCCCTAACTCCCCACGGGAGGCCCTCCACCCTCTCCTATTTAAACTCCACCCCTCTCGGCCATGAGTAGAGCTGAAAACAAAACCTTAAGGAAACTGCGCAAAATTGTTCCGGACTCCTCCCCATACACGAGCACTTGATCCCCAGGTGAGATTCCCCTGCCATTTCTTCTCTGTGAGCTCGATTTCGAGTTGAAATTCCACCCAAAACCGGGACACTTCTCCACGGTGAGCCAATCCCCAAATTGATTGGTTCTACACCTTCACCGGACCAGGGAAGGTGTCCACCGAGCAAAGCCCCATCTCCGGAGCCACCCCGGTTGCTCCGGCCTCCAAGCTTTGTGATCGGGCTTGGTCGAAATCACATCTAGACAATTCACTGGACCAGGAGACTTCATCCGGAGCTTGTCGGGATCCGATCGAAGGTGCAACAACTCTCGGATCGAAGCCACACTTCTCCGAGCAAAGGTATGAACTAATTCTTCATCCCGAGCTTCGGAGATTCTCCATTTCAAATGCCTTAATTTCAATGCATGATAACCGTATAGATGTGTTCGTCCCTTCAAGACGAATCCATAGAGCATAAGAACATAAAACTCCATTGAGTATCGAGTGAGATCTTAGGGATTTAGTGTGGACGGCTCTCAGGTGAGGACGCTCGGGGACGATGAACGGATGTCGTCCATTTAATACACGCGCGGACGGACGGCTCAGATGGCGTCGGACCAGGAGACGGTACGAGAACCGCGGGGCCGGGCTGCTGACTCAGATGGCGGCGTCGAATGGGAGCGCGACGCGTGTGAGTTCGGAGATGCCGAGGATGCGCTGGCGCCGCGTGGATAAATAGAAAAATACGGTATTTTTCTATTTATTTAATTCCCTAAACTTGGAAAATTCATAACTTTGTGTAGGAAAATCAGAAAAATAAAAGAAAAATACCCTCTTACTCAGTGAACGAGAGGAGAATAATGTGGAAAAGAAATCATTTAATTTCATCAAGTATTTTATTTTTAGTAATTTATTTACTCTCTGCATACATTTAATTCTCCATGCATTCATACAATTCACTATGGCATGAGACCATAGGGCTTTTAAGCCTCCGAATTTGGGAACATTCCTCGAATTTTCCAAAGTCGAGGCCATCCCTATGAAGAGTTATTGATTTTTCAAATTCATGTCACTGTTTTGAGTATTTTAATTCCAATAAATAGCATGTTGTGTAATAAATTCTAGGAAAATTTGGTGATGTTCCTTATGACCAGAGAACCCTAGGAAAAATAGGTTTTGAGTTAGTTCATTTTAGACAACCCTAATTGGCTTAAACACCCAAAATAGGTCTCTAATTAATTAGAGCTAACCATACATCAAATTGACTTGAAATCAATTCTCCACTGACCTTTAGGATCAGAGGAACCCACCATAAAAATTTGAGGTCAATTGGACTTGGTTAGCCCCACTAATTGGGTTGATTAAACCACTTAGTCATTTTAAACTTTAAAAAATCATAACTTTCAAAATACCTTTCAAAAATTCACCAAATTGGTTTTGGAGCCTCTCTGATATCAGGGAATTTAAGAAAATTAAAATTTCAATTTTCTAAAAAAGTTGATTTTTAATATTATTTTAATATTTTTAATAATTAAAAAATAATAAAAATCACAAAAATAATAAAATTCACCAAAATGTCACATTTTGAATTTTAATCACTTAGGAACAAACCCCACATTTTTCTTAGGCCTATTTGGTGAGATATTAATTTTTAAAGCCCTAGGGTAATTTTAAAATTAAAAAAAATATTTTCTAGCATTTTCATTAAAATAATTGTAATAAATCATAGAAAAATCAGAAAATTGCAAAATTTGCTTCTCTAGTTTCCTTGATATCAGAGAGATTTTTGAAAAGCATAAAATTCATTTTTCAACATTTATTTTATTTTTAATTTAATTAATACTCCAAAACTTAAAATAATTCTAATAAATAAAATATAATTCAAAAAATTACAAAATTTGGTCCAAGTGGTCCTCTGGTCATTAGAATGTCCCATAATTTTCTTAAGGACAGAAACTTTTCCTTGGTCATGTTATTAAATTTTCCTCGAAATCTCTATTTTCTACCAAAAATAATTATATAAATAAATTAAATACGAGAAAAATCACATTTTCTCCTCTAATGTCTTTATTGACATATGAGTGAAGTCACATAAAAATTTCAAGTTCATTTGAGTTCAATTTAGTGAGTTATGAAATTATTAAGCTTAAAGGGCAAAATGGTAATTAAAACTTTAACCCTTAATTAAAACTTTAGGTTTAATAAAAAATTAACAAGTAAAATATTTGATCCTAATCTGATTTGGATGATTGAAATTTAATAATTGAAGGGTAGAAACCCATTAAGCAATTTAAAATGATTAAACTTTAATTAAATAATCGATTGAATTTGGAAGAATAATAAAATTGGAATTATTAAAATAGGGATATTATTAGGAAGAGATTTATTCTTTAATTTAAAAATCCCTAAATTAATCATCTCATTAATATTCAACTCTTAATTAAAATGATAACTCAAATTTAAAATATTAAAAGACTTAATCATTAAACTAAAATTAAATAATTGAACTCTTTAATTAAAATTAAAATGAATAAAATTAAATTAAATTTAATTAAATCAAATTAAAAATTAAATTAAATTAAATGAATTAAATAAATTAAATTAAATTAATAAATTAAATTAAATTAAATAAATTAAATTAAATTAAATTAAATTAAATTAAATTAAATTAAATTAAATTAAAAATTAAATCAAATCAAATTAAATTGAATTAAATTAAATCAAACTAAATTGAATTAAATTGAATTAAATTAAATTAAATTAAATTAAATTGAATTAAGTTGAATTAAATAACATCACCTAAGACATAAAGAACTCAAAAATAAATCTAAAATAACTTGAACATCTATTCCAAACTTAAATCATTAATTTGAACTTAAATTTGAATCACAAACCATCTGAACACCAATTTACCCTCAAGAGCTTTAGTTATCATAACTCCTAAACGTGAATATTAAATGAAATGTTACTTCACTTATAGGACATTCAAATGTCCTAGTTCATCGAGCAAGTTAACAAAACTTGAAAACCTCGGACGATCGATTCATTTACACAATTAAATTCATTTGGACTTAAAACAATCACAGAAATATTGAAAAGATGTTTAAGATTCTTCTTAAGCACTTCCTCGATATGATAGGATATTTATGAAGAACAATTGAACTTAATTGTTCTTTGATGAAGAAAATCGTCTTCAAACTAAAAACACAAAGAACTCAGACGTCATAGGAAATGACTAAGTATAGGATTAGGAATTTGGTAGAAAACCATAACCCTTTCCCTTAGCTTTACTCAGGAACTTGCTTAAATATTCTAATTGTGTTTTAAGTGCGGCTTGGGATGACGGGAAGACCCTCCAGGTACGCTTTTATTTTATTGCGATTTACTTTACGGCAATTTATTTAATCGCATCGCACTTACTTTTCTTGCATGATAAACAACGAGTTGCATGAAAACCTACACCTTTAGGACGAAACCAAAGCTGAAACCCCATAACTAAATTAAAAGACACTACAAGATAAAATTCACCTCCACAACATTTCAAAATATAAGACAACTCAAAATTTAATCACAAATAGAACACAAAACTACAACTATAACTAAATTAAAACGTCTTGTTGGATGATCGGGAATACCTCGGATGATGTAACCTACGTGTTGCTAACGGGATTTCCCACGGTCTAAATGAAAGTGTGGAACTCATTCGGTTGAGTTTAGCGAAATTCATGCGGACTAAGTGAATCCGATAAAAATAATGATGCGGAAGGATGGAACCGTGGGATCTTAACGGTGTTGTTATAATCAACTTTAAGATTTGTTTTAATTAAAACACAAAAAACACTTGGAAATTAAGACTTCTCTAAACCAAAACACTTTTCTCATCCCCGATTTATGATTTCTAAAACTAAAACCTCTCGCAACAACAAGGAGCTCGGAGCATGGTGGGCAAGCACGGCCATCGTCATCAACGAAGACCTGTGTCGACATCGACAAAACTATTCTTTAGTTTGAACAACAAAGCCATAGGACTTCGAGGTAGTTTGCCTAGTGCAACATAAATCCTCGACTCTTCGTTAGGCATTTGCATTGCAAATTAAGCCCTAGCCTAGGTCTTAGGACTCAGAGGTAGTCGTCCGATACGACATAAACCCTCATATCTTCCGAAGTTATTTGTATGATTCTATCATGTAAATATAGGCCCTAACTAATTAAAATTGGCAAGATTAAAACATTAAATGAACATTAGGACTTTCCTAAATCCAAGCCAAACAATAGGATAGTCGGGAGATTACCGAAGTTCGCTTCGAATCCGTAATTTCTCCTACTTTTCTTCCTTTGAATTCCCAAAATAAAATGTTCCAAACTTGATCCATTCCCTATTGAGATTCAAAATTCAATTCCTTGAAAACTTAAACTTTGAAATTCTTGAGAGCGAATTATTGATTATTATCGAGAGTTTTCTTAGGTGATTCCCGTCACTTAAGATGTAATTAACTATAGGGGCTTGCCCTTATAGGAATTTTAAAGAACCTGAGTAATATAAACCCCGTTTAATGTTTTCATATTAAGCGAGGGAATTTGTCGGCTTATAAAATTGGTTCGCGGACCAAACGGATGTCACAAATTTTCTAGTTTATTTAACCGAGCCCCATCATCGAGCGAGTGTGTCATCCATAGGGATAGATACATGGTTTGTGATGCGGTGCTCGTTTATATAAACTATTTGGGATGTGAGATCGGTTTGATTTCATATCTTAAAATCTTCAAAATTTAAAATTATTTTCAAAATCAAATATTACTTTCTAAATTATATCTATATTTAAATTAAATTTAAAATTCGCCGACAACTTCTGTAGGCGACCCCTTTTAAAAAAAAAATACAACACAACCTGAAAATATGCCGACAAGGACATGACTGACCTTCAGATTGATTAAAAAAGGCAGAAGATGGCTTGGGGAGGCTCAGGGAGGCAGAAATGATTGAATTTTGACTGTAAATGAGAACTTTCCTCATTTCCATGACGTGCTTATCATGAGTTCAAACATGGTGAAGAGGTTGGCTAGGGCATGGCTTCTCTCTTATTGAAGGCATGATGTGTTGGATGAACAACTTAGAAGTGAGCTGGCGTGACCCTCTTATCCTAGCCTAAGGGTATATGCAATGGAATTCAAATAAGGTGCCACATACCCCTACCCTCATGATGACTTGGAAAAGTAAAAAATGGTGGCTCCATATGTTTTAAATAGAGCTAATGGGTTAACCCTAGGGTGGTGGATGGCTTTAGCTCATGCGTAAAACCCATTAAAGATGGGCCTTGAGTTTAGGCTTTCATGGAGTTGTGCTTTGGTGGATGAATTTAGGGCTCAAAGCTAGGCCTCTTAATTTCATTCCATTAATTAATTAAATAATTAATTGATTAAAAAAATGAAGAATATGATCATAAGACCATAGGTTGACCCAGATGGTGTAGGGTTGACCAAGATGGTCATTTTACCATGTAATGATGGGTTGACCATGTGACTAAGGCCAAGAGATTGACCATGGTGTTCAGGTTGACCATATGTCGATGTCTTGACCATTTGATGACTAGGTCAATTACAGGGTCAATATGGTGACCATAACATTCAGAGTTGACCAAATGATTAATGTGTTAACCATTGGGTACAGGGTTGCTCAAATAGTCAATGTGGTTACCATTGGATCGAGGGTTGACCAAATGGTCAATGTGGTGACCATTGAGTCCAGGGTTGACCAAATGGTCAATGTGCTGACCAAATTAAGGTTTTTCATCATTGATTTGATCATTTTCGGTGTTACCAAAATTGTTGTTCAAATGGGACACATTAGGGATTTGGTCTACTTTTTAGGGTTTGCGGATCCCTGATGGGTTAAAAGGGTCAAGTTAGTAGACCTCCTCCCCAAGATGAATTTGATGATCATGGTAATTTCAGAACTTGCAAAAGAAATCCTAGGATCTCGAGCTAATGTGGATGGCTCAAGAAATGTCCTGTTCATAGATGTCAATTTAGAATAGATCCTCACAAAAGTGAAGACAACAGATAGACATGTTTTTTTTTTTTGCATTCACACATAAACATGTGTGTCATGCTTGTTCTCATTTACATTTGCTGCATCTCTTCATTTTGCAGTATTTTGACTTTGTTTACCAAATTCTTAGAATTAAGTCTTCAAAGTCTTTGCTCGTGCATGTCTTGCATGATTTTTGACCTTTAAACACTATCAGTGCGTTTTGATCCAGTGTCAATGTCGTTAGGGCTTAGCTCTCTAGGTACAAATATCATTGATGACATGTTTTGTACATCGCTTGTGTGTGTTCTGGCATGCGGGTTCATGCTTTTTAAAGTATAACTATTTTTCTATTGTGGAATATAGGTTTAGGTCTTATGAGTTGTCATGTTGGTGACAGTACTCAGAAAAATCTTAGTTTGATCTACTATAATAATAGGGAAATAAGCATTAATCATTGGTTCACCCAAATGAGCAATGCTGGTTATCCTATTATTACTATGTGTCGCAGGATCATTCCAAGCATATTTATGGGCTAACATCTATCACTCTTCATAACGAGGGTAAGTTCATTCAGATACTCAGGATGGGACCATATTAGTGACCTTGGTAAGATCTAACAGAAAGACCCTTAATTGCTACATTTGCACTTTCTTACAGTTAGATGTATGTGTAGGCAACACCTTATAGTTTCTATTTAAAATTAGGGCCCGAGTATAGTTATGTATTTGTGTACGTCGCTATGTTTCATTGGCTTATGCTAGTTGTTGTTCACCTTGTGTTTTTTTTTGCAAATTGTATCAATTTTGAGACCCATACACTAGTATAGTAGGGTTGATTTTTCCTTGTAAAGCATCGTATTCAACATGGATGAGCTTAAAAATAATTAAATCAAATGCACTTTCTATAGGTGCTTCTTAACCCTCCTCATACTGTATTATACATTGCATGTGATAACTTGTACTAACCTTTATTTTTCAGGTCAAGTCTTTTTTTAGATTTTCTTAATTGACTTTTAAAGTCTCATAGAAGAGTCTGTATTGGAAATAAGGTATGAGCTTGATTCCGGAGGGATGTATATGATTGTTTTGAATTTAGATAAGAGAGGTTCAACAAATATTAACATATAAAATTTAAGTCAACATTCATCTAATAAGTAAGACCATATGAGTTGATCTCTAAGAATATTCACCCAAGGTGACTAAAAGGGTGATTACATTGATAATTATTATTGTAGAATGTCTTCTAAAATTATGACCGTCATAAGAACGTAAAGAGCTTAAAGTTAATAATCTAAGATTCATAAATAGAAAGATGGATGGAATATCGACTAAACTGCTTGTCCTAATAATCATAGCTTTTGTAGCATCAATGGAAAGTGTCTCAATTCAAAGAGAGATAATGATAGAATTTCAATATAGGAAGTATATTCCATTAGTAGCAAATTCTAAAAGTAATTTAATTATTCTTGGGTTTGTATTATCAAGCATGAGCATGAACATATTATAGAGGCACATTTATAATAGTATTAATGGTTTTCAGGACATTCTTTCATGGGTCTTGTTATCTCCTTTATTATGGAGAAGAAACCTTATGAAGTGGTCTTGTAAATAAAAGCCTACATATCCTTGAAAAAAATGCTAATTTTTTCTTTTGGTTAAAATTTCTTTTTGTATCAAATATTTTCTTCAATGATGACATTTATAAAATACAGATCGGTCTCTAATATTTAAATTTTAGGGGCATTTTTATACCCACCACCTAATTCTTAAGTATTTATATTTCCAACACACCAAAACTTTAATTTTAACATTCACATGACCCAAATCTTTCATATCACATCCAAGTACCATCAAAATTACACCTTTACATGCAAAGGAAATGTGACATGTAGGCGTCAAATATGTAAATAAATAAGAATTGAGTGCTATGTATGTGAATCATAGCTTCATCCACCTATGATAATAAATAACATGAATATACATGAAAATTTTTACCCTAAATGTTTTTAATTGGACATAATTAAGTGACTTATATTACTATAAAGACTAATTGGTGAAAGAACACTTCTATTCTCTAGGCTACTGATTTTATTATTCAAGAGGATAATTAATTTTATATTATGAGTTTTTATACTCAAATTATTTCTAATAAGCAACAAATGTCAAGTTTGTTATAATTTGAGCCTTAACATGGTGAATATGGTTGACATAGTAGCAAACCATGACACCCATTAGCCATGAGTAAACCAAGTTGGAGGTTGCCAAGGATATCCCTAGTTGCAGTTTAAACCAACTCCTTGCCAAGCTTTAGAGAAAAATCTCTAAAATATTTTTGAGGGTTTCTCTTTCATTTTGATGGATCTCAAGGAATTCAAAAAAAAAAATTGATGATGCTTTGATTTATAATAAATATTTGATAAATAGTGTAATAATTTCAACAAAAGTATGGCTTATGTTTTGAGGTGGTTAAAAAGACTTGGTGGAGATGTGTATTTGAGATATGTTTCTTATACATGATGATCATGTATTCATCCATATACTTGTATGGGCTTAAGCACTTTTTGTAGAAGATTATAGATTATAGTTTATAACTCATTGGGATAATTATAAAAAAGGATTGATAAGCGAAAGTACTCCTAAATGGTGTGGAAAGCTAAAATTTGAGCCTTGTTAAGAACTCTTCTTGGACCAAACAACAGAATTCATCAGAAGGGTATCATGAGCAACACCAATCAAATGAGACATGAGCAAATTCAACACGGTAACTAGCAGGTTATAACTCTAAGGGAGGGGTCAGGCAAGTAAATTGTGTTAGTAGTTCATAGAGGTCTTCATTAACTAGATAAGACAAAATTGTATCTTGATTATGAGAGGAAAAAATATAAATTTTTCTTAACTTTATCGCTATGATCTTGAGAAAGATTAGCATAATTATATTGTAAAGATGTTGGCTAGAGCATTTCACACAAGTGCTAAAGAAATTTTTTTGATATTTTTCCATCCTATTAATTTAACATTCCAATAATGGGTTAAAGAGGCCTTAAAAAGTAGGGTTATGAATGACTGAAAAAAGAGGAGCAAAGGCTTTATATCCCCAATTGAAAGGCTAGTGTGAGACTCAAATATTATCAAAGTTATGCTCGTTTTCCAATAGGTATACGTTTAGAGAACCACATTGGTCGATAATTTTTGAAACACAATGCAAAATTATTGCATGCTTAATTAAAAATCATTGAGGTAGAGGGTATGTTTTCAATATAGTGTTATGAAAATTTACTATTTAAGTTCATTTTACATAGAAAATTTAGCATACATATATATATGAGTAAACTATTGTTCACAAGAAGCTATGAGGTTGTTTAATTGAAAGATATTAAAAGAAAAAATCATTAGACCTTACTCAAATAAATTAATTCTACTTTATGTAGGTTAAGAGCAATAATGATCAACTGAAGCTTTTCTTTTACAACAGAAGGCAATATTACAAGGCAAGATTTTGATTGGTGTATGCATTATTGAAGGACATACAACGAAAGCTAATGACATTCAGTAGGGGTGGTGAAGTGCATTGATAAGAATCAATGAAGATGGTGGATGTTTGTGCTAAACTATGACGAGCATCAATATCAACAATGTAGTGAATGTTACATGTTGATAATCAAAATTTTGGAACTATTTAAATTTAAGAATTCACTCATTTGGAATCATTTATCTATGCTGAAGCATGATTTATTTGTAGTTTATCAGAGTGGGCATTTTAGCCATTTCAATTTGTTATTAAGACAATTAATTAAACAATCATAGTTGATCCTTCTTAATTATTAATGTTTATTAGATATTTTAGTTCCTCAATGATAGTAGAATTAAGAGTTCTTATGCTTATTGGACTCATCTGATTTTGTTATTTGCTTTACTACAAGTACCCAAACTTTAGAGGAGTATTGGTTCCTCAAATAGTCTTGTACATTTTTCAATTTTTCATTTGTGTGCTTAAAGTATCTATTTGTACTCAAATCATGATGTTCTTGGGATTACTGAATTCATTTCATTGAAATGCTTGTCAAGGTTTTGAAGTTGATTTTGGAAAATATTCTAATTTGAAATTTTGGCATATTGAGATAAATAAATTTGCATTAATTAAGTTCTATGCTTGACTAGATAGTTTTTCTAGTGATGTATTAACTTTCAATAACATGGCCAAAAAGTATATATAATTATAGTTTCAAACCACAATTCATGAATTTACAAACCTTAATCATCTTGGAAAATAGAAGTAAAAGAACGTAGGTTTACCTATATAATTTGCCTTCTATTTATTTTATCGACAATATGATTGAAAGTGATAAATGATGTCTTACTAATTCTTTCCATCATTTTTTATAATAACTTAAAATGAGGATTTAATTATGAGAGATGCTTCAATCCCATTGAAAGAATTTTTTTATTTATTTTTCCATATTGATAAGATTTTGATGGCGGAGACTCGACGTAAAGGCTAATGTTGTTGAATTCAAATTGCCATTCAAGGAATACTAAGCATTCTTCTCTTCTTTTTCATGAAAATGAAAATATTGAATAATGTGCATATATATTTTGTCGTCAGAAAATTTTATTTTTAGAATAAATTTTCAGAAGACACAATTACTGGCCTTATTATAGCCATAATTTTGGCACATAAATCAAAATTATTTTAATTAAATTCATTCATATGAAACACAAGTGGTATGTGAACATGTGACATATAAACAAAAAATAACTATTTGTGCATAACTAGTTTCATGCATTGTGAAATCATGTGCCTTAATTCCCTATTTGATGTTTTGATGAAAATACATCAAAAAAAGTATTTTATGATATTCTAATATTTGAATAAATTAACCTTGAACGTTTATTTTTCAACTTATTTTTCTATTTGAATAAGTAACACAAATCGCTTCATATATAATGTAAATATATTTTTGGTTAATACGAACATGCCAACACTAACGGTTTAGGGTGGCTACAGCTTTTTAAAAATATAGTTGTAAAGTTGTGTTGGAGAAAACAACTTCTTAGAAAACTATTGTTGGAATTATAAATATATATAGTTAAAAAAAATAATAAGACAACAACTTTCTTACAACCACGATAATTTAACTGGCCATGTTGAAACAAAAAATTTCTCACCACAGAAATTTCTAGAAAGTTGCAAGAAAATAGTTCTCCAAATAGAGCCATGGCGGTGGTCTGAAGTGCAAAGAAGACAAAAAGTTGTCTCAAACAGACCCCCAATACTTGTTAAAAAACTTAATTTCATCATTTACAAAATATAATCTTAATTACGCGACCACAGCTTGTAGCCACTGCTGATTTATCAAAAATGTGTCGGCTCGTGCTTGATATCTCCATTTCTATCATTGAGAATTAAGAGTTTGAGTTCTTATTTCTCAGTTAATAACAACTTTGCAAACATCTCGATTAGTATGACACAACTCCGACCACTTTTGTACATGAGGTACTATTGTTCATTGTTACTTTAGCCCTTCTCTACTCAATTTTTATTCCTTGAGAAAAATTTAGGAGTGTTGTCTATTATATTTATACTTAAATATTTTTCTTCTTCTACATCTCTCTTTATAATGGTTTTTTTACCTCCTCTACTACAAAATATGACTAAATTGAATGTGACAAATAACATGCATCTTATTTTGTCATTCACAATAAAGCTACCAGAAAGTGAATGTGTTTTTTCCCTATTGAAGATGGAAACTATGATAACAATGATGCTTAAGAGTAGACAATATCAAGCTAACAAGAAATCTCCCTTAAATATTAATTGCAAGTTAATTTGCTTGAATAATTGCATACCATTGTGGTACTAGATAGATATTAATGGGTCTATGTTGACACTTCAATGATAGATTTTTTTTTTTAACTTAAAGTTTATAAGTTAAGCAAAATAAAAACAAAATCTGTGCCCCAATTTTGAAAATGAAAAAAGTCTACATCAATCTAAAATAACAATACACTCAAAACTCATGACATGTCCTCACCCTTATGTGATAAATGCTAGGAAAGTGCTAAAATTGGAAGAGGATATAAACTTCTTATGATGATAAACCTCATCCTAAATTAGCTCAATACATCTGAAGTGTATTTTATATTTTTTATTTGTAAATAAGAATGAAGCCATTTCTTTAACCCTTTAGTTTCATGTATTGACCACACACATATCTAGGAACTCATAAGATTTTTTCATACAAACTCATAAGATATGTGTGTGTATATATATATATTTAATGTAGCTTATTGACTAGCTAGCTATAGTGATCAAGCATTGTGTGATTATGAATATATTATGCCTATAGTCTTATAGGCTTGATGAAGACTAATTGTTTCTTCTAAATTTTTTAAGAAGTAAATAATTTGAGGTTCTTAGATAAAATCTACCACCATTATGGTTCCAAGAATATCACTAATTAGAGAATGTGACATAATGTACTGCTATCAAGAAGCTCAATGCATCAAACTAATGTCTGATTATATTAAGCTATTTCCTCAACATATACTTCATTGAGAGAATCCATGGTTATTTCTTATATATATATATAGATATATATATATATATATATATATATATATATATATATATATATATATATATATTAATGATCTACTAACTTCAAACTCAAGTTACACAATTGAATCTTTCCCAAAACATTATACAATTGAAAAGGAATATTTTAATCTTGTGAATTATATTATATATGAATTAAGTTTCATCAAATTTCAAAATAATTTAAAACACTCATAAACATGTGATTTAAATTAGTAAAATGCCTCAAATGACTTGTATTTTCATTTATTTTATTAATCTAAATTTTCAATAAAACATTATTAATGACACAAGTGTTTGATTCTTAATTAACTCTTTAAAGGCTACATAATTAATTTCATAATAATATTCTTATACAATCTAGACCATCAATTTCAACATTTGGTGTATCATGTGAAGTTAAGAAGATTGAAATTCATTTATCCCTCTTAGTTTAAACAACTTTAACCACACTGAATGATGTTCATGAATGTAATTAATAAGGTTTAAACTTAAATTAGAGAAAACATCTCTCTAAAAACTATGAGTTGTCTAAATCATAGGAAAAAAATAAAGCCATCTTTATAAAATATAGATAAATTCTATGTGGTGTGAGCATAATAATTCATCTAATAATTCTAAGATTTCTTTTTATTAGACTTTTTTTTTTACTACTAGTATTTCTTAAAAAACCAAAAGAAGTATGAAAAATTCTTCCAAGTGTCCCATCCATCCACAAAAGCTATAAAGCAAGGTATAACTTGGTGGGTGGCTGAAAGACAACAACCAGAAACCCTAAAAGCTCATACCCTCCTCGTGGCCTTTGTTTGCTTAGTCTCTTATATCCATAGATATATAGCTAACAAATCCCCATAAATTGCATGTTTGGTCCCACTGAAAAGCTTGCCCATCTTGTTGAATTATTATTTATTTTTCCACTAACTACTTTATTAACTTAAACTACTCCTCCTCCTGTATGTAAATATGTTGTCAAGCAAGTTTTCTCTTAACTCACCCAATGCTTCTGTTTAGCCATGGATTTTCACTTTATTACTTTGTTATGGCAATTCATTAGCTGAATAAACTTAAAAAAACAGATAAATTCCTTTAAAAGTATATAAAAACAGTGATTTTTACAAAAAGAAAGACATCTTCATGTGTAAAAACATTCAGCAATCCATACTGCAACTCTGAAATATGCGAAGCAACAATCAATTTAATTGCGTAATGAATCAAGATGATGAATTTATGAACATATTTCTCATAAAAATCAAAACAACGTATTTCAACAAATTTAGTGCAAGTAAAACAGCATCAATCAAGGCCTGAAACATCTAAACAATCGGCCGAAAACAATTCAAAGAAAAAAAACAATCAAAACATATAATAATAATTATAATTAATAATAAAGTAATACAGATACAAACCCACAAACACAAAAAAAAAAAAAAAAAAAAACAATCTAATCTACTGAAATAAAAGCATTAACAAAAGCAAAACAGCTATTAATATACAGATCGATCAAACTCCATAACTAAATCAAACTTATGTATATTTACACAAAATTAAGTTTATGGATTTCATCCTCATGATCATAAAGCCATATAAATTTGATAACATAAATAATTTCATACCATTTTATATAAACATCTCTTGTTTCACTCTTCAGTTTCCATCTATCTTCCTCTTTTGTTCAACCCCATCACCTTTCACTGAATCCACAATCTCCTGCATGAGCTTTACCTGTGCTCTTAAAAGCTGTACATAATCTATAGTCTCCTCCAGCAATCTAGAGGAATCCATTGCTTCGCCGCCGGGCAGGATCTGGCGGAGAGCATCGTCATGATGGGATTTTCGACTCCGGGGTCGAACTCGAACTCGAACTGGCCGGACCTTACGGCGAAGGTGAGAGAGGACGGCACGCCTCCAAGCTCTAGTAGGGTTACTAGAGCGCGCCATGGAAGCGTATGCTGCTCTCCTGATGGCTCTGTAGCGCTTATGGAAGGTTGCAGTGGTGAGATTTATGAGGGAGAGTGAACGGAGGAAGTGGAAGGCTTGCATGGAGTTTCTAGGGTTAGGGTTTGCAGCTGCTCTCTTCCTCTTGTTGTTCATGGCAGCAGTAGTACTGTAATAGAGATAGAGATAGAGATAGAGAGAGAGAGCTTCTTCTGTCAGAGAGGAGGGACCGGTGCAGAAGGAAATCTTAAGTTCTGACACACACGTATCAAAGGCCAAATTCATAAGTTCCCTTTTTAATGTTGTAAGAGGAAGCCAACGAATTGGTAATATAAAAAAAAGTTTGGGGGTAAAAGTGAAAGAATGGGGGAAATAAATCATTATGTATTTATGTGCTTCTTAAAAAAAGATCAAATTTTTTTAAAATATATATAAAAAAGATATAATTTTGTAAGGATTTCAACCAAAAAAATAATTTTTCGAGAGAAAAATAGGATATATCAATGCATTAAAACATGAAAAACATAATTTAGGAAAGTGGTGGGGGGTTTTTCTGCAATGAATCAAAGAGTTTATGAGATGTACAATTTTAACAGAATTAAGAGGCAGACAGATTATGTACTTAGAAAAAAAGAATGTATGAGCTGCATGAGTTTCATGTATAGTTCCTATTGCATAATATATATCTGATCCAACGGCTGTGATTATGGGATGGGGTTTCCCTTAAGAGAAGGTCTACGTTGTGGAGGAGGAAGAAGGAGGAGCTTGTCAGGTTTAGCTGGTGAAGTGGGGGTGAGAGATAGGAGAGGTGGGTCCAACAAAGGCAACCCACCACATGAGTGCACATGGAGTGAACAAACAACTAAGATGATAGGAACCTTTTTCTTACTTTTTTTTATTTTATATTTAGTTGTTGTTTTATTTTTTTTTATTTTTTTTAATTTAAAATTTTTTTTTTTTTCCTTTAGCTCTCAGCTCTGTCTCCTCTCTCTTTGTCATTTGCATGTGCACCACTAGGGTTAAGATAATCATAATTTAAGCATATGCATAAACTTATCTTTGTATTTTAATCATGAATGGATGTTTATTGGTTAGGGTCCTCCAAGTTGGTTGTATGTTATTTCTAATTAATAGACCTCTTTAAATTTAACATTACATTATAGATCATGGAAGTCTTGAGCCATGCCTAATTACTTTGGCATTCATTATATGTGGAAAGGGTGGTGGTATGAACAAAATAAGTGTAATTTATAATAGATGGATGTTTGGTTAGTTTCTTTATATTTGTTATTTTGATAATGGAATAAATTCAAGATGATTATGAAACTTTAATTTTTTTTTTATTTTGTGAGTATACTTGTAGGAATGTATAATAGTTTGTAATTAAAATAAATAAATAAAGAAATATTTGAAATTATACTTGTAATTCAATTTAGCAGATCGAATCATTATAAATTATTATTTAGAAACTTATTCTTTTATTTTTATTAAAATTTTTTAGGCCAATTAGATTGTAGTGCATATATAAGTAGGGGTGTAAACGAGTCGAACACGAGTGAGCCCAGGCTCAGCTCGTGTTCGGCTCGTTTATATTTTGAGCTAGAAAGTGTGTTCGTGTTCGGCTCGTTTGCTTAGCGAGATGAACACGAGCTGTTCACGAACAAAGAATATTTTTTAACAATCCTAATCATGTAACCATAAGATGTTAAGGGTTGGGACAAGATTTAAAAATTAATGTTTATATTAAAACATCATTTGAATCTAATTTAATAATTTTTATTATATTTACTTAATTAATAATTTTAATTGATTATAAATCTTTTAAAATTTTTAAAAATACTGCTCATCAATAGATATGTGTGTGTGTGTGTGATTGATGAATACTATTTCGAGCCAAAACGAGCTGAACACGAACGAACAAATCTTTATTCGTGTTCGGCTCGTTAAGGCATGTTAACTTAGCGAACGAGCCGAACACGAGCTTCTTCATGAGCCGAACACTAGCTGTTCGTGAATAACAAGTCGTTTTGACAACCCTATATATAAGGTGGGCACAAGGCACACATGATAATTATAAAAAAATATGAGCATATTGTCAATCATGGACCTTAAATTCTTGTGAATTAGAGAAATTCATCATAGTAGGATATGGTAATATTGATACTTGAGAGCCCTGAATTAAAAACCATAAAGTATACAACTTGAGCCAAGAATTTTTGGAAGAGACACACACTCACATCTACACATGCACTGATACATAGATATGAATATATATATATAGATACGCAACATTCAAAGATAATCAAATAAAAAGGGAGTGTACCATATAAAGTATATGGAAACGTGAAAAATGAGATAAATTAAAGGAAGAAAATCACTAGTGGGCACTAATCGACAATGATGGCATCGACTTAGCATTTAAGCTTTAGCAATAGAATTTATGCATCTAGTAGTAATGAAGTTGCATGTCTTAGAAGAATTTCACTTTATATAATATAGCTTTTTTATTGTATTGTCTTCAATTTTAGATTGAGAATAAGAAGTCGTTTATCTTTTAATTCTGTTTAATTTCTCTATGATTTCTATAATGATCTGTGGTTCTTCTATTCTCTTCTTTCCTTTGATATTTTTTTAAATAATTATGTTATTTATGACAAATTTTGTTATTTTGAGCTTTTAGAAGTTCTCCTTAAGAAGTTTGCATAAAATTAATCTTCTCCTGATCTTGAGATTACTACAAATATAAAAGTTGAGAGCATAATGCACATATTAAAATGGCCTCCAAATATTAGATCTAAGATCGAATCTTCGATCATTCTGATGTGAATTTATATATTAGTCCTCTTAACCGTAGAATGTTATTTTTTATGTTGTAATACCAATTTGTAGTTATGGTTTTGGTTGAAGTGGATATTATACATATATTTGTCTCATTTTTATATCCTTAATGAGAAAGATTTATTTTAGTAAGACAATTGTTTAACAACCAGTCAATTATTGCTCCAACTTTTTTTTTTTTTTTTTTTTTGGGTGCGATTCATTTTTTACGTCTAGATTTTACCATAGAGCACTTGATCCCCTATTGGGTTTCTCTTAAGCATGTTCTGTGTTTTAATGGCATAATTCTGGCATGCCTTTAGATCTTATTAATACGAACATTAATTTTATTTATTTTCAATTCATTAACAAATTTTTGTATAACTTTATTTCATCATATTCATGTTCACCTTTAATTGATGGGTATCCTTTCTTCTATTGTAAGAGATATATATTTTCTAATTTAATCTTAATCATCATACATTTCTACAACGTTATTCCTTTACTCTTATTAACCAACCAACCTCCCAATTCTTCTTTTGTTGATTTAATAGAACTTTAAAATTGTTTTTTACTATTGGAAAATTTTCTCTCGAGCTTGTTTCTCTTAGGAACACTCATTTTGCTTAGGATACTCTTATATTAGGCCACCTTCACAATGAAGGTGACCCCACTTGAAAATTTTGAGAAGCTTCTCTCTTTAATTTAATTTGTTGTTTGATTGAAACTCATTAGTTGAGCATGTCTCTTATGCAACTCTTCATTATAATATAAATAACTTTCAAAGAGTATTATTGTTAGTATATCACCACCTACACATTACACACTTTTTTTAGCTTTAATATTAATGTGCCCAATGTTGATTGTTTAACAATGTCCTAGAATTTAATAGCTTTGTATTATTAAAGGCATGCCATCTTGGAGGATTAATGAAGACATAGGATGGCCTAGAATATACAAATCATCAGAAGGCATACATTCAAATCAGTATATGAAAGACATAATATAAAGCAATATATCACTAATTTTGTAAACTCTTTCTTAATCTCTTTTGATACATAGTGTAGTTTCACACAAGCAAACTAAATTATATACTTCTATTGTTTTAATCTTTATAAATATATAATTTTTGTGTCTAAAGCACAATTTAACAATGCATAATATATAAATTGTTTGGTACAATTAGAAAATATAATACAGTTTAAAATTAATGATCCAACAATGCATAATTAGTACAATTAAGCTTATGCCACATGATTTCATTCCTAGCTCTTGTAACTAATTTGACATTTTCTTTTTGTTACTTTTGATATTTTTTAGGACATTTGGCTCACATTTATTGTATGATATATATTGGTATGTAGTTGAGAGGTCCTGAGTTTAAGTCATTGCATATGTGGTATGCGTGTGTTCAGGTTCCGTGTGAATAAACCCAAAAAAAATCCTTACATGTTTATATATATATATATATATATATATATATATATATATATATATATATATATATACAAAATCAATTTAAAAGTTCATTTTTTGTATTAATTTTATTGAATCGGCACACCCCATTTCTAAGCTCTTTTACAGGTGGACCTCATCCAAATAGAAGGTAAGTATACACTCGTTAGCCTGGTAGTAGAGAAGAGATTATTGAGTTAGGGCCTAGAATGAGCTCGCCAAATCGAGTACATGATGAATTTAGTAATTAGATTCATAAAGGGCTAACTAGTCGAGCTTTAGATAGACTCATAAATAGACTTCATGAATGGACTCTCCAATCTAATTTAACACTTTCGCCAACAAATGAATACGAAATCATTTTATATTAAGGAGAGAAACATTACTAAGCTTAGGAAGAACTCTATCACATGAAGGCTTAATAGAAAAAAACATCTTAGGCAATCACCCAAGTACTGAGATCTATTCATCAACTATCACCAAAAAGTTAACAACTTCCTCAAGTTTAAAATGGCCAACAATTAGTATGAGTTTGATTCAATACTTAGGTTACGTTTATCTTATATTTTGTATATTGATGTGAACTAAATCCGGCGATGAACTAACAAATCAAGCAAATATACCTATCTTATAAGTACAAAAGAAATTAGAGTTCCGTGTATCAATCCCATTGGGAGCGGAGTAAATCCCAAATGGTGAAAAGTTCTAGCCTAATAAATCTGCACCTAGCTTGAGGATCAATTTATGGTGGTTTTAGTAAAGTGTATGGCCTATTTTTGCAAAGAAGAAGTCCAAATTTAATTGTGAGCAGAGACCATAGTGAGAGAAGGTTTCTCCCCTGAATTGAACCTTAAACACCTAAGTTTGATGAAGTGACGACAGTTGGTGACTATCAAGAGCAAGTACCTTCTTCAGCCCTTTATGATGGCAGCAAATAAGCTGGAAATTCCACCATTGAGTTTCCTAAATCTGGGAAAAATCCTCAAATTAATCATTTCCTAGATGATCGCATTAAACCTAGAGCTATATTTCTATTCTCGTGATCTAACAAAATTTACCCTAGATCTTCCACTGAGAATACTTATGCATCTTAAATTTCACACAATATGTTAACGAGACAAATGGCGACTTTGTAGGTAAATGAGGATTTGAAAGATAAATTGTTAACATGACATGATGTTAAACAAGTCAATACAATTTAAATAAAACCTAGAGTTCCAATTCATCAAATCAGGAGAGAAACAATAAATTTAGTTTATATTCTTTCTTTAAAGCATAAGATCCAACTTTATTTCATTCAAATCAAAACAAGTAAAAAGAGTTCGAGATAAAGAAAAAAATACGTATTACACCCCGAAATGTTCAATCTGTCTTAACCACCTTCTCCAATATCGCTTACAAAGCTCTTCATTCTCTCCACAATTTCATTCTAATCCTCACAAAAGAACTCTTCAAGAAGATGAAGGATTGGCTTGGAAACGAAAAAAAAAAATGCAAGAAAGACCCCTCATTCCGTCCGTCTTCTCCTTTTATACCTCTCGCACATCCACCGATCATCCACTGATCCATTGGCTCTCGCCGACCCACTAGTTAAATCCTCGGATTGCCACATAAGCTAAATTGTCGTAATCCTCACCGTCGTGCTCGAGCTCCGCTGCGCACCGAACGCCGCCCCGCATGAAGTTGTATGGTAGAAGATAGGGTGCATAGGACGCCCAATACTTGGCACGAGAGCAATAAGCATTTTGTGTGTAGCACCGATATGGGAAGAAGGGGTGCCAATTGACCTCACTCTCGATCAACTCTTCATCCGAACTCAAAGTAAACTCAAATCCAAAAACATGTTCAAACTGAGCAAAAAGCATCGAACAAACCAATTCAAAATTCATTTGAGGCAATATAGCGTATCCAACCTTTAAACTTCTTAAGTTTTCCTTTGCCGAGGTGGCTCAAGGCTTTCTTTTGTTAGATCGACCGCCCACATACTACGCTCTCCACACATGTGCACACACGCCCCCATGCACATGCTCGCACGACCGTCGACTACCGCTCATTAGCTACCGCCACCAATCACCTCACTCCAGTCGGCACCCACTCCTTGCGAACGACGTGTAGAAGCAACATACGAAGACACATTATCCGAGAAGTCATACCGATCCCAAAGGCGATGCATTGAAGCCCCGACAATTACTCCTTGTGACCGCTTCCTTACGCCGGAGCCATGAGTCCATCCACGCGGGCCAATATTGTAACTTGAGAGATCATGTAACTTTTCTGGCTTCCATGAGACAAGAGACCGCACTAGTAACCTCACTATAGTAGATTTCTTCAACTGGCTGCGTCCCGTAGCTTTTCCATTTATGCGTTGCCTCCATATAAAAAATTTTTGGTATTTCTGACCATCATTTCTATTATTTGAATGTGCGTTGGGTTCTTGTGCAACACTCAAGACATCAAGTAATCACACCACCGTTGCAATCTACTCTTACACGTATCACTTAAATATGAAAAATCAAGAAAAGATAATAAAATCAATAAAAAACAATAATAATTTGAATATTGTTTGTGTTGCGATGTTAGTTAAAAAATGGTAAATTGTAAATCAAGTAAGTTGCTTAATTTTGATGACTTAAGATGACTGTAACTTATTTTTTGGCGCAGAATTGAATCTAAGTTCCTATGAATTTGGTACAAAAAACTCTCCGAGAAGTTTTAGTAAATAAAGCACATGATACCATTTTGTTTTTTTAAATTGACAGTCGGCAATATGGAAACTTAGAAGTCCTTTTAGAGTGAACGACTGATAGGGTAGTCTTTGTCAGGTATTGATAAAAAAATTGATTCAGATTACTGTATTCTACAACTATTGCAGACTCTGAATACTTAAAAAGTAGTGCTAAATCTGTTCTATTGCTTCTGGTGCTGTTGTTACTGTTCTAGTACACGTCCATGGATGAATTGCTTGCTGATGATGTTTCAAAAGATGGTTTTGCAGAAAAATTGCTGCAAACTTTCTTTCTCTCCATCATTTTGTTTGAAAATAGTTCATTTAACGCCTTGTATTGTGCAATATGGAATACGTTTTTCACAACTTTCTTAAAATGTATCACCGGTTATGTAGGTATTGTTTTGTACATCGAAATCGTGTCAACATTAATCCCGAAGATTCCGATTGTCGAAAGAAGAAAATACGTATGAGAAAGGCCACTTGTCAGATCCGATGTAGCCATCCAAGACAAAAGGACAAAAAAAAGAATGACAAAACGATCCGAATACGAACCAATCGAACTAAAGCAAGACATATAAGTGTCTGAACTAATCACTACAAGAAAGCCGATCGAAAGAATCAAACTACCTTTCTAGAAGATCCAACCCGAGCAAATAATCCGTTTTTCAATATCACCGCCCATCTTATGAATTTCCCGTACTCCTCATTAGGGATTGAGAACCGAAAATACAATGTATTCCCTATAATCATCCCACAAACTCTCCTCATCAAAGAATGAGCTACATATCGGTTTACGACAATAATGCCGTCTCTAATTCATAAACTAGTCTTGCTCAACCGACAAAAGCTCCTCATCGCTGAATTGAGAACCGACAACCAAACTAGATCAACCAATCGATAGAACATAGCCGATCAAATCATTATGTCGATTTGAAGCCAATCAAGCTCTCGCCCAACCAATGCTAACCTCAACCTAGCCGATCGACCAACCTTACCAAGTCGAAGTCATACTAAATCGCCCATTCCAGCCTAGGGAAATTCAGCCGAGCGATAGACCCATATTTATAAAATACTTAAAAAATATCTCGTACAACCCCCATTAAATCAAAGGGAAAATGTAATGTCATTATATCGTATCTCCTCTTATAAATAGAAAGCATCATTTAAGAAATGACAAGATGTATTCATATTAATTAATGTTCACTCCTATCTCTTTTCCTTTCTTACCGTATGGACGGATATTGAAGCAATCCATTAGTCGGCCACCTAACTTCGCCTCAACCTTGGCCAAGCTCTCCTCTCGACCTCCTCACTTCGCCAATCGGCCAAGCTCTCTCTCTCTACCACCTCGCTCGCAGGACCCCGTCTAGCCTCTCCCTTTTCGCCCACCTCACTTTAATTGACCGGTCAAGCTCTCTCCTCGGCCACCTCACATCAGTTGGCCAAGAAACATGGATATAAAAGTCTACATCGGTCTCGAGATGATCCAACTAAAAAAATGAGACTAAAATATCTTTTACTTCTTTCTTCAGTGCATAGTCAAATATCTAATTCACTTTTTGCCCTCCTATCTTCTATAAATAGGAGGGATTCATGATGTAAAATATGCATTTTTAAATGTTAAAGATCCCAATCGTAACACATATCTTTGATAAAATAAATGCATCCACGAGCCCGAAATACCCCATTTCCTCTACCGATAGAAGTCCTCTCTCTCTCTCTCTCTATTCATTTGGCACGATCTACTAGACATATTTGAATTGAACACTTATGTCGGATTAAACATGTTTGTAACGTAAGGCCGAGTAAAATGCTCATATTGTATAATAGTTTGTTGCACTTTTTAGTACAAGTTTTAAATTATGATACACACACACACATATATATACACACACACATACATATAAATTCAAACTTTCTTTTTTTTTTTAAAAGATCAGCAAAGGATGCATTTAGGATAGTTTCTTCATAGCTCTGCTAAACTGAAACACTTCTAATAAATCAAAAATTTATTACGAGCAGATTTAAGAGTGATAGTTACAATAACAATTTTTTTTTTTTTGTAGTAATCATAAAACTTCATAATCACTCTAAAAAACAGTTGTGAACATCTCAAATAAACACTTAATACATTCGCAATGACCAAATGGCTAATGTGTTACCTCAAAGACACTATCCTCTTTGGTCTTGAATCACTAAAGGAACTCTGAGGTTATTCGGACTCATATTGGACAGGAAATCTGAAAGATTGCCAGTTAACAATGGGATTCTCTTCTATTTTTCTTAGGTAACAATTTGATCTTCAGGACGGTTCTGAGACAAAAAACTGTTGTCAGGTCATCCAATGAAGCTGAATTCAGGTGCCTAAGCGGCACTGGCTAATAGGATTTTTCATTGTGATAATATCTCCTGCTGTTGCCATCACTCTCAACCCACTTTTTCATCCTCACACTAAACATGTTGACAGCGATCATCACTTCGGACGTGATTCTATCATATTGGTCTTCAAACTACATCACATTACCTCCTAAGATCAGCTCGACGACTTTTCACCAAATGCCGACCCCAATCTCTGAGGACTATATTGACATGATTCATAATACCACTGATTATTATTGATGAACTTTATCGTATATTTACAATAATCAATTTCGTAACTCCATCTTCGCTAATTCGCAAATGAGCGAACTCGTTTTACTCACCCATTCATGTTTAGATTATTTCAATCGACCTGCACTCGTGCTTTTTCCCCTTCCCGCATCTTCACAAAAAAATGACAAAGTAGGATCGGGACGCACAAGCTCGTGGTCAGCTCAAAACTACGTGCAAACATAGTTAGCATGCAATCGGGATATATTTTAGTCCCAAGTTGCCCACTAAAGCTATATTTCGTTCAAATTCTATTTGAAACCCAAATTGACACAGAGACAACAAAAATCTTCATGCACCAATGCCCTTTTTGCCTTCATTGCGGTAACCTAATCTTCCAACTTTCAACAAAAAGGCACACCACTTTCCTCATTTCTCTATCTCATTACACTTAGAATATTTAAAATTTTATTTTAATGCGAAGTCAATGATAAAATTAAATAACTCCAAGCTCATATAGATTTTATTGGCTCCGCATACAAAAATTTATCTTGGGATGAGCATAGAACAATAATAATAATAATAATGATGGTATCGTCAAATTTGAGTTAGCATAATCTTAGCTTATCCGCCATTATTGCCTCACAAGCTTTAACAGGCATTCTCCACTCAAATTTGACTTTGAATTGAATTAATTCAATTTGAGCTGATTTAAATTTATTTATTTATTTCATCCCGAGTTGATTTTGACTTGACTTCAAGCATATTTCAACTCAATTATGACTTAAATATTTTTATTAAATAATTCTAAAAATAGGTTTTTTTTTCATATGATTATATGTATAATTATTGATGCGTGCTAGAAAATTCATGTATGTAGAGTCACAGATAATCGTCTTAACACAGACGAGATTTCAAAGACGCACAATACGAAAAAGAACAAACAAGGATCTTTAAGTTTTTACGTGGAAAACCCGTAAAGGGAAAACCACTCTGCCAGGCCCAAATAAGTAGAATCACTATCATCGACGTTACGTAAATCCCTCGTCCTTACGTACCTTGAAAAAGAAAAGAATTATACGACATGGGATACAACGCTGATCGACAAGCATAAATCCCTCGGCCCCACGTATCGGTAAATCATAATTATATGATATAGATATAATGGCCGACTGACGGTATATGGATGATGGTAGTAGGACGACGACGGTCCAATAAGGACGCAGAAGTGGTCCACGACCTTCACGGTGGTCGGCGTAAGACACAAGTGGCCGATTTGCTGGCCGGGCGAAGATGCTGCAGAATGCTTTCTTCTTCTCAAGTCTGTGACTTCTTGGTCTTCCCCTCACGGGAGAGTCGGCTGATGAGCAGCTTTCCAAGGCATCATCGCAACCATTTCGATCGAACGGCTGTAAGCGCTCCTCGATTCGACGGCGTTGGGCGGGCATTTTACGGCTTTAACGATGCCTGACCGAGTGATCTTAGGCTCGTTGATTCGTCTGTTGAGACGCTCGATCTGCTAAATATAAGATTGCCGGTGTTGACATTTGCTTCGACCTTCAAACGCTGTCCGTAAATCTTCTAAGAATGGTTTAATGACTTGGATTTCGCTCGATTCGAATTCCGACACGTTTTTACATCATTAAGTCCGTCTCATCGAGCTTCATTACTTTGACTATAAGTTTACCGAAATCGGATCTCTCGTATATCTTTTTATCAAGATTCGAATGTTTCATATTCACTGTATCGCATCGAGACTATGCTTCGACGATAAAAATTTATTTGCTGCGTATCAATTGCCCCCTTATTTTTGGGCGAGATCAATTTAATCGTCCAAAATATTAATTTTTTGTAGCACTTTAATTCTCTTGAACGCATACAACCTTTTGGTCCAATAATTATATATGTATATATATATATATATATATATATATATATATATATATATATATATATATAATAAAGAAAAAACAGTCCTCAGCCTTGTAAATATGGCGTAAGTATTTGCATGCCATTAAACCTTCTCACCACTTTCTCATGGTTTATTAAATTAATGTAATCGCGTAAGGCAATATTATAATAAGTTGCAGAAGCTGAAGCGTAATTTGAAGCTGAAGCGTATTTTGAAGTTGAAAACTGTAACTTGGGAGCCCAATGTTTATTTTTTTTTGTATATATAAATAAATGAGAATTTAATGCCCAATTCTTTTTCAACCTATAAATAGGCCTAAAGAGAGAGCTAAGAGTTACCGCTGTGCTTTGTAGCTGAGCGGCCGGCGGCGGGGGTTGCTTTCATCGCGGCGGTGCGCGCGGCGGCGCGTCTGTGGCCGCAGCGCCGCGCGCTCGTTAGCCGGCGAGTCGTTGTAGCGGCGCATTGCGACGATGCAACGCCGCGCGTGTTGCGGTGGAAGCGTTGCTTTGTTACCGTGCTCACATCGCGCGTTGCGTGAGCTGCCGCCAGAAGGCGCGTGCGACGCAACGCAGCGGCGCATCGGCAGTTGATGCAATGCACACGGGAGTTGCGGTGAAGCGTCACATTGCGGCGGTGCTTCACGCCGATGTGTTGTCGCGGAACGTCGTTGCGGCGTGTAGCGGCGATGCAACGCGGCGACATGTCGCCAGCTACGCACCGCGCGATATGTCGTGCTGAAGTGTCGCATTGTACAGCTTCACTAAGTGACGGTCGGGAGCCGTCAGCGGCGGATACATCGCGACGATGCGCTGCGTGAAGAACGTTGCATCGTGTACTTGTTGTCGGTATTTCGCAGGAGATTTACATGCTACTCGCACATTCCGGCGCGACGCAACGCTCAGAAGCTGCCGTGCCATGAGGTGATTTTCATGCTTATGTGGTAGCGATATTTGAAGACTTTTTGATGATCATCGAAGTACCGGGAATTTATAAGACGACGCCGACTCTAATCGGGGGGTTAATTTAACTAATTATTGTACTTCGTATACGTATACGCGTATTTCGTAACCTTTAATAATTTGACGCGACAATCAGAAATACGATAACAATGCATTTCTTGTTGCTTCCACGGTTGTTTTAAATCTTTCTTAATCGCGCAAAATTCGCAATATAAGTTAGGGCACTTTTATAAAAATGGGATGAATCAGTGTACCTTTGTGGCTCTTTTCTTCCGAGGTTATCCCTTTCAAAATATGCCTTATAGAAGCTCGAAATGAACCGTACCATCCGAGACTCGTAAGCTTCGAGAAGTTTCATACACTTGTGTCTTCCGAGGCTTGTAGTATTCTCGAGGTCTTCGACGTACCCGTACCTTCGAGACTCAGCCTTTCTAAGGTCTTCGAGTGTACCCGTGTCTTCCGAGGCTCGCAGCCTTCCGAGGTCTTCGATGTACCAGGTTTTGAGCATGAGCACTGGAGGCCTTGATGTATCGTCTTCCGAGGTCTTGCGAGTGTACCCGTGTCTTGGCGAGGCTTCGTAGCCTTCGAGGTCTTTGAGTGTACCCGTGCCTCCGAGGCTTGTAGCTCGAGGTCTTCGAGTATACCCGTGCCTTCCGAGGCTTGTAGCCTTCCTCGAGGTCTTTTGAGTGGAGACCCCGTCAACCACTCGCTTCTCACGGAGTCTTCAGTGAGGACCCCGTCCACTACTAGCTTCCGATCGAGACTTGCCTTCGGGCCTGCCTTCCGTGGCATGGTGACCTCATCGAGTCTCTGCCTCTGGGCTCGACTTTTAGAGTACCGTATCTTCCCCATGCCGAGTCTCGCCTGGCTCGACTTCTAGGCGTATAACACCTCTTTTCATCAAGAGGACTTTTTCTCATTCGATAATTCCAACGATTCTATTCTGGTTTCCTCACATTGTTCTTGTAAGTAGCGACCCATGTCCTCGGCGTATCGTACGTTCAATTTCTTCCTTTAATTGAAAACATTTTTCTCGTCAATGTCCCTTTGCACGATGGAAATGACAATACGAGACCGGTCTCCACCATTTGATTTCTTAATGGCTTTGGCCACTTGACGTATCTTCATCCTCGATGGCCATTAAGATGTTAACACGAGACGTGCTTCGAGTAGCGTGTATTCTTTTTCTGATCGTTGCTCATGATTCCCGTGGTTTAAACTTTTTTGCGGCGAAATTTTCGTATCCTCAACGTTATTTTACGTCATTTCAATCGCTCAAATTGTTCCTTGTGAGCAATGATGGCTCTATCCGCAGATTTGTGCCTCAACACTTGCACAAGGCCGCATAAGAATGAACCGTCTCTCGCATAAGTGATGAGTAGAAGGGTCCTGGGTCAGGTCCCCCAAGAAAGACTCCCTAAGCAACTCGATCACCCCGAATTGACGGCCGTAGAAAACCCGCGGAAGAAGCCCTTGAGCATCTCCCTTCACTGGACGAATTCCTCGAGAACACGAGACTTAACTCTCACATCCTTCGATTTGCTATGAACCGTTCCACAAATGGGCCGTGCTCTGAGCAAAGCGGCTTACAATGCCTCCAGAGGAGCAACCAGTCCGAGCTTATCTTTAGAAAAGAGGGAACACTCACATAGAAGGCCGAGGCACGTTGAATGTGCATGATGGCCTGCGTAATGATCATCATGTTCATAGGACTCCGGCGATCCCTTCCATATGCGTCAACGTTCTACAGCTTGAAGCCATTGGAATGGGGAGCCGAGGACCGCATTCGCTAAGGAGAGATTCCTCGATGTTATAACGAGTGCGGAAGCGATCTTTTTCTCAATGGGGAACTCTTCTCGACGAGGCGACGTAATTCGGTTATGATGACATTACTTGGAATGGTAGCGAGATGTGGCTGCCAGTGAACTCGCATGAGATGGATGGTGGAACCTGCAAGGTCTAAGAGTTCAAGATCACGACCCGGCATGAAGTGTTCCTTCTCGGGGAGGGGGGTCATACGACTTTCCCGGCATGTTTCTCATGTGACGCCGATTCAACGTTGACGATTTTCATTCATCGACTCGTTGTTGGGTCCTACATAAAAATTGTAAGATCCGCAACAGCTTCCTCCATTCTTCGCATGCGTTCTTCCATATGACTCGAACCCCCGTCGGGCAAGTGATACCGTGTTCCGGACTGTGAAGACGGCTAAAACATATCGCCCTCGACTACGTGACGATTCCCGAACGATGGGGTGTTGGAGCGAGCGTTCCCGTTGTCCCGACATTGGCATTCGTTTTCCATGTAGGAAAATCTGAACGTTATTTTGCTGACGGGAACGAGAGCCCCACAGACGGCTTCAAATCGATGCGGCTTGTACCCGCGCGTAGAGTCGCGTATAATCGTCTTAGCGTTGTACGAGATTTCAAAGACGTTAATACGTATTAAAAGGGAACAAACAAGGATCAGAAGTTTTTACGTGGAAAACCCGTAAAGGAAACCACCTGCCGTGCCCAAGCCATGAGAATCCACTATCGACGACGTTTACGTAAATCCCTCGTCCCACGTACCTTAAAGCGGTAATTATATGATATAGGACATAACGTCGATCGACTCGTATACGGATGATGGCGGGACGATCGACGGTGGTCCACGACGATCGGCGCTGGTCCACGACCTTCGCCGGTGGTCGACGGCCATTTGGCGTGGTCGAAGGCGGCCGGGCGAGGATGCAGAACCGTTCTTCTCGTTTTCGCACTCTTCTTTGCCTTTCCCCTCTCTCACGTGAGAGTTTGCTCTATTTATGCGCTCTCAAGCACTATCACAACCATTTCGACGGGACGGTCGAAGGCTCCCCGATCCGACGCTAAGGGGCATTTTATGGCTTTAACGATGTCGGAATCGAGTGATCTTAGGCTCGTTGGATTCGCCTTGTCGAGACGCTCGATTCGAATATAAGATTGCTGGTGTCGACATTTGTTCGACCTTCCAAATGTGTCCGAAAATCTTCTAAGAATGGTTTAATGACTTGATCTCGGCTTGATTTGACTCCATATTAGATTGGTTTACATCATTAGTCCGTTCATCGAGCCGAAGGCTTGATCATAAGTTTACTTGGAAATCGGATCTCTCGTATATCTTTTTATCAAGATTCAATGTTATTATTCACTAGATTGCATCGAGATTCGTGCCGGATGATGAAAATTTATTGGTGGCGTATCAAATATAATACGTGTAGTTAATTGTAGCCACTGGTGTGCATGTATTGTAAGAGCATAATTAAGTATATATTTAAATTTTAAATATATTGCAAGAAAATTTGACACATCTAAGAAATCTAGAGATTGGCTCAAAGATTAGCTATAATTTTTTTTGTTTAAAAAATTAGGAGTATTTACGTACATACGACACTAGTTTTATGAATTTGCATATCTAATACTTAAAACTTTTTTTTTTTTGTTATTTATGTACATAAAAAATAATACAAAGACCGATCCCACCCATCCGTAAACAAGCAGAGCGGCGAAAGTGGAGCCATTGCCACTCGTCTACTTATCTAATCAAGTGAGGCTATCTGAGTCAAGTCAACATGACCAAAACACCATAACCGACGGCAAAATCGACAACTTAAAATTTTCGTCGGTAAACATTTCATATTTTCGACGCGTTTTACGGACGCTTATGCGTTTTTACTTATTTTCGACGTACAACAAATACGACATACCGTCGCTTATTTAACACAATTAGCTTAACATTTTTTATTATAACCGACGCATTTCAATCGGTTGCTTATAACAATATAATAACCTGCGCTCATATGTCGTTAGTTATATACAAATACACCATTTGGCGGGGTGTTAACCGAATACGAGTTTTTTTTAGTAACCGAGGGTCATTGTCGTCGGTATTAATGTTAATAAACTATAGATTTAAAGCCTTTTGTAGCCGTCGTAAATAATCATTTATATTGCTGAAATTAGCTAAGTCGATGCCCTAATCTAGATCCCTCTTAGTCTCTCCCTCTCCCCGTGTCTCAACCTACCATCCCCCCCGCATCGACTCCAATGTCCGTACGACCGCAGCCCAGCCTACTCACGCTAATCTTCCTGACGTTCGTGCGTATGGTTTAGTAGATGTAGAAGGGGAAGTTATTAGGCACAATTCAATTTGGCTGGTTGAAGTGGATGAATGTTTGGGGTCTATTGTGTGATAGAAAATTACCACTTAGATTGAAAGAAAATTTTATAAGATAGAGGCGAGACTTGCATAATGCTCTATGACACAGAATACAACTTTAAAAGAGAAGCATAAAATTAAGTTGTGTTGTTGAAATGAGAATGCCTAGGTGGATGAGTGGTTTTACACTTGGAGAAAAAGAACCGAATATATCACAATGTTGAAGTGTAGCTCCTGTGGCAGACAAAAATTAGAGAGATTCGTCTTAGATATTTATTATAACATTAAACTACAACCATCTAATGATCCAGCATGAGAGTATATGTTCTGTGATTTAATTTATAAGAAATGCAAAGGCAGACCTACAAAAAGACTTGGGCATATTGTATAAAAAGTGATCATAATTTATTAAAATTAAATGAAAATATGACACTCAAAAGGGATGCAATTGAGAAAATGGATTCATGTAGCCGACCCCACTTAGTGGATAAAAAGTCTTTGTTATTGTTATCATTGTAGAGACGTTGAATCTTGTGGGATTTAAGAATCCCATATGCTCAAGCAGCAAAACACTTTCTGCATTTATTATGATTTACTTACCAATATATTAAATAGTTTTTCAAGATTTAACCCTTCCAAGATTTCGTGTTTTCGCCAAGAGCTGTATCGTACCCCATCGTGTTTCCTTACGTTTACTGCATACTTTTGTTTTTCTTAAGTTTTCAGCTATAAATCAGACACGCAATATGTTATCTTTTTACTGCGTATTATTATACTTACAAAAGCAATGGTCTCAGCCTCTAAGGGGAGGCACATATTCGCAGTGAACTCGCTACTGCGGACCACTGCCTAGAGACTCAGCCAGTGTGGTATGGCCGGACACATGAGCACCCTCTTCGGGCTGGGCAGTGATCTGTTTGCCATACTGCACATGGCTTGAGACTCTCTCAAGTATCAGAGGAAGAGGAGCAGGCAGCTGACCGCCACTCTGCATGCAAGCATGGGGGCCTACACACTGCCAAAGGAGCCCTCCCACATACAAAGTACAAGAGGATTTTAAGATTTTTTTTTGCATTAAATCTTATTTTACATTAATTATATGCTAACTATCTCATCACACTAACAAACATTGAGAAACATCACAACTAATCAGCAGAGTTACACGAACGCACCCACAGTGTGAGCCGATTAATCCTACTAGGAGAGCATCGCAGACCTGTAGCAACTACATGATTAATAAGTATTAAATTCAAATAAATATCGTACCTATTAGTCTCTCACTTTCATTAATCATATGTTTGTAGGAGACATTTCTTAGACTTCCGCAGTTTCATCACCACTGCCTAAGGCTTCGGGCACATCTCACAATCCTTCGAGTACGCACTCTGAGGACGCTGAGAAGAAGGGCGTAGCTTATGGGTTGAAGTCCCATGCGCCGGCCTATGATTCCTGTCTCGCCCAGCAGACTACGCATCTACCTACCCCCACAGAGGAGGGCATGCATCGTCAAGGCTGCCCCTGAGATCAAAAATGAGGGCATAGATCAATGTGCCAAGCCAAGTCTCATGGTAGTGGAAAGAACCCCAGGCGAAGGAGACGATAATGAGATGAGGATAAGTGGAGGTTATTTTCCTTTGTTGTATTGAACAATTGCTAGAAGAATAGCGTGAGATAGTGAACATATTTGTTATTTATCCACTATGTTTTCTTTTATTTATGTATTCGATTTATTTTGTTAATTAGTTTTATTATTGTGTTTTGTCGTGTCTTGATCGAGCTATTATAATTACAGTGTGTGCGTATCAGAATTTTCGAAATAGTAGCTTATACTTTCCTTTTAGACGATATAGGCTTTTAATGTTTTACACTATCAATCACAGCGGTTTCCCAATGATTTATTGGAATTAGTGACGTATCAAAAGTAGAACAATGGCTACACAAATGCGAGAATTCCCACAATTAATCGACGTTGCTTTGCGATAATTTATCGAATAATAAAACACGACACTATTTCGACAGAATCCCACACTTTTTTCTACATTGCCCATACACCACGGTCGTCGGCGTTAAACGTGAAACGTTTTCGATCTATACGAAGCACAGATATCTATGCATCGAACCGTCGTTAAATCAATCGTAATTTAATTACCGACAATCATTTTTGTTACCTCAACTTTCTCGTACGTAAATTGTTGGTAAATATATTATCTACTGTTTATCCATTATTACCGACGGTGGTCTAAAGGGAGAATATCAAAACCAGATAGTAAACACATAGATACATAGGATTAATCATATAATTGTCCGTGTCATTTATGTGAAACTTTCAACATTTAAAAAAATAATAATAAGAAAATATATAATCAAATGCAATCTGAAAAAAAGTAAATTTATGAGAAATTAGTCTAAACAAAATCAAATTATATTGTGTGTAACCTATGATGTTTGTTCACCCTCTTACTCAACTCTGCCATATAACTAGAAGACAAAAGAGTAAGGAAAACTGTAGAGGATGGCGTGTGGAGGCAAAAGTATTTTTATTTTTTATATTTTTTATTAAAAATTTTCCTTGCAGAGTTTATTTTTATTTATTTATTTTTATTTTTTTGTTTTTTTATTTCATCCTATTGGTGGAAGTCACTTTCAAAGCCTAAAGGCCCTCTATTAATCCGTTAAATGCTAATGCTAATTAATGCTAATGTAATAAGATTCCACTAGAAGCCTCCAATGTTAGGTTGTCAACACTTGAGTCCATGTTTAATTGATGGCTTTTTTATTTATTTATTTGCATGCAAAGTATATGTCATTGTTTATTTAAATTAATCATTAACCAGGTTAAATTTTAAAATCATTTAAAAATTAGTATATATTGAATCATAATTATTTTATCTTGGAGCTTCTTGAGAGTATTTTGATGCATCAAATGACATTATTATTACTTTTTATTAATTGATATATCACAAGTATCAATGATGCTTGTTGACACTACAAGTGTCAATATGTGGAAAACCAAGTCATTAGTGTTGTTGGGAGTCCTTTCACCTAAATTTGATCCAAAGAATCTAAGCAAATTGGATTAATTAATTTGATCAAATTGTTTGTTAAATAATTTTTTTATACCAATATCAACAAGTTAACTTTAAATTATAGTGGTTAGGTCAATTAATGCTTATTTAACCTAAATACACCAAATCGACCCATATGAGCTCAAATAGGTTATATGAATCAGAAATTGTAATAAATATCAAATCAATTGGATAAGAAGCTTTTATAAATCAAGTGGCAGGACTCAACAAGGTAAAGACAATTTGATCATTTGTTTAAATCCACTAGGTAGAACGAGTCAACACATACCATTAAGGGGAGCCAACAACTTTTTAATGTAGCTCCAAACTCAAGCAATTGAACAAAATGCAGCCAAACCCTAAGCATTATTATAGCCAAGAATGTTAGAAAAATATTTCTAGTTCAATTCAAAGCATATTTTGACCTCCTTAATTTCATCAATTTTATAGGAAATGGCTTGTACCTTATTTGAATCTAAATGGCCAACACTCACTTTCATTATAGGGATTTAGCTTATTATCGATGGTCAAATACTGTCAGTGGGCTGGCCGGATAAACCGTAGAAATATATTTACCGACGCTTATCGATGATAAAGTCGATGTAGCAAAAATACTTGTTTGTAATAGAATTACCAACAGATTTTACGTCGATTTACATTAACCGACGGCATCTCGATGTGTCATAATTGTCGTTATGTATCTAAAAACATTTATGCTTTTAACCGTAAGCTTAATCTTCTAAGGCGATGAATCGATGATAATAAGAAAAAGTGTTGCACTTCCCGCCGACAAAACATCATAGCCGATTCCAGAACAAGCCGTACCGCCGCAGTGCTAACCGTGGAATTTAACACGGTTTTGACCATAGCAAAAGTGTACCGAATTGTAGCACTTTGTTTAAACATTTCATTATTAGTATAGTAATTTGGATAGAAAATAATTCTTAGTTAATCATGCTAATTTGATTAAAATATAATATTAGTATGATAAAGTCACACTGGGGCTATAGCCCTTACCAAATGACCATACCCTTATTAGCTAAGTCGTACTCAATGTCTTCTTGGGATCTCTCATTACAAAACTTTTTATTCATTCATATCAGATTTATTAAATTATGCCCTTATATATTGTTATTATCTTAAATCGAGTCATTTCATTATTTAACTATTCCTTATAATTGAGTATTTTGATTCTAAATATGCATTTGTGCTCAAAAATCTTTACTATTGTAATCCCTCAAATAAATAAGCACTTCCAAGATCTACCTTGCGCTCTGCATAATTAAAGCTCTTTTCAGAATGTTAGAATATGTTCTATCCCTCAAATGCTTACAACACATTCATTCACTTAAATTAAAACCCTAATAGTACCGTATTAAGACAAATGCACACTGTAAATCCCACCTACCGCTCACCCAACTCCCACCTACCACTCTCTTGGTTTGTATAGATATATAGGTGTGATTTTTGTAGTGAGGGGTGAGGAGAAGAACCAAGTTAAGTGCGAGAGCTAGGAAGAAGTAGAGAAGAAAGGAGAGTGCTTCAAAGATTATGGCAGATTCCTGAGATCTAGGCCGAGGTTACTTCCCGAGAGAGAGATCCGGAGACGAGAGCTTATTCTCAAATTGCAGTGTGTTTCCTTTAATTCTTCTTATCGTCTTAAATAATTATTCGTCAATTCTCCCGTGGATGTAGTCCAAACACCAAACCATAAATCGTTTGTTCTCGCTCGCTTGCGCTCTTTTATTTCTTCTAGCAAAGTTTCATTTCCCACAACAAGTAAATAATCTCAATCATTTTTTGCATATTATTGTATTTTGTGCGGGCACGAGTTAAGTCAACACTAAACAATACAAAAATGATCCTCTAAATATAAGACTATACTTGAGTGCATTTGCATACATTCAAATATATTGATAATTGCAATTTTCAAGCTATTGGCATTGATGGAATGTAGCTTGGTCAATATTTAGCTAGAAATTCATTTTAATGCATGGTGTACAAACTATTTATCCCTACAAGCCAAAAATACTAGCCAAGTTCATCCTCACGGTTCAATAATGATTGACAAGAATTTGGCCAAAAAATAATTAAAGGCAAAAGAGGATAACAACAAGTGGAAATAAGGGTTAAGAAAATAAACTAAAAATTAAAACTAAAAAAGCCAAATTTGAACCTATAAGAAATTCAAGATTTCATCTAAGAGCATATAAGAGAAGCAATGCTTTTAAGTGGGGTTGTCAGGTTTTATTATAATTTTGGCAATGTCTCACCTGAAGAAAATATACTTTTTCTGGTCAATTGTACTTAGCATTTATTTAGCTGCCAACTCAAACAGTTAAACTTCTTATTGTCAGATGACATTTGTATGGAGATGTTATATCTATGTTTTGGTGAGCAGTTGCTATTATTGAGTTTAGCAACGAAAGTTTATAAAAAATTAATTCTAGTTGACTCAAAAATAAAAAAATAAAAAACTTACAGAAATTGTAGAGGAAAAGCCAACAGAGTTTCTTCTAATAGGATCATTGAGACTCTAACTGAATATTAATAATAAAATGGCTAAGTCAAGCACAATTTCAGATAGAATAGATCAATATCTTGAATTTGTTGTAGAAATTATAAAATAAATCAGCTTAACAAGTAAGTACTAGCTTTTGGAAGAAAGGATAAGAAATGGAAAATTGCTATTATTCTTGGTTGAAGGAAAATGATTAAACGAGAGAAAATTTCTTCAATTTCGAAACTTGCTTAGAAGTAATCGCCAAATGATTTGAGAAGCTTTCTAGCGCTGATTCCAAGGAATTCTAATGATTTAGAGGAGAAGAATACAATAAAGTGAGGGTTGACCTAATGCGCATCAGCGAGACCCACTTATCGACAGAGTGCAACCGTTCATGCCAAAGCAAACAAGACTAAAGCCTATTAAGCCACGAACGATAACTCGAATGAAACAATTGAGACAAAGAGACATCCAAGAGAATTGACACACAGAGAAGCCAACCCTAAAGCAATACTTGGGCCTCTCGCATCTCCAATCATAACGAGAATGTCTAGAAGCTACTCCCATTTATTAATGGGTGGTCGACATCGACTAAAACTTATAAGCTTAGCCGAACGAGCCAACGCAGTAGCTAAGTGTTAAGCTATACCTATAAAATACTTAATATCTTTTACAACTCCCATTAAAGCATTTAATAAACCATATTATACTTTCCTATAAATAAGAAAATCATTTCACGTATTAAAACGCGATATACTTGTTTTTAGCCAAAAATATAGGAAAATCAAACATGATTGATACAATTTTCTATTCACTCTCTCTCTCTCTCTCTCTCTCTCTCTCTCTCCCTCCCCCTCCCCCTCCCTCCATTCTAATAATCTATTTTTTGAAGTGTGATACATTGACAAATTAAGATTCAGTAAGAATACCTAACTTAAGAATCTACCTTTCAACTACATATTAGTTGTTACACTTAAGCATCAAACTTTCAGCTACAATTAACAATCATTCTAATGTTCCATTCATTGAGCATATTAATTAACTTTCTCTAATCTTCTCTTAACTAATGTACTCAGGCAACCAATTAAGTGTGCTTCTCAACACAGTACGTGTCAATAACAGTTAGCTTAGCTTAATCAAAAAATTTATTATGGCAGAGTTTTTATTTTTTTCAGGTTTTGCTCTCTGGTTATTATTGTTTAGAGAGGAGGAGCTTAATGGTGTTGGCATTTTGCTGTTACAGAACTGATCAAATCTTCAAAAGGCGATAAAATATTATAATGGCATGCATTAAATAGTGGAGGAAATTAAATAAATTAATGATGGAAAGTTTGTTTATTGGCATGACGCATGGTCGGAGACAACTTCTGTATGAGATATTTTATATGCAACCTTTTTTCTATTATTGTCATTTCATGCAAGTGAACTTAATTATTTTAATTTTATATTTAACATTCTAAAGATGTGTGACTTTATGTATATAAATTTTAATATATAAAAGGTTATGCAAACTAGACTTGTTTCACATTTCTTACATCAAAAATAGCATTGAATTAAAAATGATTTTAATTTTGTGCAACTTATACTATACGTCAACGCAAAGTGAGTAGACAAGCATGTTGTTATAGTATGCTTAATGCTTGCCATGCAATGAGGTTAAGTACCATAATGGTTCTCCTTTTGAATATGAATGCCATACGACCTAAGAGATGAAAGCCAAAGTAATGTAGAACAATTGTATGTATAACTATGAATGGTTTTTTTGATAAATTTTTTTGAGTGGCAAAAGATAAAATGACGTAGAATGTATGAAACTATGCTAAAAGGTTGAGAATGCCACACTGCAGGAATTAAAGGTTAAGAAAAGTTATGACAATGGTAAAAAATGTTATAATTTTTCTACAAATATTTTAAAACTGCTTACAAAAGTGTTGTGGTAACTCTTCACCACAAAGGCCTATTTATTAGTAGTTTAAATTGGCACAATTTATGTCAGTTTCATCCATTAAGCTTCAAGCTGCGTTGCGCCTCTAGCCTTTTTCTTCCGCCGAGAAGTGTAAACCCGTCATTCTTCCTCCGAAGACTAGCTCATGATCGGCTTGAATAGATAATAGAGCCGCGGTAAAAAGAAAGGCAACCGTTGCACCGCCGATACGTTCCATCGTATGTGAAGGATGCTCTGAAAACTGGGAATCCCCCTTCTCTCTCAATAGATAATTCTACCACGATTAAGGAGTCATCAACTAAATTCAAATGATTAATAACAACATCATAGGTTGTAGACTGATCAAAATCTTCCTTAATAGCATTGGGAGAATCCTCCCGAACGATCCTGCATGAGCAACACAACATCCTTCACTTCCAACACATGACCCTCATCACCAATCCTAATATCGTTAGAAACAATATCAATGACATCATTTTGTACCGTATCCTCCATAGGTCATTGACTAGGAATCATTAGCATTGGGAAGAGGGTATAACATAAGGTAATAGCTGCAGATAACAGCCGACCACATGATCACAACTCGAGCTCATCCGCAATATGATTGTGGGTTGAGAAATAGGAGGAGGGGCTACGGCGCGTAGGTGGGGATGCAACCGAAAACAAGACTAAGAGCTATGATCAAACATTCCACGTTGAGACCAATATTGGGGATGAGGTCCCATCACAATTTCTTGCCAATAACCCCGACGAGGGGGCTAATCCGAAATCGCCTCGGGAAAAGGCCGAGTAATTTCTCGCTCAACAAGCACACAAGCCGAGGGTCTGCGAGTATCAAATGTGGGAGTATCGACCTTAAATAGTATGCCAAAGGCGATTGCAAGGGTATAAATGATTTCATAATTGAAAAGATGCACCTGAGCCCCCGAAAATTTAACTCAAATGGTAGGATGATAGGGGATTTTGATTTAGGATCAAAATTCACGGTCTATTTCAAAACCTTCATAACCCGATTATTAATCTTTAGAAATTTTTGAGCAACATTTTACTATAGTCTCCAGATTCAGCAAACTAACCTTACAACTACCAGTTGAGCCTCGCAGAATCAAAATATTTTTTAATAACTTAGATTAGGAAGCCTATACGAACATTTCCCAACAAGATAATAGCTACAAAAAGTGTACCAAAAGAGTATTAATTTTCACCTCTGAGGATCGTAGCAGTTTACCTTTCTTCTTTCCCAACTTTTTAATGAAGGTATAATCACCCCCCAACTCAAGAGAATCAAGAAAAGCATGAGAAAGAAGAAAATCGGCTACCCGACCTGTGAGATGATACCCCGGGAGACAACCGCAACATAACTCCGTGTCATTCCCCCCAAATCGCAAGCAGCACTAACAAAACTCCAAATCACGAAACAAAACGATAGGAAAATATGATGCGCAAGAAAATGGAGAAATGATAGTAGAAAGGAGCCCACCGGCGGAGAGCATCAGAGTTGAAACAAGGTATGACCGTCGGAACCCCAGCTTCTCTCCGCGTCGCCCCGAAATCGCCCGCCCCTCTCGCATCACGACAAACTCTGTATATATATATATAATGTTTGTAACCCAGGTAGTGAGAACTTTACGCTGTCGTCGCTTTGCCGGCTCGCCCGTTCCGCTCCAAGAATTTTTCTTATCCGGTATATGAGCACATACCTAGCAATTTTCAGTTGAAGAAATAACATGAATGACATTAATATCGACATGAAGTTAGGTTGAATCAATGCCATCATTGAACCCCATAGAAGCTCAGAATTTCTTCCAACTCTTCACATATCAGAAAGCGAAAAATAAAGTAAACTTATCAAAATAACAACATAGCTCATTTTTCACAAAGTATTGGGTGCTTCATCTTCTTCTTCACCTCCCTCCCGGCTTACGTGAAATCATAACATTATCTCTTCAAATGAATCTTATTCATCCGTCTCTCTCACTATGGGTGGCATCCATCTGTGATACAAAGTCTTTTAGTCTACAGTATGTACTCACGAGCAATAAGGGGCCGTATGCCCTAAAAAGGATTCAACACAGACTTGAATCAATACAAATTGTGTCGCATTTAATGTTGCCTTACGAAGCCGTTCTAAAACTACTTCCACGAGTAGCCATCGTAGGGTCATTTTTTTTAGATGTAGAATTATCCTTATGTATGTGAAGGTGATGATGACATGACATAAAATTGATAGAAAATACAACGCATGAATGTTATCGAGATAATTCGAATAATCATGTTAGGTATGACTCATATACTCGTAAATTTGAGTCTCTTAGTAAAGAAGTGTTCGGAATTTAGTTGATTGGGGGAGCTAGGCGTTTTAGTAATTTACTAAGTGTAGTTTTATCTATAACAAATACGCGTAATCCTAAGTGTATGTAACTAAACTTGTAACCTTGAAATAGTGAATTAGCGCCTCTCGCTCCGAGGATGTAAGCATCTTTGCCGAACCTCGTTAAATCTCTTTGTGTTCTTCCGGATTTGTGTCGTTTCTTGAGTTTCTTTGCCCTAAAATTCCTCAACAAGTGGTATCGCAGCGAGGTTCGAGGACATAAAAGAAAAAATTGGTACGTGAAGGACTCGCATTTGTGTTCGACTAGAGATCGGCACTAGATTGGCGATCAGGGCTTCGTGGAACTTCAAGATTGAGGACGCTTCGACGGATTAGATCATTCACAAGAAGAACGGTGCAAATCGCGTAGTAAGGAGCAGTTTCACACACATTCACCTAGCGAGGCTTCCAAGTGCAACAAAGACATTCATGAATGTGGAGTTTGCCGAGGCGGGAAGAACCGTACGCGGAGGAGAGTGCAACCCGCAAAAGAGTTTGACGCCGGAGGCGTTCGGACGGCATCCTTCCAGAGGAAAGAAGGGATCGCCCGTTGCAAGATCTACAAAGAAGTCGGAGTGTGCAAAGAATCCGATAGAGAATCGATCGCAGTCGCGATCTACAAATTCACTGAAGAGGAACCAATGAATCGAATCTAGGATTTTCACCTCGAGGGAATATTCGGGAAGTAGGGAGACGGAAAATTTGGAAAGAATTTTGGAACAGCAAATTTGGAAAGAAATATAGAAAATTTGATTTGCACTGTGACGTAAAATCTTGAGCACTTGCTGGAAAGAAATTTAGATTCTTTTTACTGGACACGAGAAATATTCTTTTCCGGGGACACCATTTTTCGATTCTCGATTCGTGGAGAAGAAATTTCCGGGAGACTTACTTAAGACAATACTTAATTAATGAAACTCAATCAAGTGGATTCGTTTTTTTGAAATTCCGAGAGACTTAATTAAGGCACAATAAAGGAAAACTCAATTATAGATTCTATTTTGAAATTTCTTCGAGAAATTTAATTAAGGGAAATACTTAATTAAAGGATACTTAATTAAGAAAACTTAATTAAGAGATTCCCCGTTTTGAGTATATCTGATCAAGAGAAATAAGATTTCCTGGATTCAGCAATTTAACAACCAAGCGTAGGAGTTCATCGTGAAATCGCAGGCGTTCGCGGTGTTCAAGGAGGTGGGTTCGCACGACCAAAGGTGAAGGTTTCGCAAATATATTTTTTCATGTACGATTAGGCGCCGAAGGTTTCGTAAGGCGTTATTGCGTGCAAACATGTGAGGATTGCGGTCTTCTTCGCAACCGAGGAAGTGGCTTACACGAGAGTAGTTTGCTGTGTTCTCGCCGTGCTGACCGCTTATCGATCTTGGGGAGTTCAGTTCCACGAACAGAGTTCCGGCTTGCGAACTCCAGAGTTCTACTGCCAGATTTCACAAGCTTGTCATGTATGAGCTGGCAAGGCAGCTGCATTTACATTTTCACGTAAATTGTGAAGGGGCTTCTGTGTTCATAGGATTCACCAGTTTTTCTTAATAGAAAGTGCTTCATGTGAAACTTTATCCACGAATCACAAGAGATCTGGAAAAATTGTTGTATTTGACAGAGAAATTTGTGATTAACACAACACTGAATGTAGCTCGTAGATAAGAAAGCTATCAATCAGAACTTCGAATCGTAACAAACAAGGGTGGAAGATTTGTTGGCATAACAAAGAATTTTGAAAGCATTGCGAGCTACGAAACCCGATGATATCTATAACCTATTGGGAGTACAAATATAGCTTCGAGCTCATTCGTTTTCGATCATACGATGAAAGAAGATATGTCGATGGACCAAGCTAGGTATTATCAACAAGCTCTTGCATTACTTCGAACTTCGAATGCTTACAACTGTTAGACGATGCCCGCTTCAACCCACTTTGGTAAAAACTCCGTAATGTATTTCTCCTAAGGCCGAATATTCGCCAAGGTGGAGACTGCCAGATGACTCATATACCGTAAATTTGTAGCCTTTATGAAGATGTGTGTCTATTGGAATTTAGTGGGATTGGGGAGCGAGGACATTTTAGTAATTTATCTAATGCTTTTATCTATAACAGATACGTAACCCTTACGGGTTTGTATCCGAACTTATAACTCCTCCTCGAAATAGTAAATTAGCCACTCGCTCCCGATACGTAGGCACCTTTGCCGAACCTCTTCGTGAAATTTGTGTTCTTCCTCGATTTGTGTCGTTTCTTGCGTTTATTTACCCTAAAATTTCTCAACAAATCAAACTATTCCATTCTTCATTTAGATGTAAAAATAACACATTATAAGTGAAATAGCACCGTGACATAAGAAGTTCAAGGTGGAGAAAGATGTAAAACTGAAATTAATTGACCACAGTAAAAGAGAAATATAGAATGATCACTTGTTATATAAAGATAACTAAGACTTCTATATTTGAACTATATTTTCATTTGTGTCTCTATATGAAAAAACTCTAATATATCAAATCTTATTGGCTAAAAATTCTTATCACTAAAGTGAAGTAAAAGGCATTTTGAAAAGTGCATGTATGGTCACCTGAGCATCCATGTTCTTTAACTATTTGCAATATCCTGCTGAGTTCTTACTGTTCCAACGAGAAAATATCCTGAGTTCTTACTGTTTCAAGGGAAAAGAAAAAAAAATTTCATAACATTTCGAAAAGCATGAAATGATAGTTTTCTAATCCCATTGCCCGTGCATCATTCGATCGCAGAAATGATGGCAACATATGATGACTTGGAAATATGTTGAGCTGTACCAAATTTATTCATAGGATATTCTCAGTTGTCACGCACTTGCCCAAACCCAATCCCCCTCTCTTAACTCTCTCTCAACGCACCAATTTCTTATTTACTTCTAAGTAATCTAGTCTTTCCTCCGTGCTTATATAAGCATTCAAGGACACACAAGTACCATCCAGTTCTCTTCCATTGTTGCCGCCTGGCCGGCCTACTCTTCTACGTACATTTCACCACAACCCAACCCACTAACAAGTGGCAAACTCAGGTTCATCGTCTTCAATCCAACCCTGATCAACACCGAGATCAATCAAGGACGGCGATGACCACCACAAACAAACAGCGCCTTCATTACAGCCCCCACCTGCTTCAACAACATCCCCTGCAGAATGGCGTGTGATGACCGCAGGATGAGGCTCATCCGTGAAAATGGACCACGCTGGTTCGGGTTAGCCCGACATGCCTGGCTAGCCGTCAGTAAAGCTTTCAGCCATTGCTCATGCTGTGAGAATGGGAGTTGATGACCCCAGGAAAGTTGTTCATGGGCTGAAGGTCGGCTCGCACTGCCCTCATCTCTTTCTACTACCTGAGACCTCTCTACAACGGCGTCGCAGGAGCGGCATGTGGGCCGTAATGACAGTCGTGGTTGTATTTGAGTACACTGTTGGTAGGCAATTAAATGACTTTAATAAATATATTGTATCAGTTAAACAGTAAGATGTTAGATTTAGAAACAAGTCGGCAATTTGACGAATGGATGTAGGTGGAAGTTTGTATAAAGGTCTGAACCGGGCGGCGGCGACGCTCACCGGCGGCGGACTTGCCGTCGGAGTCCACTGGATTGCAAACAAGGCCGGCCAAGCGGGGAGCTCGTTATTCTGAACGGCGCGGTTTTCATCCTTGGTGAGTTAATTAAGTCATTTTATATATATTTATATTTTAATTATTTGCAGACTATGTTTTGCATTTAAAAGTAGTACAAATATATTATTTAAATATTTTTAGTATATTAATGCAATTAAGTTATTTGGATTAAAATAAGCATTATATAAAGCTAAGTAAAAAATGAGGCGTTTGCATGCAAATTACATAATTCTTATGAATTTAAACATTCTAATCTTTCAGATTATAATAAAAATATCGCTGTTATTAGCTTTAAAAAAGTGAAATATATCTTTCGTAAATAAATAAAAATGATAAAAGTGTATATAGTAAAAGTTTAGGTATCAGATATAAAAATACATAAAAACTATATAACATGTATTTAAATCTTTCAAAAAATTTAAACAAATTCATTATTTTTAAAAGACTATTTATGCATCGGATGTTTCCAATTCAGTTTAATACTGAATAATTGAAAAGACACTAAAAGTATATATATATATATATATATATATATATATATATATATATATATAGTGATATATTTAGTATAGTTTTATTACACAAAATTATCATATGTGAATGTGGCAAGCAATTTGAAGTGGCAGCAATCTGCTTGTAGCCGGATAGGCTCCAAAGGAAGCATGCGTGCCTATAAATTCGTGTGGTATATATGTTCTTGATCAGATGATATATGTCCCCATTATGCACAATAATATATATATATATATATATATAGAAAAATTTATTTCAAAAAAATCAATAAGAACAAAAAGTTGGAGTTCAAAAAGAAAATAAAAGAGAAAATAAAGGAAATGTCCAAGACAAACTAAAACTTTCTACCATAATCTTAATAAAAGCCAGAATTTCTAAAAGACTTTCGATTTAAAATATAAGTCTATAAATCTTTTTGTAATAGCATGCAATTTCGACTTTATCGCACTTTGCATACTACCCCAACTGTTAATTGTTCTGAATCTAGGCATATTGCACTTTGCTTCCACTAATTAATTTATTCACGCGCATGCATATTGCATATTGCCAATGTGTTCACTAACTCAATTCACAACTTGGACCAGTAATATTGCATGCATCAGATCGATATATATATTTATATATATAAATTACGCATTCAAAAATATGATTTTTAATTTAAATTTTGAGCTGAATAATTTACTTATATTGTGCATTATTAATTCAATTTAATTAAAATGATGGATGAATTTAATCAGCCTCAGTGGTGACTTCTATCCGCTCCGGTGATCATAGACGATTTGACTACGGAGCAAATCCATCTTCTTCATCCTGACGCTCAGTCTGGTCGCTGTCGGTTACCGAGTCGACCAACTCGCCAATCTGGCTCAGCAACGGCTCAGCACAATTGCTATAGGGATCTCCATGTCTCATGGTTTGTGGCGTTGATATGTCCGGTCTGGGCCGGGTCCGATCTACACTTACCTATTATTCGTGGTTGGTGGACGAACTTGCAGATTCATTAGAAGGTATATATTTATTAATTAATTAATCATCAAATGCTAATTAATTAATAGTTAAGTATAATACAAAAGCTAAGTTAATTTAAGTTCATCAGGTTGCGAGGAGTATTTCAAAGGGAAGGAAGCCCCAAAGCACGTGGCTTTAAATGTGTTCTTAACTCCAAATTATCGGAAGATTCTTTATAAGTAAGCAATTTGAATTAATTAATTGCTACTAAAAATACATTAAACTATTAATTAAAATTGGCAGGTAAGTATATAAGGTATAAATAAGAATAGTTAAGAAGACTGACAACATACCACTCAAATCTTTATAAGTTAAGATGATGATATTGTTGATGTTCTGTGACAGATTTGGGTGATATGAATAATTAAAAAAATAATAATAAAAGAAGAAGAATGATCAAAATTTGAATAAAATGAGTCTTAATTAAAATTACATATATGTTTAATTAGTTAACGTATGTAACAAATTTTGATATATGTATAAATAGGCAAATCTAGCAGTATGGGAGCCCGCTCATGGACCTTTTGGCTTCCGGCATCCATGGAGCCAATACCTGGAAAGTTGGTGCAGCGATGAGGTCCAGTGCTTACTGCATCGAGTTCTCCATTGATTTTCTCACTCTGAGATCCAGGTAATTAAAACAATAATTAATTAATTAACTCAAAGCTATTTAAAACTACTTTGTACAAGCTTAGTTAACTAATTCAATTTCATAAATATTGATGGTACGCAGGCTTCTGAGTTAATGAAGAGACATCTCAGTGAAGTTTGTATGAAGCTGAGCTTCAAAATCAAGCACAAGTTTTGAAAGAACTATCGTTCTGTATCGAAAACATGCGCAGCTCGGAAAGCTTGCCATATGGTTAAGGAGATGAAGGAGGCAGTAGAAGAGGTGAAGACCGCCATGAAATCTCTCCTGACCAATATAATAATGAGTTAGGATTGCAGAAAGACGATGAGAATTTCTGATGATGTAAGAAGAGAGACAGTCCTTGATGGAATTCTGCCATTGATGACTGTCGTTTCTCTTCTTGATGGAGATCTCGGTCAAGTTTGAAGGGGTTGAGGAGGAAGTCCAGAAGCTTGCCGGCCTTGCTGAATTTAAGCCTTCGGGCGATAAAATTTAATTATGTGAGACAATTCTAAGATATGGAGTGATGGTATATATGAGTATGTTGTTTATAAGTATAAAGTTGTGCCGTTAGTCAGCTTAAAATATATATATAACACTTAGATCATCAACATGTACATTAATGTGCATGCATTGTAGGAGATGTAATAGTGTATGTTTGGGACCTACTTTGGGGCCTACCGCGAACTATTTTTGCTTCCTTTTTTTGGGAGAAAATATTATGTATGTCGTTCGGATGTTCAGTGTTCGGTATGTAATATTTTTCGCCTTTTTTTTGGTGGCTCTACAGAAGTATCTAGTTTGCGGTTTTAATCAATGTAAGAAGCAAAATGGTTTGATAGCTAAACCTCTATGATGTGAATTAAATCGTGATATATTTGGCTTTCATTCTTATTAATTAATTTTATGTGTTGTTGGGATCGCCATGCAGCGAATCGACCCACTTCTCTCTTGCCCTTTTCTATTTTTCAGGCATTATGAGCATTGAAACTGACGCTCTAAATTTTTCACTTTGTGCTTTTGATCTCACTTAGCTCCTATGTGTTAATGTAACTATCACTTAGACTTTACTGTTTTACAATTATACCCTTAAATGTATCCTACGAAACGGTTGGCGTAGCTCGAGTGACAAACAAGATTAGAAGAGTCGATTAGATAATTTGGTTACATTAAACATCATGCGTTAATCCGTCATGTTAGATTCATAAAATGATTTTTCTATTTATGGAGAAGATGATAAAATGATGATATTATATATTTCCATCTGCTTTAAAGTGTATCATATACTACGTATTTCTAAAGGATGCGCACACTTGAACAAAGAGAAGCAGTTGGTGTCATTTGAAGGTGATACTTTTGTTGTACCTAACACTAACAATATCATCCAAGTCGACGAAAATATAGTTTACCACATCTTCTAAAATGTCAACGACACTTTATCTCGCTAGCTTTGTAGGACCTTCCTAGTGCTCTTGAGGAAGTTTTCCTTAGATCATAAACTCTCACACTACTACTTATTATTTGGTTTTAGCAAAGATGATTCTCTAATTGTTGTGGAACTAACTATTGCCGGAAAAGAAGGTACTGGCACATGAGGAGTGCCAAGATCAAGTTGTTCTATGGTGTTGAAATCGCTTCAGCAATTTACGGATCATTTTACGTCCTGTGAAAAGTTACACTACTTGCTCGCATGGGACAAACACTGGAAGATGAATGACAAGTTCAGAAAGCTAAAAGAAAAAAATGTGAATGATAAAAAGTCAAACATTCACAAGAAGACTATTTGATAGTTTCGTGGAAGCCCACATTACATCGTGTTGTTGGACTCTTCTAACCAAGGGGGAGGGGGAGAGGAAAACCCATCCACCATGATTAACCCCCTCTTCTTTTCGGGGTGTTATTTGACGGCTATATTCCATGCTCAAGGTGGTACATTCAAACAGTTATCGATGGTTTTATTCCAAAGATTACTTTCTATGTTCCGTTGTTTTTGGTGTTATTGTGTTTCGTGGGTGCTATTCGTTGTCGATATCTTGTGTTATCGGCTTACCGCTCGTGTTATCGCGTTCCACAGGGGTTATTCGTTGCTATTGTTATCGTATTCCGCGGCGTTATTGTTGGTCGTATCCCGCATCCATACGTTGTTATTTTTGTTCTCTTAGCACGACACTTATTTGATGTTATCGATGGTAGTTTCTCGAGTGTATTTAGTGGTATTCTATAGTATAATTTGTTGTTATCTCCGCGTAGTATTGGTTGTATCCCGGGTAGTATTTGTAGTATCCTACTTTATGACAATAGTATTGGTGTTATTACTTGGCGCGTTTCATTGATGCTTTGTTTTATTCCTCGAAGAGTTTAAGATATTCATGGTGTTATTGTGACCTTACTATGGGTAGCTTTTGGTGGTTGTATTCAAGAGTTATTTTGAGAAATGCTAGTAGTATCGTGGTCCTTTAGCTTCCCAGCGTGTGCTATCGCTACCTTGCCTTGGTGAGTAGGTTGCTATGTATTTACTATAAGCTTACATATCTATCACCCAAGTTTTTTTTTCATTTATAACGTCTAAATCTTTCATATCACATAGGTAAAGTTGTATGTACTTAAAATTGAAGTATAGGTGCTAGATACAATGCATACGAATTTAGTGGTAAGTCATGTAAATCTTCATAAAATTGATGTATGAAAAGTTGCATTTCATTTTAAAGGGTAAATAATAATGGCATTTATCCAATATCAAACACTTTAAGTGGCATTGATGTATACATGCAAGTTTAAGTGCTATGTACATATCACTACCAAAAATGTAGGATATCTCAGCACCTTTTAGGAAGTGACTTTTAACTTTTTTCTATGCGAATTTGTTTGTGTCATAAGTCGCTGTGCTTCTCCTTTACTTCCTGTGCTTGGTGACCGCCTCCTCTATTTCGCTCTGGTTGACATTTAGTTGTGTTGAGAAAAGGAAGCAACACTGTTATATTAATGGAGATTGCTTTTGTAGAGTTAATTTTGGTGTTATTAATGATAATGATGGGCTCTTTTTGAGTTTATATGCTATGGCAGTGTCATTATAATTTCAAAGATTTTCATAACATTTATTGCTTTTTTTTCTGCAAATATGGATATTTCCTTTGGGTTTGGAGACATTTACATACATTCCACCTAGTTCTTATGTATTTTACATATCTAACACCTAGATTTTGCTTTTTTTTACATTTATACTGCTGAAAATTTTGATGTTATATAAAGATTGTCACTGTTTTAACTTATAAAAAGTGAAATACACCTTCGTATGCAAGAGTATGGTGGTATGCATGTAAAATTGATGTATATATATATATATATATATGTAATATTTCTATGGTTTATGCGGCTTTGCAAGAATTAAATATTCATGAAAATATTTTACAGATGTACATATTATAAGCTGCCGTTTTATATTTTCTTAAGAACTGATCTACTATGGTAGTTTAAATCACAACTGAAATAAATGTCAGTTTAAACCTTCGATTAAGTTCCATATACGTGGCCTTTAACTTTACAGCCCACAAATATGATTGTCCAAATAATAGAAAAATTTTCTGTCCACGTCCCGACGGCCAAACGCCGGCACCACGTCACTATACATGTTAGCTGGGCGACGCGGCGCTCTGGCTATTGGCGGTTCTCGACGTGCGCTGTTCTACGAAATATTTCTCTCCAACACATGACTGTTTAAATCTGCCTATATCCATGTTTTAGGCGCGTCTTAAAATCTATGCTATACATACATACATACATACATACATACATACATGTACGTGTCCGCACGTGCGTTCAAATCGATCTACCATAGAATATATATATATATATATATATATATATATATATATATGCAAGTTCTCGCTCATTTGTCATGGCCATTGTAGTATCTGCCTAGCTCAATCCCACCCATTAATGGAGGTTAGAATAGCACACCGACTGTGGGCTTTAGGTCCACTCCCCACAGTTCAACATAGCTGGACATCGCGAGATCCTATCTACACCCCACAAATAGCTCACAAAAAAAAAAAAATGCTAATATGTAATGTGCAGGAAACCAATTTTTTCTTACCTTTACAGATCGCACATATGTACAAAAAAAAAAAAAAAAGATTGATAAGCTAATTTGATAACTAGCTTATAGCTAGTGCAAAATATGATAGGATCCTTTCATACAGCTAGTGCCAATTAGGTAGATTGATACATCTATGAGATGGATCGCAATATGATGCAATGCAAATGTGGGATTAATTATTTTTTAATCAAATTAGTTTGTTAGTTGCCACAAGCATAATTTTTCATATAATTAGTGGCTGTGATGAAGAGTTTGTAGATCGGTTTGGATTTGGGGAATGGGGACTGATAGAGGTGATTTGCTCTGGTACACTCCATGATTTGAAAGTCATTGCACCGGAAGTATATAGAACAATTATGATAAATAGTTAAATTTTGCACCGATATGAGATTGGGGGAATTGGTGGATATGGAGTACCTTGGATAGAAGAAGCTTATAAGATGGTGAGGGAGAATGTCACAACCATTCGGATATGGTAAGTGAGGTTTTGTTTCCTACTGTAACATGTTCATTGGGTGAGCTGAGAAGATGCTCCTGTGTCGGAAAGCCAATCAATTATAGTAGATCAAGAGTCCGTAACTAGAGCGGAGCTGTCAGATTTTATCAGGAGTAAATCGGTTCAATTGTAGTAGATGAGAATGTCGGGTGACCAAATTTTTCATGGATCTAGCACACAATTAAGAATTTGGAGTTGATGGTGTCATTATTGTTGCTCGATGCGTGCCGACCTAAAGTCAATTAAACTCAGATCGGCTATGTTGGCTCGGGCCTTAGCCAACCGTACCGACCTTAACAAGCCGAAGCTAAACAAGCCAGCCAACCGAGCCAAGAGAATGTTGATGTGCTCATATATGTAAAATACATAAAGTATCATCGTTAAATCCAAAATTTTGGATGGACACATGCCTAAGGAATAGAGCTTCAAAGAGAGGAAGATAGCAAAGCTTGGTAATAATAAAAAAAAAATAGGTAGGTGGGGGTATCTTAGTCGATACATAATTATAGCTTTGGAAACCTAAAATGACGTCAAATCAATTGGGCCGAGAGTTTGGGATGGCACCCAACCAGATTTTGGGCTTGGCGACCACACACTTGGACCCCGAAGGAATAACCGGTTTTATCATTTCTCACAAGCCGTTTTTGGTCTAACGTGGATTGGGGGCTTTGATCGGCTGCTTTAGAAACGTATTGTTTTCATCGTTCTGGATCAATTTTTGGCTAGCACGTTCGAGGATTTCACGTGATTTTTGCTCCAGTGGCAGGAAGCTGCTGAATTCTGTCAGTTTTAGAATTATTTTTTGTCTGACTTGTACAAGTTAGGTGGATAGAATGAGCCATTGAACTGCTCTTGACTGCCACATCATCATTTTTGTCAGACTGCCACATTCTCTGGGGATCAAGGGCTTTCATTACTTTCGATATACAATCATACACAACGACAATAAGTTAAATTTTAAAAAATATAACATCACCATATCGTACAATCTTCCCAATAAATAGAAAAATTAACGAAGAATTTCTCTTCTCCTCTATTTATTAGATAATATTTGATCAAAGCAAATTGAATAAAATTAGACAATAAAACCCTAAAGCCATTATATTAGCTTTAAGACTAATGTAATGTCACCTCTGTCTCTTACTTATCACAAGTAAATTCAACACTAACCTAACAAATTTTATTGTAAGATATCTACTCTGACAATTCACTTTAGATCCAAGCTGGCAAACTTTATATTAAGATATCTTATACAAAATTCTCTCCCCCTTCTTTTGTCCTCACCTTGTAGTCAATCTCTTTCAATTGCAAATTCAATGAAAGAATTTTATTGTTGTCTTCTTCAATTTCTCCCTCTAACAATTTAGGATTAGCTATAATTTAAGTTCTAAGTTTGTTTTGATTATATTTATCACTTAATTATTTGATGTTTATTAATTTAAATGTGCATTGAGAGTTCTATCTGAATTAGAATTGATAAAACTAACCTTTAAATTTTTAGTATCAAATCGCCACCTATTTTTAATTTTGTTGTAATAAAATTCCTATAGATAAAAGAGAGAGAGGTGGGATACATCAATCAGTGTGATCAATAAAATGTAAAAGAAATTATATTGAGATAGTCTATTGTAGAATAAATTAAGATGAATTTAAAATTATTCAACTTATTTCTCTAACATAAATTATTAATATATATTACAATCCCAAAATAAATTTTATAATTTCTATGCAAGGTCTAGATTTGGCATTCAAAAATTTTCAGGTAAGATTTGTTTTCTCAGTAAATTCAAAATTTTTATAACCTTCTAAATTGCCTTTTTGGAATATTATTATTATCTGTTATACTGACTGCCAAAAAGTTATAATATGATTTTTTTAAAATAAAATAAATTTATAAGTAGGGGTGTAAATGAGCCAAACACGAGCGAGCCAGGCACAACTCGTGTTCGGTTCATTTATATTTCGAGCCCAAAGTTTGTTCTTATTCGGTTTGTTTGCTTAGTGAGCCGAACACGAGCCGAACTTGAGCCATTTATGAACAAGGAGTTGTTTTGACAAACCTAATCATGTACCCATAAGATGTTAAGGATTGGGACAAGATTTACAAATTATTGTTTATATTAAAACATCATTTGAATCTAATTTAATAATTTTTATTCTATTTTCTTAATTAATACTTTTAATTGATTATAAATCATTGTAGCCTTGTAGTCAATTAAATTTTTTAAAAATACTGCTCAACAAAATATAATTGATGAGTAATATTTCGAGCTAAAACGAGCTAAGCATGAACCAACAAATCTTTGTTTGTGTTCAGTTCGTTAAATTAGCGAACGAGCCGAACACGAGCTGCTCGAGAACAATGAGCCGTTTTGACAGCCCTATTTATAAGTCACTATAGCTTTCTAAAACGAATGTTTCTTCAAACAGTTGCAAGGTCTGTTTGAGGTAGATGCACTGTTTAAAGAATCAGTTGTGAAACTGCTGCAAAGAAATTATTCTTAAAAAAACCGTGATAGCTATTACAAGTTTACTTTATTTTCAAAAGTTAGATCACATATTTCTATCATCAACCACATTTTAATAATTTGTGTTGAAAAAAAATAATTGTCTACCATAGAAATTTCTAAAAAGCATCGAAAAGTAGTTCGTCAGCAAACCATATAGAAAGCTCTCTTAATCTATGTATTTATAACATAAATAAAAACTTAATAAAAATAGAATTATTATTTTTAAAACTAACATAAGAATATGTTCCGATTTAAATCAGTCTCTTAATTTGCTTATAAATATTAAATTTTAATCATAAATCTTGAAAATTAGAAGAAAAAAAATGTTGCTGACGTAGTATTAAATTTAAATGAATAAAATAAATAATTTTATTAAGTATTATTTCATGGTTTTTTATTGTAATACTATTATCCCAAGTTAATTAAAAGACTCGTAATAATTAGATCTTGCAAAAAGAACCCTATTCTTCAATGTTTTAAATAATCATATTTAAATTAATAAAGTTGCTAATTGGGTTTTATTTTCATCAACTGATTTATTATTAAGTTATCATCACATTAATAATAAATCAGTTGATGAAAATTAGGTGGAGTGAAAACGCAGAAAGCCGGATCCTTGCCGTGGCCGAAATTAACGAAAATTTTCAAATCCCGCCGTGTGATTTTCTACCGCCTCCCCTACGCGCGAAACAAACAGCGCGCTTGCGTTAAAAAAACACCCGCCGCTATAATAATCCTGCCCCAAACAGGCTCTAAGTTTAACGAAACGGCTCGAAAGATTTTAGCATTTAAGAGTTATTTAATTTAGCTTTAAATAAACGTACTTTCAAAACTTTAAAAACATAATCTTGGACGTTTAGAATTATTATATTTGAATATTTGATTTATGCATTAAAGTAAGAAACCCAAATACTCTTATTAGTTTGACAAATTTTCTTTTTGAAAATTAACACATATCACTCAATTTGTGTGCATTTACAAGTTTAACAACTAAAATTTATGGTATGTATCTATATATATATATATATATATATATATATATATATATATATATATTGTGATGCATGCTAGAATATTTGTGTTGGTGAAATAATGGATTATTGTCTTAGCGTTGCACGAGAATTCAACACACGATCGGATAAAAGAAAACAACCAGTAGTCGCTAGAAATTTTATATGGAAAACCCGTAAAAGAATAAAAACCATGGGGTCTGACCCAGTTATAAAGATAAACTATAAGTTAATGATTACAAAGAACCCTTGTCCCACAGGCGAGAAAGGGTTACAAAGTCTTCTGATTACAACGTCGACGTTCGGCTTGTTGCAAGGAGTGTGCAGCAACCGATGTTGATCGGCGACGGTTGACAAGTGGGGGTCGACCGTGGTCGGCGGCGGATATTGGCGGCAGGAGTGGTGATGGACTCCAGCTCTTTCTCAAAACTCCAAGCTCTTCCTCAAGCCTCAAGTTTTCCTCCCTTTCTCATGAGAGGGTGGAGCTCTATTTTTAGAGTTCAGGGAGAAATTAATAAAGGAATATGAACCACTTTGATCGAACGATATTTGATAGACATTTAAGATCCTTATTGATGTTGGAATTGAGCGATCTTGGACGCATTAGATTCGTCTTACTGAGAAGCTCAAATCGACTATAAACTCGTCGGATTCGACATTTGTTCCATCTTCCAAATATGTCTGAAAAACTTTCAAAAGTGGTTTAAAAGTTTGATCTGAGCTTGATTTGACTCAGATTTGACCCACTTTACTATCATTGGGTCGATCTCGTCGAGCTGGTCAGCTTGTATGTAAGTTTGCTGAAATTGAAGATATGATTGACTTCGAATTGAAGTTTGAATATTTTTTACATAAAAGATTATCTCGAGATCTATAACATGCCTCGAGATTCGTGCTAAATGATGAAAATTTATTGATGGCATATCAGTTACCCCCTATTATCAGACCATACCATTTTCTTCGTCCAAAAATAAATATGAAGCACTTTATATTTTCTATCATATATAAGTTTATGTAATATTACATCTTAATGGTATTATAAGAATAAAAATTTATGTACACAGTAAAAAAATCAAGTTTAGCTTAATTGTTTCACACTTCGCTTCTTGAGGCGGGACTTCAATCCTAGGCAAAGCGCATTATACAATTTTTTTTAATTTTTTCTTTATAAACATATAAATTTTGGTGATAGAAATATTAACATATACATAAATTCCCGCAAATTTTCATATATATATATATATATATATATATATATATATATATATATATATATATATATATATATATATATATATATATATGTGGTGTGTGTGAACCATTAAATTCTAGGCATTGGGAATTTGAAAAGGTTATATATAATTTACATATATTAAACCATTAAATTTCAGACATTTGGAATTTGAAATGATTGTATATAATTCACATTAATCAACTTGTTTGTTTTTTTTTTAATATGGAATGAAAAGGTGGAAGATCAAGAGACAGAATGTCAAAAGTTGGAAGGTGAATGGACTAGAGAATTAGCGCAGATTTTAATTACTTTTTTTAATTGCTTTTGTCATCAATATGAAAGACTATTGAGCCTATAAATAGGCAAACCAGATGAGGATGGAGGTGGAGTACTCGACTCTGCCTAGCAGGTTATCTGGGATTTTTCAAAATAAGAAAGTCGTCCCCAACCTTCGTAGCAAGAAAAAATAGGATCCTCTTTCGTGTTGCTGCCCAAAAAAACGTCATCCCCGTCTTGCATAACAGACGATCAACGGGATCCTCTTTCATGTTGCGGCAAGAAGAAATTTGTCCATGTCCTGCCTAACAAACGACCAATTGGATCTTTTTTTTTAAGGTCTTGAGGACAGTCGTCCCCGACCTGTGTAGCTGGCGATCAACGAAATCTCTTTCATGTTGTGAAAGAGAAAGTCATCCACATTATGTTCAGCAGACGATCAATGTGATCCTCTTTTGTGTCGTTAAGTTGAAGAAAATTATCTTCGTTCGAGACCAACAGGTGACTCAAGATCCTCTTTCTTATTGTTATTGTGCATTCATGTGGAGATGAAGAAATGCTAGATTTTTCTCGCCGCGCTTTGAGGGGAAAATTTTCATGCTTCTGTAGCAGCAATATGTGGAGAATATCATCGTCTTGAAGATTAGCAAAAGCACCAAAATTTTGAAGAGGCATGATGAGCCAACGTCTTGTAGCTTTTATACTGGTTCTCGGTCTTTATTGGTTTTTTAATCATATGATGTGACATTTGTACATGATGATAATATATTTCTTTGTTACTTCTAAGGTTGTTGTGACTTCTTAATCGTGCAAAATTCTGCAACTAAAGTTAACAAACGCACTTTATAAATAGAGAATTGTGTATCATTTGAAACTCGTGTCTTCTGATGTTATGCCTTCTCAAGCTTATGCCTTATAGAAGCTTGATATGAACTTATGTCTTCTGAGGCTTATACCCTTCTGAGGTTTTTGATTTACTTGTGTCTTCTGAAGCTTGTAGCTTTATTAAGCTTTTGATGTACTTGTGACTTCTGAGGTTTGTGGCGTTTTGAGGCATTTAATGTCTCTGTGCTTCTAAGGTCTTTGATTGAAGAGACTGTCAACCATTTGCTCTCTTGGAGTCCTTCTAGTGAAAACAATATCCACTACTAGCTTTTCATCAAGACTTACCTCTTGGGCTCATCTTCCAAAGACATGATAGCTTCTCAATAAGTTTTTGTCTCTTGGGTTCGACTTCGAGGGGTACGGTATCATCCCATCGAGTCTTGCCTCTTAGGCTTGACTTCCAGAGGCATGGTAGCCTCCCATTGAGTTTCTCCTCTTTGGTTCGTCTACTGTTTCATCCGATCGAGTCTTGCCTCTTGAGCTCGACTTTTAGGGGCATGGTAGATATATTGTCTGTTGCATGGTAGATATCTTGTCGTCTAAAGGGGGCTTTTTACACTAAAATCTTTCATGAGAAAATAATAAATTTTTATTAAAATGACAGTTTAAATTTTGCTAGAATAAAATTAACAGTTTATAGGCCATTATTGTACACAAATGAGATAATTTGGAGTTGTACTTCTCATTTGATAACTTCAACGATTTTCTTCTGGTTCCCCCACCTCGTTTTTGTAAGTACTGACTGAGGTGACTTTGGTGTATTAGACGCTCAATTATATTTTTTTAGTTGAGAACATTTTTCTGTTGAATGTTCTTTCGATTGCTGGAAATGATAATATTTAGACCGGTCTCCACCATTTTTGTTTTTTAACAGGTTTAGCCACTTGACGACCTCTTCATCTTTGATGGTCATTAGAATGTTGACACGTGATGTGTTGAGCGGTATGAATTCTTTTTTCTAATTGAGACTCACAATTCTCTTGTAATCCAAACTTTTTTCTTTGTGAGATTTAATCGGTATCCCTGGCATTATCTTGTGCTTTCCCCCCAAGTGCTTGAATTGTTCCTTGTGTGCACCGATGGCCTCATCTACATAGATTTGATCTTCGATACGATGGACAAGATTGGAGTAAGAGTGAAATGTCTCACACATCAGTGATGAGTAAAAAGGTTCTGGGCAAAGCCCACCAAGAAGACCCCTTTTAGTAACTCCGGATACACTCCTAGAATTGGACTGGCTTCAGTGGAGAACCTGCTGAAGTATTCCATGATGGATTCCCCCTCATTTTGGCGAAGTCTCGATAAGTGGGATGAATCTTTGATGATCATTCTTATTTCTATGAATTTCTCTACAAATAATCTGACAAGCTCATTGAAGGTTTTGATGGTGGCTCCCGGGAGGGAGTGAAACTATGTGTGAGCTTGACCCTTGAAGTCACAGGGAATGCATGAGAAAGAAGCACATCAGAGGCATGGTGAATCTGCATGATAGTTCAATAATGATCAATGTGCTCGTATGGGTCAGTTAACCCTTCGTAAGCATCAATGTTCGGGAGTTTGAGGATATCAAACAATAGAAAGGATTCTTGAAAGTTGTGGTGAGCAACAAAGTGATCCCTTTTATCTAGAAGGAATTCTTCCGGAACTAGGCGTCGTAGCTCATCACATATGATATCAGTTGAAGTGACAGTAAGGCAGGGCGGTGTCCGGTTAGCTGCATGAGACAAATGTCTGGAACTTGTAATATTGGGAAGATCGACATCATGTCTCGGCAAGTGAATGGTTTCATTATTATGAGAGAACTCGGTGAGTGGGGTATTTACAGTTGAATGTTGAACTGATGGTAAGTAAGCTCCATTAAGGTGCAGTTTTCGCTCCCCGCATAAAAGATGAAGGATCTCATGTTGAGACTTCTCCACCCTACATACTCGATTTTCTAGTGAATGACCCAAGGCACCTTCATTAGCGGGGTAATGCCTTCTAGAGTAGGGGGATGTAGAGGTATGATGCCCTTGACTCTGTGACTGTCTTCTGGAATGATGGGTGTTGGAGTGGGATGCTTCGTTATTGCAAGTGTTGCATTTGGTGGCCATGCATCAACTCATGCAAGTATTTCAGTGGTGGGAATGCTCTCTTCCCATAAACGACGCCAAACTGATGCATGAAAATTTGCGGCGGTAGAATAATGGATTATCATATTAGCGTTGCACTAAAATTTAGCACACACTCGGATAAAAGAAAACAACAATTAGTGGCACCATAAGTGTTTTACGTGGAAAACACGTAAAGGGAAAAAACAATGGGGCCTAGCACAGTTGTGAAAATCCACTATAAGTTGATAATTACAGAGACCTCTTGTCCCATAGGCGGGAAATAGTTACAAAGTCATCTGAGTTACAACGTCACCATGCAGATGAACTTGTTGCAAGGAATGGGCTGCGATTGATGGTGATCAGAGGCAGCTGATAAGTAGGGGTCGATAGTGGCCGGCAGTGCTCGACGACAGTCTGCAGCGGTTGACGTCGCCAAGAGTGATGTTGGGCTTCAAATCCTTCTCAAAGCTTCAAGCACTTTCTCAAGCCTCAAGTTTTCCTCCTTTTCTCATGAGATGATATTTATAGAGTTTTGGAGAGGTTCCCTCGATCAGACATATTTCATGGACATTTGAGAGCCTTAACGATAACGTAAGACTGTTTGGACTTGCTTTGTAGAGACGCTCAAATTAACTATAAACTTGTCATATTCGATATTTATTTGACATTCCAAATGTGTCGAAAAAACTTTCAAAAACAGTTTAATGGCTTGATCTAAGCTAGATTTGACTTGGATTTGACCAATTTTATATTATTGGGTTTGTCTTGTCGAGTCGGTCAGTTTGATTGTAAGTTTACTGAAATCTTAGCTCTGGTTGACTTTGAATAGAAGTATGAATGTTTTTGCTCAAAAGATTGCTCGAAATTCATAGAATGCCTTGAGATTCATGCCGGATAATGAAAATTTGTTTATGGTGTATTATATATCATCATACCTGATGCGTGCTCGTAAATTCACACCATTATAGTGATTTAATTAATGTCTTTGTGTTGTCTAAAGATCCAATACACACAAATAAAAAAAATTGATAGAAAAGACAACATGTTTTTACGTGGAAAACCCGAAGGAGCAAAAACCACATGTTCTGACCCAGTTGAAATGATTCCACTTTACTTATGTACGTTACAAGACTTTACCGGCCCTTGAATAGTCAAAAGCAACATTACAAGAGGTGGATGCGACTTTCACCAAGGAAGTGGCGGGAAATGTTGAGGATGTTGCAATGATCGTGCTACTATGAAGAGAAGCCAACGATAGAGGCCGAGTGCCAAAAAATCTGATGCCAGCACTCCTTTAGACTAGCAGAGATCTGGTGGTGGTTTTGTGGTAACGACAGTGATACGGTGGTGGTGGTCGGTCAACAGTGGTCTGGAGATCACTGTGGTCAAGCAGCTATGACAACGGTCTAGCGGTGGTGGCTGAACAATTGTGGTCCAGTGGCGGCAACGATGGTCTGACAATGGTGACAGCTAAATGTTGGTGACCAGAAAACGATGATGGTGGTCTGGCGTTGGCTGCGGTAACCAAGCAACGTGCTCTGGCGGCAGTGGCCAGGCAACATGGTCTGGCAGTGGCTCGACGTCGATGGTCGGGCATCAATGAAAGTGGTTTGATAGTGGTTGCGCCTAGTCGGCTCTAGTGGAGCTCAATAACCCTAAACAGCTTAGCGCTCCTTCAATTTTATGTTTCAATCTAGGTCCCAAGTTTCCTTTCATGAAGGTTGTGAGATCTACTTATAGATTTTGTGCGTCATCCTATATAAATACCACATGAATTTAGATCACTCCATTGGACTACTAAGAGCCATCTCATTAATCAAATGGTGTTCTATGAGCATTTCAATGCCTTAATGATGTCAAAATGAGTGATCATGAACTTGTTGCATTCTACTCGATGAGAGGCTCTATTTGATTATAAAAACATAGGTTGTTTAATTGAATTCGACTCGAACATAGGCTCTTGTTGCATTCTACTTGTTGCATTTGACTCGATGAGATGCTCTGTTTGACCCACCCATGTATTAAATCAGGGGTCTGCATGTACACGTGACAGACTCTAATTGGAGTCTTTCAGGACTCCTTATGCAATGATTTTTTGAATCACATACATCTTCTACCTTCTTCCACAAAGTTCTAACTCAAAAAATTTTAAAAAAATTCTTTGAATAACTATATGCAAATCAATGGGGCAAAACATGAAAATTCTTACTCCAGCAATCTGCAGAAGCCATACAATCAACCTTTCAAGAAAAATGGATATTACAAAAGCTGGCAAACCCCAAAAATAAATAGAAATGTTTCTCAGGAATGCCATTACAGAAGCAAAACTAGCAATCATGCTTCTCTCTGCTGCATCGTCTCGACACCAAACATCTCAAAAACTTAAAAAAATACTGAACATTTCTATTACCTCTCATTCAGAACCAATGCTTGATACTATGAAGCAACGGCCAACTTATCCAACTTATCAATTCCTTGGATATCAGTTATTCTCAATTTCGTTAGCTCCTGAAGAACGAAAAAGTTATGTTTTGGGTTGTTTTAGCAGCTCAAATGATAGCATATCCTACAAACTTGACTGTAGGAATGATGGCAAATGAGTTAGTTACCTGTCGATGACCTTTTGTTCGGCGGTAGTTTTTCCTTCTTTTCTTCTTGAAGATGATTACCTTCGCATCTAAAGCCTGGTAGAGCAAATGTCACAGTTTAGTTTTAGGTTATGGGATTATGGAGCTCCAATCAATGTTAAATGCAAGGTTGGGTAATATGTTTGGTGTCATGCTGAAGATAAAATATTTTTCAAAGGGAAATTTATAAACATACCACACAATTTTTATGTATTTAGGTACCTAACATCCAATATTTGATATTTGAATTTATAACACCATGGTGTCTTCAACATATGCATGAAAGGGAGTATTTCACTTTTAAAAGTTTAATAATTGTGGCATTTTTTAAGTGATGTTAATGTTTTGAGTGATGCAAACGTAAATATTAAAAGCTTAGGTGTTAGATATGTATATGCACAAGAATTGTGCACATATATGTAAATCCCCCTTCTTAAATTAACAAATCAGCATATGATTAAAGAATACAAATAAATACAGATGTAAAGGAATGGTTTAAATGAACAAAAATATACTATGCTATATGCCATTGATGTTGAGAGGGAGTGATAGAGGAGAGAAATGTCTTACATGTTCTTCCACAACGGCATGTACAGCTGCATCAGTTAGTATAGGCCTACCAATGATAGTTTCAGTTCTTGAGCCCAGCATAAGAACTTTGCTTAGAATCAGCTGCACAAAATTTTCATTGCTTGTTAATATAAAATGTGATCAATAATGCTAAACAAAGAGCAGAGATACAGTTGACATAGAATCATATAACGACAGAACAAGTTCACTGTTTGCTCGGAGAGAATTGATGTGTTGTATCCTTGAAAATTATGTTGTTTGGTAGGCTGAAAATTTTAAGTCCAAAGTGTTTCTTGTAGGAATTTGAGACTCACACACAATTCATTTAAAGTGTGTTTAAAAATTGCCCGAATTGCACAATTTACAAATACAGCTTGGACCTCATCCCAATGAGCTCGTCAAATGCAGCCAATCTCTTAGACCCTTGCAAGAGCAAGCTCTCCTCATCATCTCCTTTTCTCTTTACATGTCGGCCATCCACCAACAACACCCATGAATTGAGTTCCCATCGGAATTCATATACTAAGCTAATCCCATGGCAATTCCACATTTCGTTGATCCCGTGGCAATTTTCACATTTCGTTGATCCCATCACAATTTCTACAGGCCATCAACGCCTGCCTCGAGCGATCAGTTTGCACATGAACCTGTGGCCTCGAAGATGCGAACCCCCTAGATACCTTCCACCCCACCACGCAACCCCCCAAGCAATGACAACAATGGGACCCAAGTATTACTTGAGAGATTAGCCTCCTCATTGTCCTGAGAAAGCCCTAGGTATCTCCTTTTTTTCTTTTTTTTTTTTCTTTTTTGTTTATCATAAGGTTCGGCCAAACATAAAGAAAATGATCCCCTGAATTTCAAATGCACTGTATTGACTTAGCAATTCATTTCAAATTCTCCCAAATTCCAACTCAAGCAATCTAGCAAACCCAAAGGAGTTCATTATTTATTACAAAAAAATATATATATTGTGTTTAATATGTGTGTGTGTGTTTTTTTTTTCCTTATACACCCTAAGAATACAACACTTCTACAGGTCAGCAAATACATTAAAATAATGTTCAGATAAAAATCTCTGCCTCAAAATTACAAAAACAACACCATAATTGCTAAAAAAGAGGCCCAAAAGAATAAAGCATATTTCAGTAATCTTTTGCACCAAAAATGAAGACAATTCTGAGAAGATAAAAAGAAGTGTTTATCAGTGTGTGAGAATGACTAGATGTTTTAAATTTGACTTATGTTGAGAAAGGTTAAGGGTGATACTAAAAAGAGTTGGGCATGTTGTATAAAAAACGATCTTAATTTATTAGAGTTAAATGAAAATATAACCCTCAACTGGACACAATGGAGAAAAATGATTCATGAGTGGGCCAAAAGCTTTTTGTTGTTGTTATGTGTTCGAGAAAGAGAAAGAGATCCACCTAAAATACAACATCATTCAACATATTACTTCCATGCAAAATGCAAACGTCATTATTAATGCAGAAAGATGTTTTTGTAGTACTCTTTTTTACTTAAAAAAATCAATGACTACAATTTTCAGAAGATCAAAGTAGTATATATATATATGTGTGCGTGTGTGTTAAGAGTTACATTAGGAAATAATGTATTCTTGTGAGAAATTATGAAGAATAAATTATTTTCTTAGACTAAACAATTATTTCCTTTCCTATTTTATATTTATTTCCTTATATTATGAGTCGTTTCCTTTCATATTTTAGGCTCTTATTTTATGTTTTATTTCCTTTATCTCCAAATAATTAATATGATTTGATTATTGGAGATATTAAATGATATGTATTTCATTTTCAAGTTATTTATTTTTATTGTCTTTCCTATTCTACGACTCACGTAACAGTTATTTATACCCTCTTTCATATTAATGGAATTATTTTGAATTATCCTTTCTTCCGCATTATTCTAAATGTCAACATGGTATCATAGCCAAATTTCCTACCCTAGTTGTTGGTCCTCCTTCCAAAACCGTCGGACTCCCTTCCTGCCATCCTCCGTGCTGGAAGGAAGGGGCATTTCTCTTAGTATATCGAAACAACAATTTTTTCTTCTTCTCTTTCGGCAACCACTGGGCTCCTCTACAGCAGCCGCCTGCTTTCCTGCATGGCCTTCTGCAATTGTTTCCTAGCAGTCGTCCCCTCTGTGCTTGCACAGGAAACATCCTCCGCAGGTTTCCAACACAGCCCTTCCCGAACTCTCTACTCGTTCTCTTGGCTCGATTCATATTTCATATAGGATTTTGGGGTCAGAAAACTGATCGAGGTCTAGGGACTCAGAGTTCTGTCTGAATCAAGAAGGCCCGGGATCACATTGAACTTCTTAATGTGAAGGCCGACGCTTTGACAAAGCGGTTACAGCTATGCTTTGGAGTTCGTGGCGTATAGTGTAGGATCTAGGAGATTTCATAGAGCTGTGCTTGAAAGGCAAGTTGGAGAGAGTGTTGCAAGCGTTGTGTAGAGGTTCATCTATGGGCGTGTTTCACATTGATCGTCCAGCTTGCCGCTTTTTATCCTTTTCTTGACTGATATTTCCTTTTCCTAATTATCCTCGAGGCATGACAATTGTTTCTGATTAACACACCACTCCTTACCGAAAAGATAGACAGAGTTGTCCTTATAGCCATAATTGCCACTATAGGTAACTTGTTGCAAGGCTGGGACAATGCCACAATTGTTGGAGTTGTTATCTATATTAAAAGGGAATTTAAGCTGCAAAAGGAGACTACTATTGAAAGATAATCGTTGCCATGTCACTTATCTGGGCTACTATCATTACTACATTCTCTGGACCTGTTTCAGATCGATATGGGAGGCGTCCTATGCTGATTTTCTCATCAATTCCTTATTTTGTTAGTGGAGTGGTGATGCTTTGTCTCCAAATGTTTAAACTCTCCTTCTAGCAAGGCTCACCGATGGCTTTGGAGTTGGTTTGGCTATCCCGCTCATTCCCATCTTTATTTCTGAGGCTTCTCCGCCGGAGATAGGAGGGCAGCTAAACACACTTATAGTGGAAATCTCGAATCTTTTATGGCTTTCGCCAAAGATAGAAAGGGGAAGTTATTTTCTAGCTGGCTTCCCTCCACACCTCAGCCACCGGAAATAAGAAAGGAGGGCCACTTTTTCTCTGTTATCTTTCTGTTGTTTTGCAGGAGGATTGCCTCGATATTGAGGATGATTCCGATATAGATGACGCTCCGCCAGAGTTCGAAGAAGAAATCAAGACAGTAATTGACGATTTAAGGAAAATCAATCTTGGGACTGGAGAGGAGCCCATACCCACATTTATAAGTTCTCTAATCAGTGACGAGGAGTCTATGGATTTGGTTAAATTGTTGTCAGCATTCAAAGATTGTTCGCTTGGAGCTATGATGAGATGCCAGAATTTTCTCCGGAATTTGCACTTCACAGGCTTGGAGTGGTCTTCCAACTGGGATTATAGAAATTGGAATATAGGTTATTTGTTCTATTATTGATCGCATTTAGGGTCTCAAGTGGCAAAACATTAGCATCAACCAGTTGTCCAAATGAATTTTCCTCAATTACTTCTGGTCCTTGAGGCTGGTTCATCCCTAACTAGTCTAGCTTCCTAAATATATTAGCTAATTGAGAAGTCCGAATTAATAGCACGTCTATGTCATGTACACTAGCTACCTTTCTGGGGTATTAGAAGGCCACTGAAAATTCTTATTTGTCATCTCTTCAATTAAAGAATAGGCCTTGTCAATTGGTTTCAAGATAAGGGAAACGCTTGATCCTGCAGCAGTCCGACTTCCTAGTTTCCAGCAGTCTGGCTTTCCTAATTTCTAGCAGATTCTCAGCAGTTTGGCTTCCTAGTTTCCAATAGTTCGGCTTCTCGGATTTTCTGCAGGTCTTTAACCCTAGAGGTGCAGCTGCCTCGCCGTCTTCCCAGCAAGTCATTCCAACTGTTTTTTGCATTTGTTCCCTGCAGCAGTCCGGCTTCCCTGATTCCCTAAGTTACCTACTTAGCGCCGCCACTCTGGCTTCTATTGTGATAGTGAAGGCAATGGGTGGATATATGACTAGGCATGGGAAGTGTCCAGTGATGGCCTCAGACCAAATTTCCATACAGTCAATGCAGTGATTTATTTAGTGTGGGTGTTTTTATGGCTTCTTATGTCGTGGTCAACTCATTATTGTCCAGTTTAAGATTTTTTTTTTTGCAAGTGCCTCTTTTCATGCTCCCCATAGTTCATTCTTTACAGTGGAAGATTTTTCCTGATGTTGTTGCACTTTCCTGTCGAATCGAAAGAGGCAAAAAATTGCATCAAATTCCTCCAGAGCTTTCACTGCAGCAAGCCCTCCACCTGAATTCTTCCTCCAACACATCCTCCTCTGGAGCCTCTTCCTGCAACAAGGTCTACCTCTTGAGTTATTTTTCTGCAAGTTATACCCTGCAACTTTTCCTGTTGGTTGTCTACTTCCCTACAAACTCCACTGCAGCATCGAGAGCTATAGAGAAAATCATTTGATATTATGAGTTTTTTCTCCTTCTGGCGAGGCCCATAAATATTATGAGTTATTTCCTTTCCTATTTTAAGCTTTCCCATTTTATGTTATTTTTTTTATCTCCAAATAATTAATACGAATTGATTATTGGAGATATTAAGTGATATATCTTTTCTTTTCATGTTACTTTTTTATTATCGTTCCTATTATATGATTAATGTAAAGGTTATTTATACCCCCTTTCATATGAATGAAATTATTTTAAATTCTGCTTTATTTCACATTATTCTGAATTTCAAATATATATATATATATATATATATATATATATATATATATATATATATATATATATATATATATATATACAGATCTACCTAATACACAATCTCATTTAACATATTACTAGCCTACAAAATACAAAGGTTCATTGGTAATACACATAGCTTCTATCTCTTTAAACGTAGTCATTGCTCTGAACAACAGCTGCCTTTATAATAAACAGAAATGAATCCAACGGGCCAAATGTTTACACCTTGAAGCTGAGTATTGTACATGAATCAACCCTGTTTCAATGATATTCCTTGGCCGTGATAACATGTGTTTTACAGCCAAAAAATAAATAAACAAATAAAAATACTGAATTGCAGCCAAAGTTCAACTAGTTCATCCTTTGTAATCCAATTCAAAATAAAAATAAAAGGAGCATAAAGAACAAGTAATAGCAGATCAGTGCTCAGTTCAATAAATACATAAGAACTTGTTGCAGAATGATTCATAATCGTTACAACTCATAGTGAGAGCTAATCATATTGAAATACATTTGCACTACTAGTAATAGGAGGCTCACCAAATCACATCTAGCAACAACTAGCAGGTAGTAAATAGATTCAAAAATTCAAGTTTTCAAACGAGTCTTATAGTGAATCCCTTATAAAGAATGAAGTTCAACACTTAAAACATTGGAGCGCCTTTTGATGTAATGGTTGGAATTCCATCAGAAACTCCAAAGTAAGCGTGCTCGTGCAGGAGCACTCTCAGGATAAATGATGCCAAAGAGAACAATATATCGATGTTTGAGCGTTTGGATTGTTACAAATGATCTCAAAGCATTAAACCAGGCTAAAAATTAGAATACATGTCTGGTGAATGATTCTAAGTTAAAAAAATTGTGATGGAGTCGTCAATCATTTAAATGGGGAGATTGTGAACTCCTTAAGTAAAACGAAGTTAAACTCTTAAAACATTGAGGCAAGTGTTTGTGTAATGATTGTAATTTCATCAGAGACTTTAAAGTTAAACTTGCTCGTCAGGGAGTACTCTTAGAATGAGTGATCTCCTAGAAAGTTAACCAAGGTGACGAAAGCTTGAGGCCATTAGGACAAAGCGGAAAAAATCTAAATCATGAGAGTTTTGGCTTGTTGCAATTATCGAGCCAATCATATAAAATGGAGACAGGCCACAAATGCTTTGAATGATCTAGTAGCAATAGAGAGAGAAACAAATGGTGAAAGTAATGGCTGCCAAACTGCACTTATGGAGGAAGAAAAGTTAAAGGTAGCAATAGGCGACTCAAACACCAATCCAACAGTACATAATATCTTCTCATTGTTTTCTAACCTTCAATTGAATTCATGATGGAACTTGCAAAATAATCGGTAATAGCACCAGTAGAGTGTTCAAACAGGCTGTGGGAGGGGGGGTGGGTGGGGTGAAATATCACTCATTTTCTTGTTTTCAGCAGAAATTCAATGACTTTTATAAAGCAAGGTGCATAGCTATAACATTTGACTTCAGCAGATTCCGCCTAAGGACCAATAGGAATAACTAACAATAATGTCATATATAGTAAATAAACATTTATAACCCTTTGAAGGACAAAAACATAAATATACCATGCTCCTTCCCTGTTTCATGACCTCATAATAATCTACAATCCTCCTACCTCTTCACCTCAATGTCCTCCCAATCCCTGATACTTCCCCAGAATTCACATTTAAGTTCCTATTATATATCATATTTCAACAAATAAACAACATATATTTTGTAGCCTTAGCATGCAAGTAAAAGTTGAAGTTCAGGAGTAAAATATATAAATACATAAGAATTGCTGTTATGTACGTAAGTCTTTCTCTCTTTTTTTTTATGAATGAAAATAAAATGAGGAAACTGCACAAAAAATGCTAAGATCCCACCTCGCATTCAAAAAAAATTTACAGAGTACACACATATAATAAAAAATAATAATAGAAATAGTTTAGTGCATTTCAGAATTGTAGAGCCATTAATAGATAGTCTCACATAAAATCATACCAAAGAAAACACCAGCATATTTCACAATTCACCATGCCAAAACAAGGCTAAAAAAATAATGGAGAAAATTTTTGATAGCAACCTTGTCATTAACCTCGCAGTACTTCAGCCTTTCAGTAAAGATGGAATCGCCATTACTAACTTTGAACTGATGCGAACCAATCTAAACCGAAAACAAAAAAGATTAAAACTGAAACTAACGAATTTTACACGCAGAGAAACTTGAAAAAGGAGAAAGACCAATGTTTACCTGAACAACAGCAAAGACCGGTTCGTACGGCTTGAACGGGTTTTCAGATGGAGTGAGTGGACCAGTTACCCTGTACCCTATCGAAGCCGCCTCCTCGAGCTTCTCAGCCTCCGACTTACCACTCTGCGCCACGAACTTCCGACCCGTCTCGCTTCCATCCTCTACTTCGCCTTCATCATCCTCCCCTTCCTCGTCATCGTCTTCGCTTCCAGAGTAATCGGGCGTACGAGATGAGAAACAGCGAAAGATAGACGTGGACGCCAATGCATTTAAGGTGTTGGACGGAGTGGATTGAGAGAAAGGAACGAGTTTTGAGCGTAGAATAAGAGTTCCGACATTCGGTAGGAAAGAGATTGGCTCGTTCGAGAATCGGAGATGGCGAGCTACGGCTCCAAGAAGTCGCCGGGTAGCCATGGTTGGAATTTTAGGGTTTTAGCTTAAAGGGCATCGAGGAAGGTTTATTTCTGGAAGATTTACATATGTATCATCAATTTTCATGTATTTACACCTTCAAACCATAAAGCTTCAATTTTAATTTACATATACCACCTATGCCTAAAGTCTAAAGATATAGGCCGGCTTCGACTTACATCTAAAATCTACACGTAAGCTGTGTCAGGACAACGATTGCAATCTACCAGAAGTCATTTTTCTTCCTTCTCTACTAGTTCCGGTGAATTTGTATTTGAAGCTTTATTAAAAATTTTCTAATGTTCTATAGTTCATATTTTGTGTCCATGCAGTCTCTGTTTATCATCTCGTATATTGTCCAGATAAAATCTTGCAAGACATGAAGAGTGTTTTTCCTTAAAACATTTGAGTTTGATGGCTATTGGAATAAAGTTAAGAATATGGATTCAATTAATTATGAAGGATTATTGTAAAGCTAACTGTTGATTTTTTAGGCTACGGGAGTGTTGGAGAAATTTTGACTGTCATATCTCGAGTGTGAAGAGTGTCATTGGCATGTTGGTAGAGCATCTACTCATCAGTGTAGGTCCATTCACGTCAGAGGTTCCAATCCACTCTAGGCAAGTTGTCTGTTATATGAAAGTGGTACTCGAATTGGCTTGGCTCATGGGGTCCAATCTCAAATCTAACAGGATTGCGAGCCCAATAGGTTGGTTGGCGGTTCCAATCGTCAACCAATCTTTTTAGTACAAATTTTTACATTTGGTAAAAGATTATTTCTCTCCCACCCATTTAGATATGAACTTTAGTTTCCAACGAATTACAAAATAGAAAGTATAGCTCGTGTCATTGATATTCATAATTATTTATCTCTTAAATAATCTAATTTCAGAAAATGGTATAGAAATATTTTAACATAAAATGAAAAAAAAATAAATTTCTAATGCTTATTTTATATCTACGACTAAAAGAAATCAAAAGAGAAAAGCTAATATTCCCTTAATAAATTGGTTTACAAAGGAATATATAAAAAATATGAAACTTAATATGATAATTAGAACATAGAAAATTAATAAAGAAGAATCAGTTAATTTTGGCCCTAGTAAACTAGATTTTGAAGAATTAATGCAAAATATTAAATCATAACATATTATAGTCTTGAATGAAGTATATTTCTCTGAAATTTCTGAAAAATTAATCTCAGAAGACGAAATAGAAGAGCTTCAAAATGCTTTTAATACTCTTCAAATTCAACCATCTTTAGAAATTAATAAACTGAAATGTGCTATAAAATCATTAAATCGTTATTGCCATAATAGATCCACTCTTATGGATATTTTCACAATGAAGAAGCTTCAAAATTCCAACATCAATATGATGCTTCCAAGTAAATGAATGAAATATTGATGAATTGTCTGATCAACAAATTAGAGAATTTGTCCATAGAATGTTAATATCAGCATCACAATCTAGGCAAAATACAGCTAAAGTAGCTAAAACGATCACTTGCGAGTTTACCAGAATCCTAAAAGGTTGGTGGGAACAATTTTATGACAGAAGAATAAGAACGATATCTTTTAAGTGAAACAAAATTAGAAGATGTCACTATTCTAAATACTGAAGCTGTTTATCATTTAGTCATTAATATCCTAGAACATATGATGATAGAGGAGAATAAATTTGATCATTCTTACAAAAATTAAGATGTCTTACTCTTACATATTTTAGGTGGTATAAAGATATTTCTCTTAGACGAGTAATGAATTTACTTGAAGCTAATCATCATTATTGGAAACAAAAATTTTTCGTAGGACTTCCTAATTTATTTGTATAAAGAGTTGAAAAAACTCGTAAAACACATACTATTATCTATGAACATCTCACTTACACAAAATCATTAATGTTAGTATTCAGACAGGTCTTGAACTTTGCTCTGATATTATACTTAATAAGCAACTTAAAAGGGAAAATTTTCTATAAAAAAAAATAATTAGAATTTTGCAAACAATTTGTTTGTGATGAACCTTCCTTTAAAGAAAATTATAAATCATTTGTTAATGAAAAGAAATTTGATAAAAATTGACATTATAGAAAATAATCTAAACGACGGGAAAATAACTTTGAAAGATCTTCACGAGGAGATATTCCTTCCTCTTCTAAAAATATTGAAAATAAAAAGAAATGAGAAGACAAAAACATCGAGTCTTAGGTATGAGTGATGGGGAGGTTGGAGCCGTCGTTGATGACCACTGAATCTGTTCCAGCGTAGGGTTTCGTTAGGTAATGTGGAGACCTGGTCCACCACATGTTAATTAGTTTTCTAATTAAGAAGGCTTACCTACCGCTCACCTACTTTCCAACCTACCGCTCACCTACCACATCCTACCTACCGCTCACCTACCTCCCACCTACCACTCTCATTGATTCTATAAATAGTCTCTTTTGGCTATTGGATGAAGTTAAGCCAAGTGAAGAGTCAAGCAAGAACAAAGCAAGGGCCAAGCTAAGTCCTCTAAGAGAGAAAGAGAGGAAGGGAGAGAAGAAAATAGAGATTTTCTTGTAAACGTTGAGACACTCGACGGTTTAATTCCCTGGAGAAATAAAATCCTCTGCAGCTCCGTGAACATAGGCAAATTTGTCGAACCACGTAAATCTGTGTGTCTCTATGGTGTTTATTTTTCGACGTACAATTTTTCCCGTTCTATTATTCATTTTATTGTCATCGTTTTTCACAACAGATTTGATATGTTGTAGATTGTCATAGTTGTAGTTGAGGTGAGTGGTGGCACGGGAGTCGAGGAACCATTCTTGTGAGCTGGGTTCAGTGGTGGTCATTAGAGTGGAATCTGATTTGGTGGAAGGATGTAAGCTGAAGTTGGACCGTTGTCAGCATTGTAGTAAAATGCGGCATATTTTTCTGCATATTTGGACGGTGGGACGATCAGAAGACCATCCTATGTCGTGACCTCTTTTCGATGAGGACGAAGAACTGATGTTTCCGCTTGCATTGAATGCACGCCGGCCATGACCTATGGAGTCGTGGTGATTGTCGTGATTGGTAAACACAACGATGGCATTAGCGTTGGTTTATTTTGCATTTTCGGTGGAGAGGTTGCTTTCTTCACTGCAATGAGAGAATATAGGTCATTAAGCTTGATCGGATCAGACTGGTGCAGGTGGCAATTTTGAAGGAATGGTAGGAGGATGGGAGACCATTCAGAATGTGGAGTATTATGTCATCAAAGTCGATGTGCTACAATGTTATTGACTAGGGATTTGATAGCGAAAATATATTGTGACATGGTTTGCGATGTCATGGAGATGTGGTGAAGTTCATTTTGGAGTTGGATGACTAAGGAGTTATTGGTGGACAGCAGCCGATTTTGGCGTGTTTGCCATATTTCTTTGGTGGAGTTGAGATTGAGAATGAAGGGCTACTTTGTGTGGGATATGGTGGAGTAGATGGCGGCGGAGATATTCTGATCGATGAGTTGCTAGCGTAGGAATTGGGGGTTTGACATGGTAATGCCGCCGGGATTGCCAGTATGAGGTGGAGGGCAAACAACGGTGCCGTCGAGGAAGCCCTTTTCTGTGGGGAAAGTAGATTATTTTCTGCTTGTACAAGTTCAATTTGTGGCATTCTTCATGATTTATTTAGATTTTGTCATTAGATAAACTTGATCCCGATGAGTTGCGACACTTCTTAGAATTCCAAGTCCCTCGTCAATGGGCCGCGCTCTACAATGAATTAAATCTTGGTCTTCCATCCTAAAAAAAGAAAATCATATCCAATTCTTCGATTTAGATTGTTTGGTCCTAAACTTCTTATTAATACAAACCAGGTACTAAGATATTTCAAGTGTTAGGTATGACTCATATCTAGGGAGTTGGAGTTTCTTGGTGAAGAGGTGTAACAACTGGTGAAAAGAAGTGTCTCTTGGAAGTTAGTGGGTTAGGGGGAGCGAAGGCGTGATTGTAATTTTATATGTGAGTTTAATATATGTCTATATATATATGAAACCTATGGGAAGTAAAATTGAACTCCTCTGAAATAGTGCATTCGCCGGCTCGCTCCCGAGGACGTAGGCAATTCTTAGCAGAACCTCGTTAAATCTTTGTGTTCTTATTCTCATTTTGTGTCGATTCCTGTTTTTCGTTCTGATTTTTCATAACATCAAGCTTTTATGTTGCTTTTTGTTTGAGATAGCTAATTGCTTGCTCATATCACAATAATGGTTTCTTGCCTCAAAACAAGCAATCAGAGGATTGCTTATCTTCATTTTTTTTTGCATGGTGTTGGAGTTGTTATTTAGTTTTACTACTATTTCAGGAAGCTCCTGCTGACTGTTATGGTTACTTCATCTAATTTCAGGCTTATAGAAAGAGCATTAACTGAACATCTAAATAAGTCTTAGTGATCGTAATAGTGTCAGGAGATGCCAGACAAATTTGAACTTTTAGTTCATATTGGAAAAGATCACTGTTTACATGTTATACTAAAATATTACTATTGGATGCTCAACACATCGAGTCTCTTTTATCAAAGAACAGTGATACTTACGGTTTTGCTTGCATGTTTGTAACTGTTTAAAACTAAAGGTGCTTTTGTGCATCTGTTTTTAATCATTTTTTGTTTCTGAATCATAATTTTGTAATCATTAACAGGAGCATAAGCCATTTAGCACCTTTTGTTGTTTGCTTCATTTTTTTCATTTGCCATCCATTAATATAAATGCCTGTAGTTGTAGTGTTTGTTCTAATTTAGAGCTGTAGTGTTTCGTCTAATTTAGAATCTTAGATATATCGTTTTCACAACAAACTTGTAAAATTTATCAATTTTCCTAATGATTATTCTGTGATTCAGACCCTTGCTTTACCGAAGTTTTTATCAACTATCATTTACATATCAATGCAGCTTGTTATTTTCGGTGGAAGCCATTTTACAAATCTAACATCAATGTTTTGCTTGTTTCATTTTTTCTAGATTCCTTTGCATCCATCCATCCATCTAAAGATTTTGTTTCATCTAACTAATACCTTGTTTTTCTTAAATTTGTTTACATATTGAAAATGCAGCAAAGGTTTGTGACGCTAGAGCTTAATGAGCCGCGATACTGTAACTATTACAGTACAACAGATGCGGTATTGTAGCTGCTACAGTACCACAATCCTTTTTTTTTTTTCTATTTGATCCCTTATCTTTTTCTATTCCTTTCCTAATTCTATTCCTTCCTATTCTAACTACTAGTTCCTATTACAAATATGTTGTTTATTGTTTTAGTATTCAGTTCTTTGTCTTCCTTATTTAAAATTTTTGTCAAGCTTGTCGTCGGCGGTTGTTTCCTTTCTAAGACTGTAGCAGAAGGCGATGAGGTGTTTTGATTGTAACTCGTTCATGGTGGCAATTTTCTCCAATTGTTTGAGGGATGCTTCAGTTGCAACTAGATCCCGTCGTGATTGCTATCCTTCCATATTTCCCTCCATCTACTCGTTGCCATCTCCCCAATGCCCCAAGCTTTATGTATTCTGCTGCCATCTCCTCTACTTTAGGATCAAGGGATCAACGTGTCAGACTTGACTCCATGCTACAAGGAACCAAAAGCTTCGAAAAATGAAGTCTAAGCTTCCCTAACCCCGGGAGATTGATGCAGGAGCTTAATGTGTTGTGGTACTGTAGCTGCCACGGTACCCCAGACGTGATATTGTAGCTACTACAGTATCGCGGTCCTTTCTTTTGCATTTGATCCCTTGTCTTTTCTCATTCCCTTCCTAATTCTATTTGCTTCTTATTTTAGTTCCTTCTTATATTATTTATTAGCTATTATATATGTGTGGTTTTTCTTGCTTAAGGCTAGCTTTTGATTAATTTTAGATTTCAGATTCATGTAAGTACAACCATTGATGTCTGTTTTCCCTTTCGAGGGTGTATTCGAGGGATTGGGCGGCCATATTTCTTGGTGATTATCATCCTCCTATTCCCTTCTCCATCCTCCCGCACTGCTTCCTGCCACCGTACGTCGATGCAGCCTCCCGCAACAACACTCTTTGCTATTTTCGGCAATCCCCAGCCTACCAGCTGCCTTCCTCTCCCTTCCAATATTACTACCACTCAAATTGCACCTCCTTCTTACTATCCCGGCCCTCCCACCGGACTACTGCCACCCACGACAGCCAGGAAACACCTCCTTCCTGATGTTCCACCACCATCCACCCTAACTCCTCACAGCGATCACCTAGGACAGCCTTCATACTTGTTGTCCCTGCATTTCTGCAGCTTCCCCTTTTTGCCACCAGCATTCCTTTGTTGTCGCCACTCCCGCTAGCCATTCCTATTAATCTAGCCGACCACCACCTCCCTTTGGATACAATTTAGCTGTATTTGTTTGTGCATTTTATATTTGTTATCATTTATTTTCTGTTTGAAGAGTCGTTGTAACCCTATTTTAATCGAGTAATCATATTTCTATTTATATTATGGTTTAGGTTTACTCCGGTATCAATTTGTTTCATAATTCCTGATATAAACATGGATCTCTGCATCTCAAAGTTCTATAAAGAACTCCAAAATAAACCAACCAGCTTTAAATTTTAGTTATTTTCTTTACTATATATCTTTTGACATTTATCATTACTGTCGAATGGTTCTCATAATTTCACGCCATGGGAAAATTTCATCTTGTCCCAGTAATTCTTTGTATTATTTGTCAAAGAATCAATAGGCAATCTGATTTTTTATTCCAATCTCCAGCTGACAATCTTTCACACATCATGCATATCTAATTGGCAGTGCGGCTTTCTTAATGTTGACAATTAGGCCAATAAATGAATGTTACTTAGTTTTAGCTTATTTGGCAATAGAAGAATACTTGCGCATGTGAAGTATCACATGAAAGTAACATATAATCAGCAGATATCTGATAACATTTTTTTTTACCGACGTCAACCCCACCAAATAATTTGAAGATATATTTTAGGCGCATGGCTAAAAGAGCAAGTTAGTTATTTGTTAGTTATTATTGTGGGACATAAATAAGGATTGAAATGTTTAGGGTTAGGTTATATTATATGTGATGGTTGCCTTGAATCTTAGAATTTGAGTTTGGGAGAGATCGCTTGCCTCTCGAATTGTAGATGTTGCGGTCAGGGTTTGAGAGAGGTTGTCATCTCTCGAATTGTAGGCACTTATTTTTGATGATTTGAGTTATGTTGCTTGATGTTATTGAACTAAAATATTTGATTGCCCTAATTTTTATGATAATTTTTTTTACTGAGAAGACAGTTCCATTAATTTTTATAATAAGAAGTTTTTAATCGAGAACATACATTATTAACACTGTTCTTCGTGGCAGCCTGAACCTTTAATCTTTTTACATAACATGGTAGAGTTGACTAGCATTTAGGGACGGGAACAAACTTACATGTAGTATGGAAGCTTATCATCTTGGTCATCTGTATTATGCTCAACATCTATATCAAGTCTGTTTTCATTTCTTCCAATATTCATATCTCTTTTCACCATTTCTTTGTCAAATCATAATCAAACATATGAATTCATTCATCGTTAATAACATTTCTCTTAAAGGTCTCTAGTGATTACAATCCAGCTGTCAAACTATGGCTGTGTCTTGAGGGTCCAAAATCTAACCAACTTGTTATACACATTCAACACCTTTCAAGCCTACCAAGCATGATTGCATCAGCCACGTTGTCCATTTTTTCGATGTGGCAATCATCGGAAGACGCAGGCCCTCAATTTTTTGAGTCCATTCGATGGAAGAGCTACTCTCGCATTTGCACTGCTGCGGTGAAGCACAACCCTAAATGGTTTGACATTGTTTCCGACGGGGTGTTTATAGTGACCAGCGCACAGCTCGTGACGAAGGGTATATGGCTGAATAAATGCCTTCATCATTGTCTTCTCTTCTCGCATATCCCCAATTGTTCCATCAAGAAAACTGAGTGGGCTCAAACACCATCTCATTGTCACAAGGGAAGCTTTTTCACAAGTTTCAGTGCAGCATTGACCTCAACATTAAGTCACCATGAAAGCCACAACCTTCAAAGGGATGAATTTGCAAAATTAAATTCTGTTGTGTTTGATGATGGTCCCCCCGCGCCTGTAAAAGTCTAAAAAATTCCAAAGAATTGTGGACATGACTGAGATTTTAAGAGGTCCCGATAATATACCAGGACCTTGGCTAGTTATTGCAGTGTCAAAGAAAGGGGAAAGATAGGCCTTCATGTGAAGTTTGCTCTGTTGAATTATGTTGAACATGACGGATAAATTTTGTGAAATAATAGGGTTTTTCATTGGCTTCTTTTTAGATGTAGTTTTATTGTTTGAATGAAATTATTAGGTGCAGAGATAATGTATATAGAGCTACATGTATAATTTTTGAGTACATAGTAGGATACTCACTCGTTTCAAACATTTAATATGACGATTGTGGACTACTGTTTCACATGCATAGCTCTATGCATGTTTTTAAAACCTAACAATTTCTCGTTGTTTCGAAGATAAAAGGCATTGAACTGAAGAGTAAAAGTTTGAAATAACATGATACTCTCTCACCATTTACCTCTTTTGGCTTTGGCTTGCACAATGGCAAAATATGTTATCTTTTGCTTCTCATTCTAAGTCTATATGAATGCTAATATGTTTAGTTTGGATTATTTGTGAATTATGTTTTTAAGGGCTGCTTAATCGAGTTAGCATATAGATCCGAGTTCTCATTAGCAGAGGCGGAACCGTGTTATGTCCAGGGTGAGCAATTGCTCCCATGGGATTTAAAATTTTTTCTATATATATAATAAAACTTAATATCTTTTTTTCCTTCATAGTTTTGGTAATTTAGTAATTTTATCCTCTCCTACCGTCTCATATTTTCTAAAGATTTGACATTTGGTGAATTTTGTCTGTCTTAAAAAATAATGTTAATTTTGGCATCGCCGATTAATGGAAATTTATGAATAGAGTTGTCAATCAATTGTGAGAAACAGTATATATTGTCAAACTATGGGAAATTGGCTTTTGAAAAGTCATTTCCCATCTTTCATTTTTGAACTTTAGATGAAGATATTAAGGATTCTCATGTTCCACTCAAAAAAGGATGGTCACTATTGTGTTACAATTTTTTAAATAAAGCCCATCACAAGCCTTTATTTACATTTAAATCAGTGCAAATTGTCACCTTTGTTTTGATATAATCAGATTGCACTTCTTCATTTAAAAATATTAAAATAATTTTTATTTTATTTTTTAAGTGTTTTTAAATTAAACTAATTATTTTTTCAAAAAATATATAATAAAAAATATATATTTAAAATTAAAAATTTAAACATAAAAAAATGATCCTAAATAGGGCTGTCAAAACGGCTCGTTGTTCGCGAGCAGCTCGTGATCGGCTCGTTAAGAAGGTGTGTTCGGCTCGATCGCTAAGTTAATGAGCCGAACACGAATAGACAAATTATATATATATATATATATATATATATATATATATATATATATGTATGTATGTATGTATGTATGTATGTATGTATGTATGTATGTATGTATGTATGTATGTATGTCTGTTTGTCTGTATGTATATATATTCTGATGAGTAGTATTTTTAAAAAATTTAATTGACTACAAGGCTACAATGATTTATAATTAATTAAAGTATTAATTAAGAAAATAGAATAAAAATATTAAATTAGATTCAAATGATGTTTTAATATAAACAATAATTTGTAAATCTTGCCCAATCATTAATATCTTATGGGCACGTGATTAGAGTTGTCAAAAAAACTCTTTGAACGTGAACGGCTCGTGTTCGGCTACATAAGCAACGAAATCGAACACGAACACACTTTTTGAGACTCGAAATATAAACGGCACGAACGAGAATCGAACTTCGACTCACTCGTGTTCGACTCATTTACACCTATAATCCTAATCAAGCTCTTATTTATTTGATTTTATATTCATTAATAAATTAAACCAAATGGCCCTAAATGAAAAAAAATGAGAAGTGAAACTTAGCACGTGGGATCAATGGTTAGCTTGTCACAGTATCACGCGTGAGTCGGGCTATTTTCTGCCCCTCAAAAGCAGGCGATGTTCAATCAACATTTAATTCCATGATCGTGTCTAACGTCTCTCTCCAAAATAAAGAAGTCTGGATGCATTAACGTTAAGTGGGCCTCCCTCAAGTTTCCGACGTTGACCCCTGGACTTCTTAAGAAATTATTTAGGGGCATTTACATACAAGTCACCAAATTCTTAGCTATTTATATATCTACACTTTTATTTTACTTTGTTTTTTATATATATTTATACCTTCCAAATCTTTTATATCACACAAAAACATAACTAGTTTGACTTCTAACAACCTAAATACACATTTTCATTGTATGCAAAAAATTTAAAATTAGGTGTGAGGTATATTATTATTATTTAAAAGAATAGTCGGATGTTATGATATGTGCTCCTAGTCACCTTTATGTGCCTAAGTACTCGCTCCCACACTGCAAGATAGATGCACTTAGGCGGGATCAAATTTATGACTTCAGGAGACTTACGCAAGGTGCACTACCAAAGCGTAATGGTGAGCAACACTAGGTGTGTGTGTGTGTGTGTGCGTGTGTGTGCGTATATATACAGATGCACTCAGACGGGATCAAACTCGTGACTCTAGGGAACTTACACAAGGCAGCATTATCAAAGTGTAATGACGAGCAACACTATGTCAGATATTATATATATATATATATATATATATATATATATATATATATATATATATATATATATAAGAATTGAGTGATATGTATGTAAATCTTTCTTATTTTTATGCAATTACGTAGCACCTAAATTTCAGTTTTTACATTACATGCTCTACTGTTAAGTATGACTCATATGTCTAATATGGAATTAATGTTGGAGCGGAGCAAGCGAATCTGGGGAGTTTATTATGTGGGTTGAGGGGTGCGGGCGCCATGCGCTAGCTATACGTAGCTAATTTGGTAATTACATATCAGTATCGTACGATTATAAATAAGCGATAGTGAGTAGCTGCTGCGAGCTAACGCTCGAATGTCGAATCTCGTATTCGTACTCTTTTCTGAATAATGAAAAGAAAGTCGCCGCTCTGCTCCCGAGGACGTAAGCATCTTTGTCGAACCTCGTTAAATCTCTTTGTGTTCTTCTGGATTGTGTCGATTCTTGTGTTACTTTGCCTTAAATTTCTAAACATCTACCAATAGTTCATGACTAGCGGCGCCCACAATGATATTTATAAATTAACAAACTATATTATTTTTTTGAACTACTGAACCGATGTATTTACGTGTGTCACGATCAAATTATTGAGAATTTAATAAAAATGAAAAACACAGGTTGGGGCTTTATCATGAATTTTGATATTTGAGTGAGAAATTAAAAAATGGATGAAAGAGCGGTTAATCTGTAAATAGAAAGTTTCGAGTGGTCTGCATGTAATTGCGCCTTTAAAAAATTAAAATTTACCAAACATAGGTTTCATCATATTAAATCATTACAAATGAATAAAGCATTGAATATGAAAATACAAAAATCTTAAAAAATTGTTATCAGAATTTCAATATCAAATTCTGTTACAGTAAGTTCATATTCAAACATCAGTAAAGATCTGTTCAGAATCACTTTTGACTTGTATTATTATTTTTAAAATATTAATTTTATGACGCTTTGTAAATATTATTCTCTTTTATTTTTAAAAATAAAAAAGAATATTTTTAAAATATATTTAAAATATTTTGAATATTTTAAAAATAACTATTAGTTTTCAGCACCAATTGGCATTGTTTAGAGGCCGCAAGCCAGCAACCATTGTAGGCCACCACCGCCCCGCCGGCAATGGGTGCCGTTACCGCATTAATAAATAAAAAATAATAATTTAAGATCCAAATTTATTTTATTTCATGTCAAATAATAGTTAATAAGAAAATATAGAAATGATACCCGATGACACTTAAATTTTTTCTAACATATAAAAAAGAAGAAATCATTTCAAAATCTTTGTATGAATGTTCACGAGCAGAGATGTCAAAATGGCTTGTGTTCGCGAACAGTTCATGTTCGGCTCATTAATTATCTCATGTTCGATTTAATCGCTGAGCAAACGAATTGAACACAAATATTTTTTTTTGCGCTTGATATATAAACGAGCCGGACACGTACAAAAATTTGTTCATCGTTTTCAGCTCGTTTTGGCTCGAAACCAAACATGAGCAAATATTTATACGTTCATGTTCGGCTCGTTTCGACCCGAAATAATTAATATTATATATTATTGGTGACTAGTATTTTCAAAACAATTTAATTGACTACAATGCTACAAAAATTTATAATCAATTAAAATTATTAATTTAAAAAATAGAATAAAAATATATTAAGTTATATTTAAATAATGTTTTAATATAAATAATAAGATTTAAATTTTGCTTCAACTGCTAACATCTTACAGCTATGTGATTAAGGTTGTCAAAATAGCTCTTTTTTCATGAATAGCTTGTTTTTGGCTCGCTATACAAACAAACTAAACATGAATAATTTTTTTTTTGTACGAAATATTAGCGAGCCGAACACGAACACTGATATTTTTTAACGAGTTCCGGGTCGCTCGTTCAGCTTCCCAACACCCCTATCAACGAGTGATATGCATCTAACTATATGCAATTTATTGATGAAGACATAAATGACATATTATTTATAAAAGTTAAAGATAAAATGAATCTCTTAAAAGGCCTTTTATAACAAAAATATTTAGAGGGGTTTTATATTTTGTCTTATGCTTTAATTCGGGCCTCATGCAAGAAGCAAACATCATGCACATATTGCATAATCCAACAAGTTGGCCATTGGTCTGGCCAAAGATTGTTCCTATGACTCCTCTTGTTGAATGAAGTCTAGACTTAGCTTTGAATCATGAAAAAATGCTTCATTTTTTATATGCTTGAAAAAAAAATGTGAAGATTGAAATTTTGCATTGTCACTTTAAACTCTACATGCCATAAAAGTATGAGCCACTTAAAAATTGAGCTGCTCTTAGGTAGAGTGAACATTTCTCCTAAGAAATAAGAGAGTTTTATCAGCATGTTTAAGTAAATACTTAATAACAATATTAATATCACTTCTAATCTTTGTTTGCTCTCATTAAGATGAATAAATTCATACTAAGATTGCCACTAATATTGAGGTATTGTGAAGATGATAAAAGAGAATCATACAAAGTCCATGAAAATGTTTTGGATAATTCTGTTATTAGTGTTTTTTATTAGTGAACTCTATTTGATTTTCGAGGTTCAAAAATATATCATATATCTAAAAGTTTAAATGAGTCGAGTAGAGTTCAAATCACAACCAACTTGAGATTGGCATGCCTACAAAGAGACATGATTGAGCTCAAGCTTGAGTGGAGGTCATGTGGTGAGCTCAAACTTGGCTCTCTAAGGGAATATTAGGCTTAACCTAAACTTGTAAGCTAAAGCCAACATCACATCTTGTTGTGGAAGCATTGATATGGGATGCAACTACTTTTGATGGTGTCCGTTGAAGTATCAAACATGAGGCAAGCAACATGTGATGAAAAATAAAGGTTTTCTGGAAAAGGTAACAATGTTAGTTCACTCGAAAAAAAAATCATATAAATTAGCGATGCGTGCTAAAGAGAAGTTCACTAGTGAAGGTAACATCAAAGTTCACTGGAGAAGATATCATCATAACTAATGTCAAGTGGTGAAGTAGGGGAGTTTGCTTAAGGAATGATGAGAGTTTACTAAAGAGGGCACCGTTTGGAGCAATGAAATGTTTTCAAAGTTATGGTTCATATAACTGTTCACAAACATGGGAGACTAAGGATACTAGATCTGGATTGAATAACTAAAGCAAAACAAGAAATTTAGCCTAATTCAAGCTAGGTCACAAGCTAACATCCATGCTAAGTCACATCAATATTGACCTGAGCTTATATGATATAAGAGCTCAATTTTGAGCTCAAGTTTGACCTTGTGGCTTAATAAACTTGACTATTGAATTTATTGGCGAGCCAACTTGTGCGTATGCTTGGCTCACCTCTAAATCAATCGAATGATTAGAGATATCACCACTGTACCATTGCTTTTGTTATTACCCGATTGGATCAACCCTCTTGATGGTGGCTCCATATGACAAACTCAAGGATGTTATTATAGTCATTTTTTGAGATATTACTATAAGAACAATAATTGTTGAGAATTTTAGGGCAAATAAATGCAAGAATCGACACAAATCCAGAAGAACACAAAGAGATTTAACGAGGTTCAGCAAAAATGCCTATATCATCGGGAGCAGAGCGGTGAATTCACTATTTCAGAGGAGTTACAAGTTCGGTTCCATACCCATAGGGTAACACATCTATTTATAGATAAAATCCACAGATAAATTACTAAAACGCCCTCGCTCCCCTAACCCACTAAATTCCAAGAGACATTTCTTTTCACCATGAGACACACCTCTTTATTCCAAATTTTCGATATACGAGCCATACCTAACAATAATAAATACAACTTAATTATGAATCATAAAAAAAAAATCATAAAATGTTACATATAATCATTATATATTTATTTCAAAATTAGAATTTGAAAATAATATGCTTAAGGGAAAATAAATTTATAATTATCAAAATTTTACTCTATCATAAATCCATTATTTAATAAATCAAATGATAAAAATTTTGTAAATATTATGTACATACTGATATTCAACATGCACCACACCATGCATACGCGTCACTACCACCAAGCAAAGAAGCCTTATGGGAATAAGAATCTATAGTATAACTATATAGACGTATTTTTTGTATTGTTATGAAAGGCCAACACATTCTCATCCATATTTATGGCATATATGGGTAAGGGTACCGAGCCTACACCTTTATTTATGTAAAAGAATAATTTCTTAGGTCGCCCTTCTGTTAAAATAGAGCTCCAAAATTAACTATTTAACTCGATTTTTCTAAGCATGCCTCCATAATAAGACTAACAAAATATAACATTTACAACAAAAAATATCCTATTAGTTGATAGTATAGAGCATAAATTATGAGTTGAAGTCAATTATGTGACTAAGGGTCCGTTTGGAGCGGTACCGCACTACAGTTTGATTTGTCTGGACAAACAGCATTTTGAAAGCTTTTTCAAAAGTTCGCCTTAAATTCGCATTTTTCCACCACTTCATGGCTACATGCATAGCAATTTTCTACATGCTAGCTCGACTTAAAAAAAAATGTAACAACTCACTACAGCTTTTGAACGATCGATTATTATTCAGCAGCTTCACGACCGCTTTTTAATAAACTGCAGCTGCCTAAGTGTTATGAGAAATTTTTTTAGTACATTAGTAAATTATATTAAATAATTTAGTTACACTTATTCAATATCTGCATAATAACAATAATGTTAACATATATTTTTTTTTTTGCTAATTTAGAGAATATAAATATTATATATTTTTAAACTAGCACTAATAATGTTTAGTTGTAGCATATGAAACTTTATTAGGTTATCATGCACATACTAAATAAATTTTCAAACTCATACGTCATAATTGATTTATCAAAACCTAATTTTAATTAAAATATTTTATGGGATACATGTTACCATGGAAAATAAATAAGAATTTCTTTTTAAAATAAAAAAATATATATTTTCATATATAAATCACTCAAATTATTTAATAAAAATTTATTTGACCCTAGTAGTATCACTTGCCATAGAAGAAAGAGCTATAGTTTATATTGAATGAATATAACCCAACATATTATGTTTGGGATGGAGTGATTAACACGTCTTGCTATATAATTGATAAAATAAATTTAAGACTTGTACTAAAAAATATACAATATATGAGTTATTTATTTTAATTGTGGGCATGTAAGAATCTCAGATCATTTGGCTCTTCAATTAATATTAAGAAGTTTAGGCTCTTTTGGGGTCAAATGGAACCTCTATTGTTTACTTCATTGAAACATTTAGTTTCATTACAAATTTACTGAAATCAAAGTTTGGTTGTTCTTTTGTTTAATTTCATTAGCCTTTAATCTTAAAGATAATTGAGATTGTGATTGGTCAGATGTTATGATACGAGCCGCCAACTAATCTCATGTGCCTAACCACTCGACTTATCCGCACACAGATAGGTTCGAACCCCCAACTTCAGGGGACTTATATATGACTTTGTAGATCCCAACAAACATATATATATATATATATATATATATATATATATATATATATATATATATATATATATATATATATAGGCTGTCAAAACGGCTCGTTGCTTTGCGAACAGCTCGTGTTCGGCTAGTTAAGAAGCTCGTGTTTGGCTCGTTCGCTAAGTTAACAAGCCATAACGAGCCAAACACGAATAAAGATTCGTTCATTCGTGTTCGGCTCGTTTTGGCTCGAAATACTATTCTTCAATTATATATAGATATTAATGAGTAGTATTTTTAAAAAATTTAAAAGATATATAATCAATTAAAGTTATTAATGAAGTAAATATACTAAAGAATATTAAATTAGATTCAAATGATGTTAAAAAATAAACTATAATTCTTAAATCTTACCACAATTCTTAACATCTTATGGTATACGTGATCAGGATTGTCTAAAACGATTCTTCGTTCGCGAATAGCTCGTGTCTGGCTCGTTAAGAAACGAGCCGAACACGAACATACTTTTTGGCTCGAAATATAAACGATCCGAACACCAGCTGAGCCTCGCCGCTCGTGTTTGGCTCGTTTACACCCCTATATATATATATATATATATATATATATATATATATATATATATATATATATATATATATATATATAATTTCAAATTTTAGAGGAATATAAATATACAGTACAATATTTTTGGCGAGGAGGTTGGAAGAAATTGAGGATAATTCATATTCCAAACTTCAAGTTGGTGATTGCGACAAATCTAATCTCCATCCTCTACATAGAAAGTTATTGGAAGGTTGTGATATAATTAATTTTGACACCGATATTTCGCTCCACACACGTTATGCCGTTTCAATAAAGTCAACAGTCACTAAAAGGTGAAATTGGCATTTTTTTTTTGTTTTAGTTTCTAATGAGAAAATAATTACATAACATAGAAGTATATATCACAGAACAAATTTATAATGTAACATTTAAATTTTATATATTTATAAAAAATAATATTATAGTGTTTGTATTGATAAAAATATCACTTGATCTTAATTAAATAGCATAAAAAAAAATCATCTACTTTCATGATTTCATAAGAATTTCGTTTTAGCATAATTTTTGAAATTGAGTTTGTATGAACATGATGAAGCAATGTTACTGTATATATCTCATAGCAGTGATAATAGTGATCATGACAATGAAAAAGTACACAATAAACATAAACATCACAGCTGAAATCCCCCCCTTAAACTCACAGCATACAGAAGCACCAACGCCAATCGCACCCCAGTTCTCAAGTACACAACAAACAGAAACACCGCACCCCATAAGGCCTTTTCTTCTGCTCCAATTCATAGCATACAGAAGCACCAACACCAAACATAAACACCATAGCTGAAACCCACCACAACAAACAGAAGCACCAACATCAAACATAAACACCACAACTTAAAATTTGATGAAATGAAGTGGGGAAAAATGAAATCCGAATTGACTCGATGAGAGGTTAACGACCAGTTTAAGTTTTGTTTTGAGGCTCACTTGTTGATCAAGAGGTGCTTTTAAAATTTTAAATAGAATATATATGTTATAATATTTCATATGGAAGCTAATAATTAACAATGCTGATATTTTATTCCCAAGACAAAAATTTAATTGAACAAATTGCCCAAATATTAACATAATTTGCTAGTATGCCAAAATTGAATCAAGGTTGACGTGGAAGATCTATAAGGATCACTATTAATGATGTATTTATTGTGGGGCAATTACATAGAGAGCACCCGGAACATTGCCATATAGAAATCAAACACCCTCTTTCATTCATTGTTCAGATTATTACTAAAATATCAAAATTCATGATAAACCCCATATTTTTCATTTTTATCAAATTCTCAGTAGTTTGATTGGGGCACGCGTAAATGATGCCCTCAAAAGCGCCGCAAGCAGGCAGCCACTTCACGCAAGTATACGTGTCCAAGTAGTTTGCGGTTATAAAGGAGTATAACATATTGTTCCCACGAGAAAGCTTGTTAAAAAATTGATTTAAAAACAGTAAAAATTATAGTTTATTAACTATTCAAACCTAGTTCAGCGAGATTAGAAAACAGTTAAAGATAATCTTAAGTCTAGCAGTTATTGAAGAAAACAAAACAGAAGAAAAACATGGATCAAAGATCTTAGGTGTTTTTCCAAGTTCGATGAAGATCATGCCTCTGTGATTTAGGTGTAGTAGTTGTCTTAATTTTCATAAAAATTCATCTTTCGTGGTTGTTGTTAACCAGGGATATTAAGTTCTTCTTAAGCCCATGCCTAGGTCCCAAGAACATTCAAATTCCACAACGATAGCTTTCGCCTATCATTATGGCTTCCCTGATAAATTTAGGTCCCATTTAATTGGTAGCGAAATCTAACATAAAATATTTATATTTTATTCAGATCTTATGGTAAATCTAATCGTTCCACTACGCTTCTGCCGAAGTCATAGATCATGATGGATTTTAACGTTCTAACTGACTATATTAGGAGTAAACGAAGGCCAAAATGTTAACCATCAACTCTTATCAAACTAAATCAAAGAAAACAATACGGGAAATCATGACTAAAAATCAAACCAAGAAATCCGTCCCCAAAATCAAAGAGGCACAAAAAGTAATTTCATAGCTTGAGAGAAAAACAAAGGAACTCTAATGGAAATCATTTATGCAAGAAACATTTTATGCAAATAAAAACAAACTTACAGCTCTTAGTGATCTCTCTTACAATAGCAAGAATAAAAACTTCTCTCAAACCCTCTCTAACAAAACTGAACAAGGAAAAATTAAGAAGTGAAGAAGATCTCTCTCCAACCCTAGCCTCCTTATGAATTCTCTGGTCCAAAAAACTCCCAAAACTCTCCAATTACATTATTTTTATAGCATGAATTCAAAATACTTCCCAAAATCATTAGAATCCTGCATTACAAAATTTCCAAAACAAAATATGTACGCCTCCGTGACTACGCCCGACCTACAGCGTAATTACGTTGTGCGCTGGGATTGGCGGTGTGATCTTGCCGCGATTAGGCATTGCTATGCCAAGTGTTCCATCACACGGGTCTCCTTCGACATTTGAGTGTGACTACGCACGAAAACAACGTGACCATGCTGCTCAAGCGGCGTAGTCATGCAAATTACAGCTGTGGCTACCGCAGTGTAGATTTTCCCAAATTTCCTCGTTTCACTTTGATTTTCAGTCTAGTCCTCCTGTAACATGCAAAATGTAATTTCAACCTTTTAAAAGCTTAAAATCATGTAAATTATAGAAATTGAAGTATAAAAAATTTGAAAATATGACGCATGTTTGTAAATGCATTGATTCAGTAGTTCAAAAATTCACATGGGTGCTTTATTTATAAATAAGAATTATACCATATATTTAATAAGTTGAATATGACATTGCAAAGATCTCAATGCCTTGAGTTAAAAAAATATGACATATAAAAATTTTAATAAATAAATTTGGCATAATAATTTTTAAATTGTTTTCCTTCCAAATTTAGGGCCACAAAAATAATGATGATAATAATATATAATTCTTGCATTAATTTGTCTCCACTCAATTAAAACTATTTATTATAAACAACTCATGAAATAGACATGTAAGAGGAGCATATCCTAAAAAAATGAGTTCTTCTTTGTTGATTTACAAATTATAATGGACATTCATCAATATAATTCAACAATGTGGACATTTTGCTCAGATTACATGAATTTAATCTATTTCTGATGGCAAAAGCTTATCGGCGTATATTCTAAAACAGTTGGTTAAAAAATTTTCGACAACATTTTGATGCTTTGTGGAGTTTAGCTAAATTGTTTGTCGGTAATCTCATAAATAACATTGTTCCCGATGGTCATTATCTTCTGATGGTATTCTGACAGGGTATACTCGTCGATGTATGCTTGAATCAAAACCGTTAGTAAGTTGTCGATACCCGTCGGTAATTTAATAAAGTTTATGAACTGTTGGATCTTATTAGAATGGTGACCGTAGGTTATGCATCGGTAAGCCATCGGGAAAACAGACTGTTAGAACCGTCGGTAAAATGGAGTGTAAGAAAATTAACAGTTGCTCTGATTTGTTCGCAAGTTTTTGGTCATTGGATGGATCGTTGTTTTATCGATAGCCCATCAAAAAGCAGTCAGTTGCTGCCAGCATAACAACCGACGGTCGTCACCGTCAGCTATCACGACAAATGAGCGGATAACAGTAGTAAAGACGTCAGAAATCTGAAGTAAAAAAAAAAAGAACTAATCATATGAGAGTTTAGATAATGTGATTTGCAAGAGACAAGCACATATATATC
>CM040422.1:147923785-148057044 GCA_022702705.1 Papilionanthe hookeriana x Papilionanthe teres | reverse complement strand
TGATTATTGTAAAAGATATAAACAAATAGTTTATAAAAAAAGATGAACTTTAACCTTCTGTTTAATTAATTAATTGTGATAGAAACACTACATTACAAATTTAATATAGAATTATTTATATATATCTGGTTATTGAATCAACTCCTATAAATATGTAACAAATTCTTATGAATTAATAATACACTATATAAAAGTTATCAAATTAAGGATAAATTCGGATGCAATTTTTAATTCTAAAAATGCCCAAATATTTAAAATGAAATTTTTAATAATTGACCCAAACAATCTGAATTTAATTTTTAACATATTTTTAGTAGAGTATGTATGAATGAATGAGGCCACTCCAAGAAAATAATAAAAATAATAAAATTTTGCATCCTAAGTGCACATGTGCGCGAGCCTTGTCTCATTGATAGCGGCCCTTGGCGTAAGACTCTCGAGTCAGGGGTTCGAATCCCACCACTTTCTGTAAGATTCAAATAACACACAAGACTGGAAGGAGGATCCGCCCCTCGATCAGTTCAACCTATAGGGGTTGATCGGCGGTCTCCGTTGTCGATCAATCTTTTGATTAAAAAAAAAAGTATAAATGGATTTTTCTCAAGGGGGTTTAAGGCGTAAAATGTTCTCCAAATGTTGTAATCTCACAAACAATAAAAGTCAAAATATTAAAGATTTTCAAAAATATATAAAATGATTTGAAGGATTGTTTGCAAATACCTAATAGTATTTGTAAGTTTGGCTGAAATGATCAGAATACCTATATCATATTTATAAAAGGAATAATAGAGCTTTGCTCATCGCTTGATACTATAATCAACTAACAATGAAGCTTGCTAATATCACAACTTGAACGTTGACCAATAAAAATTACTCACCATCACCCAACATCATCATCAAATGTTGGCGCTTGTTGTCAAAATGATTGATGTCGACAACCAAGCAGACCACCACCCAACGGTGTTCATTTATCAACATCAGTGACCGCAATCTCCAATGGCTAACAATATATTTCAAACAATCTTACCTCTTACTCGATCTTCACCATTATTAGAAGAAAATCGAGCTAAATGTCGATCATGGCTTAACTTTCGATGTCCTTCCTCAATCATCATTTGATACATATGAGTGATTTATGTATGACATCCGTCAACTACCTGCGACTAATCATATATTTCCACTTTTATAATCCACCATTCTATTAGAACCCACAAGTTAAACATTCACTATCACCTAACTATGTTCCTCATCAACCTTGCCTTACTAAAGACTAAAGTTAAATTCATATGCATGTTAGGCACCAATGTCTGACACTCATCTTTTATTCTTCTTAATTCATACATACACTCTATGTGCAAACCCTTGAACATAGAACCTTACAAATAAAAATAAAGCATCAAAACATTAAGCCAAGCAAGCTACATAATTCCTCACACTCCTCTCTTTTAGTGCCTAATTTCCTCTCATATTATGAGCCCAACAGTTAAACTTCAGAAATCAAATAAAAAATTGACATTATGTCCACCATCCAAGTCCTCAACATAATGATGAATAATTCGATCCATCACGATATGACGATACCATGTTAGTTGGAACCTTTTTTTTTAAAAAAAAATGGCACAATCTCAATGGACCCTCTAGGGAATGCAGCTAAAGAATATCTCTAACTCCTTTTAGGATGCATCTTGAGCATCTCCGCTTCAGAGGCTCCCCCAACATTCTCAGCAGTTTCTTTACTTCACCCAATGATCTTCCCAAAGAATGAATTTTCTCAAGCACTCACTACTCCCAGCGATATTTATCGAGAATCCTGCCAAATCCTATGCACCATGCCTTCTACTGAATACTTGCATTCATTTAACAAATAATGTTTTCGTCGGGGCATACTTGTAAACCTACACTATAACCTTGTAGTTTGCCTGGCATTCGTAGAGTACCCCATCAAAATCTAACACTTCAACATTGCTTTTTTAAATTTCTACCCCCCATTATTACAGATTACATCAAAACTGCCACCATTTTGATGTATTGAAAGTGAATCACCTTTTTTTTTCAATGCATAGGTAAATTGGTATGCATGTAAAAATAGGAATTTAGAAGTTAGATATGTACATACATAGGAATTGTGTGGTATGCATGCAGGCTCCACTCAACGATCAATTGCTCCTCTGCTCAATTATATTGCTGAATCACATAACATGCCCCAAGCTTCAAAATCAAGGTTGCAACTTGGCAAACACACCAAATTTGTTATCCCATTCATCGTGATGTTACAGAACATGTCGTCCAGAAGGACATCATCATCATAGAGCTACAAGCTCCATGATTTGAAGCCACTATAAGCAATTCAAGGGTTACTTTGTTTTTTGCTAATGCATCTTGTTGCATATTCATAAAACTTCATGAACGAGACGAGCTGCATCGCTGCGTCTCTCATAGCTTCATCAAAGTATTCATTTTTCACCTCACCTTCCGCTTTGTCATTGCTGTATGAGATTAACGATGACCCTAACAACTCTTTCAAAGCCCATGGAAGACTCATCTTTTTTTCTCCATCAATACTTCTTCATTCACTAAGTGGCCGTTTGGATCACTTTGATTTTTCTGATATTTTATTCTATTTAATTGATAGTTTACTTAAAATAAAATATATTGAACATATTATAATATATTTTAAAAATACACAAAGGCACTAACAAACATACTATTAAAATAAAAGTAAAAATAAAAGTGATCCCAAACTAGCCCAAAAGATCAAGTGACTACATTAAAACATTTATTTCATCCCATCTAATGACACGTGCGTTTGATGTTAGCTACTGTTATTAATTACTATATTTTGCTTTCCTCTCAACACTATTGAGGTCCCAAAACACTCTACAACACACATGCTGTACTCAAATATCAACAGAATGAATTTCAGGGTTAAGAAAAAACTTAAGTTACCTCACAAACATTGATTCAATTAATTGAACGGAAAAAAAAAAAGTTGGCCCTTAAATTTTTCCATCACTTGAATGTTTAAAAAAAAAAAAAAAACTCCTTCGACCCAATAAGCGACTTTAAATGCTCTCTGCAAACAACAACTCAACACAAGACATGTAAGCATGCCAAAAAATATGTTGGTTTTGTGAATAAACAACAATTTTTGTGAATAAACAACAAATTTTCTCTTCGGTACTAATCTCAATTTCAACCATTTGGACAAGGCACAAATTCTTCTCAGTGGACTCTACATTGCAAGAGTATAACTAAAAAGTAAAATAATTAGATGAAGATAATAATGATTTCAAGACTCCCTTTAAAATAAATTACCATCAGAATTTCTAATACATATCTTCATATCGTACGGTAGATTCATGGGTTTATAACCAGCAATTAAAAGCCTGATGGAGCCATAGAAACCATGCATGCAAACTATGTACTCTACTGCACCAATAAACTGCTTTATAACATGGCTAAAATACTATATAGCATACATACATGGCACATACCTACCTAAATCCTGAAGGAGCTGCTTGAGGACTACCTCCAGCTCCTCTTCGCATGACTTTCGATTGTGCCAAAAGCTTATCATAATCCTGCTCAAAATAAATAAATAAATATATAATAAATATATAAAATAATTTATTAGTAGAACTAATTCATCCACTCGTCCGTTTGCATGCATCATTCGTATTCATTCAGAAAAATTTATACCCGTTTCTCAAATGCAGAATCTCTCGAATCTATTATTTTGTCTGCAATTCCATATTCAATGGCTTCTAGTGCTTGAAAATATTTTGGGCGTTGAATGTCTTTCGCAATCTCTTCCTTTGGTTTTCCAATTCCTTTAGATAATAGCTCAATGTAGTAGTCTGTGTTTGCATCCAGCTCTTTAGCCTGGGTTGCATTCAATGTTCGATTCGTTAAATATTGGGGAAGAAGAAAGAAGCCACAAAAATAAAACAAACAAAAAAATAACTAATAATTAATAATTAAGATGATTTAGCGTCCACCTTAATCCACATGTCAATGACAGCTCCACTAGATTTGTTAACCTTTGGAAGATATAATTTAGCTGCAAAGAAGAACATTGTCCTCATAATAGTTCAAATTAAATAACAAGGTTAAAGTGCCAAAATAGTCTCTTGATGCTTTATAGGGGCCCATTTTAGTGTCAGAGTCTAAAAAAATATCAAATTAATTCATTGAATCTTTTAATATGGCTGAAATATTCCTCAAAGAGGACTATTTTAGCCTTTATTAAAAAAAAAATTGGGGAATCAAATTGACACATTTATAGACACGGTCTAAAATGAACCCTTACCAAGAGTCATGAGATCATTGTGACACTTTCTCAAATAATAGTGACAATATGTTAAGAAGGAACATACTGGATGAATTGGGTTGCAGTGCTCGAAATCCTTTGGAACCTAAAGACAGGAGCATTGCCGCCTGGCCATATGCCATGCCACAGTTGACAGTATATACTTTGGATTTGCAGTACTGCAAGCAGGAACTAACATGGTTGAATTCATTGAAACTCGCGCTTTCTATCTTGATGAATCATGGCTGCTATATGATGATATTGATATTTCATGAACAAGTTGTTAGTTTGGAGCAACTAATGACTAGCAATTTCAGATTGGGAACAACCATTAATGACATTAGAAAACATTCTCAACAATATATATGTTTTGGAAGCATTAGCCGAATGGAAGCTGGTGCTGTAAGATGGGGTGGGTTGCTTGGGTCAATTCTGTCAACTCGAGAGCATTTGAGGAAGGATTTTGCAAGAGGAAATGATGAGAGCTGGGAGCAAGAAGGGCTCCGTCGCTCTTCCGATGGCCTCCGATGGCAATGCCCGAGAAGAATCTAAAGTTGACGGGGCTACGTTATGGTGTTGTCCGAGAAGACCAAATGCGAGGTGCTGTCGGCAGTGAATGAAGCTGAAGACGCTGCCGGAGAAGTGGAGAGGATCACGCGTCAGCCCATCTCAATTGTCCACATCATTATCGGTAGGAGAACCTCACGTAGATTTCTTTTCCGCAAATTGATGTAGTACTCTAGGTTCCACTGTGACGCTATCTTTCTTCCATCTATTTGTTATTCGTCTGTCAGCGATGCAGACGGAAGCTCTTCCTCTAGTCCACAAATTCCAGCTCTCAGAGGACACTGATGGATTGTGAGTATGCAATAGTTTTGCTCCTTCTCATTGAGTTACTGTATTCTCAGTTATTTGATTGGTGAGATTCAAGTTGTGGTTTGTCTGACCGATCATCTCTTTTGGTGAGATTCAAATTTTTTTGATGAAACTAATCTCCTCAGTATGGCTAATTTAAGTTCATAAAAATGCAAATCATACTGTATACATGTTTCTTTTACTAAAGAAGCATTGACAAAAACTAAAACCTTGCACAATGGAAGAAGACTAGACACAATGCCAATATCTAAGAAGTCCTAACCATCAAAAAAAATATGCTTCCACACACAACACAGAGGCAGAACGGTCATTTATCTACCAACAACTGCCAATAAGTTGTTCTGAATAAGCTCTCTCAAACAGCAAGCCAACTTATCTTAATAATCTGCAGATTATCAGATTATCAGCAGATTATAAATAATCTGCAGCTGCCCCAAACCGACCCTTAGTCTCAATTGACTAACAAACAAGAGATAAAGTTATACGTTATGATAATGATTCAAATAAATACCCTTTAAGAGATGATAGTGTTGAGGACTTTTGATTCTTTTTTATCTTATTTATAACTATGAATTATATTATGTTGGGCAATAGGAATGAATATATCTTACTTTATATTTTGTGCAATTTATCATTTTTATAATGTTATGATTTTAATATATTTTTCTTTCATATATTTATAAATTATAATACTATTATAAATTTTTTTAAGCATTTATTTTGGCAATGCAATTTTTAAATCGTGAGGCCTCAAGACATATGTCTCGCATATCACGAACGAAAAACGTCTCAATACCTATTGAGCAATTTAAACCATTGAGTTGAGCACAAATGAATCCTGCCATAATCTTGAAAACATGTCTACAAATAAGGATAAAATGTAAAACAAAAGTTGTAAGGGACTCATTAGCTTGCCAATGAGCAAGAATAAAACCCTTATGCTGCATTTAAAATTCACAAAACTTGATAGAAGAACACAACATCTGTCTACAAGAAAGAATGAAGAAAACGTATTCGAGCCTAAATTAGACTTAAAATAGATTTAAGAACTCGTCAAAGTGCGCAAGGCCATATGGACCATTCAAGATCCCAAAAGTCAAAGACTAAATGCAAGCAATTTGATGTTTATTTTAAATGCAAAAACAAGATCTAGAATATCTTATTCACCACAGGATCCACAACACTTGCACAAGCGAACAAAAGGTGACATTGAAAGTTTAAAATAAAATTTTGCACCCTTTTTAATGACCATAATATTCGTGAAAACATTTAAATGTTAGAAGATTTTAGGACTTAGTGTCATCTCACAAAACATCCAAGCACCTCGAGACTTGCACAAATGTATCGCATAAGCGCACTAAGATTGTTCACATCAAAACTAAACGATTGCATTTGGTTGAACCAATATAAAGAGTGCTCAACACTTGCTCCGAAAATATAACACATGCAGAACGTAACTTAATCTAAAATGGCATTTATCTTGAGAAACACACAAGTCTCCTAAATTTTGCAAAAATATATTATTTTAAAAATTAAATTCAAACTAATTCAGTTATGCACGCTCTCGACTGAGCTACCTTTATCTACAAGGCAGGGTCATTAGTCCAGTGTTAGTTTGATACTCCTAAAAAAGAATGGCGTAGACAAGACTAGGCCCCACATTGGCCAATCCAATCTGGGGTTATGCAAATAATCTGAGCGGTCTGATTAGTTGAAAATTTTATCAAACGAGTTTAAACTAAATCAAACTAAATAACAGACAAAACTAAACCAAACAAATAAGATACACAATTGAACCAAACCAAATCAAAATATAGTTTTGATTTATTCGGTTCTACTTTGGTTTAACCGAATTTTAAAATCCTAATGTAGATGTCTGCAATCAGCCAATTCAAATAGATTGGTTGACCCAGACGAGATCGCACAATGAAATGTGCAAGGACAAAGCAAGTGCTAGTTAAATAAGGTCAAGTTGTTGATCACCCGGGATTGTTTTTATGACATATATTAAGAGTTTTCAAAGCAAAATTAAATTTATTAACAGTTAATGTAAAATGTATAGCAAGAATCAATTGCATAAAACTACTAAATTAAATAATAGAAAACAAAATACATTATTAATGCCAATTAGATAACAACAAAGCATGGACCACTCACTAAGAGAGAAGAATCTCAAAGTCCTCATTAAGAAACATATAAACTTAAAATGGTATATTTTTGGAGATTCAAGAAATGTTTTCTTACAATTTATACCCCACTTGGCATGAAGAATCTATAATTGTTTAATCATTAACTCTTCTGTGCTAGAAAAGCTAACATTTGAGCCAAGAGATTGAGTTTGGATCACCAATACCCCCAACAATAGAATAATAATTATGAGCAAAAATATCAAAATGATCTCGTGTAAGGTGTGTTGCCAATCACTAACAACTAAGGCAGGCACTGATCCAAGATAGCATCAAAATTTGATTCAAAGTTGTGTGTGCAAATCAAAACAGTAGTTGGAGCAAAAAGTATTCTATGTAAAAATTTTAATAGATAAATATTCCTCATAGTTCTGATTGTCAAAAGATATCCATAATACTGAGGGTGTTTGAGGCGGGCACCTGGAGGAACCTACGACCCATTCGGTCCAGGAGTTGGGAGGGGCCAACAGACCCTCCTAACCCTAGGGAGTGCCTCCCAAGGGAGTGTGACCACTCCTAGTTATCCTAGTAGTATAAATTTGCTTTTGTGACTGGCATCTCCTTATCCCTTCTAGGGACGTATCCAAGGGTTTTGAATGGTCGTTCGGCCATATCTCACTCCTGATGGGGTGTTTATCTTTCTGATGCTTGTCCCCATCCCTTTCCCACACCGGCTTCCTCCCCCTCTCTGCTCCACCTATGCTCCCGCCACCCCAAACCGCCTGCATCATTGTTGTCATTGTTGACCTCCCTTTTCTTATTGTCACAGCCCAGGATTACAAACATTTGTTGTTCTTATTGTGCCGCCACCCAAAACAACTAATCTATTTGTTGTTCCGGCAATCCCTCCACTCTTGCTGTTGTCAACTGCCCCTTGACACCGCCCTAGAGTCCAGCCCGCTAACCTCCCTTTTGCTACCTCTTTGGAGGCCCAACGCCTAGCCAACACCACTTTCACTCTAGATTCAACTCTAGGTTAGTTTTTGCAATCTCAGGTTTCCACATTGTCTTGTTGTAATTTCCTATTTGAATTTAACAATAATATTTATTTCCTCATGGTTGTGTGATGAATTCCGGTATCATTTGGTATCAAAACTAGCCTAGCACCAGTCTATCCTAGGGTTACCAAATTCCACTATTACCTAACCCAAACTCCACCGAAAAACCAATCTCCCTCACTAATTTTTCAATTTTCAAATCGGTCACCAAAAATTTTTTTCCCACCCTAAATCAGCGCCATACAACCTCCATGTCGCACCGAGAAGACAAGTGGCGGAAGTCGTGCAAGAAATTACCATAGAAGATATGGGGCGGGAAACCCGCCTACTTCGGTAAAGGCTTGCTGAAATTGAGGAAATGACACATGAATAAACTATCGTCAATCATTAGCAAGATTCAAAAAGAGAAAAATTTAAATCCCTTCCATAAGAATGACTCCAGTGAAGAGAAGGATAGACCTCGACACTTCAGGATTTAATATCAAATGAGGTCAAGGGATGGAGTGACATTTGAAAACAGAGAGACCTAGGAGTAAAGGTAGACTTACCGGATTTCAATGGGAGAATGAATTTGAACGGCTTCATTGAGTAGTTGCAGGCCGTTGATAAAGTTTTTAGTACAAGTAGGTGCCAGCTGATAAGAGAGTGAAGCTTACTGTCATAAAATTGATGAAGAATGCCTCTATGTGTTGGGAGAATTTGAAAAGAGAGAGGCAGAGAGAACGAAGGTTGGAGCAAGATTGCCACTTGAGGAACATGAAGGAGATGTAGATCTACACCCGCACTATTGATAGGGCATTCTTGAAGCTCTAGCATCTACAGTAGAGAGAGTTGTCAGTGAAGTTCACAGCAGAATTGGAGCAGTTGACAGAGCCAGAAGAGCAAACTATCGCCATACATTTGGGAGGCCTGAAGCCAACCATCAGTAATATTGTCCATCTACAATCGTATTTATCATTAGGTGAGTTTCAGATCTTGGAACTAAAATTGGAGAAACAACAGAAGCAAATCAGGACTCAGACAGTTGTCCACAAAAAGAGGAGGCGGTAGGAGTAAACTTGAGGATGGTGTGAAAACATTCCATAAATATGAGCATACAACGTGGGAAGGAGCACGATAGGAACAATACACCCAAACAACACCGCGATAAAGTGTTTGAGAAGTAATGGGTTAGAACATATGACCTCTAGTTGTCCTACAACCAGAATTGTCTCTTTCACTGAACATGGAGCCGTAGATGAAGTGGATAATGGTGTTGGGGACAAAGGATGGTAAGGATGTACAAGAGTACAAACTTTCAGCTAATGAAAGCAAGATGTTTGTGGTTCAATGGGTCCTTCAGATTGAGGCTACAAGAGAATAGCAGTGCGCAGAAACATATTTTATATTTGTTGCATCGTGAAGAGAAATGTATGTAGCTTTATCATTAATGGAGGAAGTAGTAAGAATGTGACGTCTACACATATGGTGAATAAGTTGGAGATTCACTGTTCAGAGACATTCCCAAGTTATACTCACTGACTTGAGTGAAGGAGAAAAGGTTTAGCATTGATAGGAGATGTCTCGTGGAATTTTCTATTGGGGACCAATTGCAGGATCATATGTGATGTGATGTTGTGCCCATGGATGTTTGTCACAATCTGTCATGGACATAGCAGCTTGATCTCAGGACTCTACAAGGTAGGTTCAAGAACACCTACTCATTCACAAAGAATGTAAAGCGCATAATTCTCCTACCTTCTGCAAAGTCCGAGGTTATAGGTGTTCTTGTCAGTGGAGAGGCATCACTGAGATCAGTTTTGGTGATATTAGAGGTAGTGAGATAGAAGATCTGATATCAGACACATGACAACCATTACAAAGAAAGTTTCAAGATATCCTGACCGAAAACTTGACGTCAGAGCCGCCACCATTAGGGGAAGTTCACTTTGTTTTCACTTCAAAGAAGGATGAGCCAACCTTGAGATACTTCTGGAGGACTTTGTAGAGTAAACTTGGCTTGGTTCAGCATGGTACCCACAGATGGTTGTATAAACAGAGTTGGTTACTAGCAATTTGGGAACCCTTCTCAAGAGCTTTGGGGCACAATGCATCCGACAGTGAAATTTAGGTGCTTCTAGAGGCACAATCAAAAGCACTCCAACCTCAAGAGATTACAACATTCATACCACCTTCACCGTGACCGACCTGAATCCATAAGATGGGAGACATGCTTGACGAATGAGGTCCAGCCGTTGGTTCTCCTAGGGAGTGTCGGTTTGGCTCCTAACCCCGAGGAGTGCCGCCCAAGGGAGTTAGCCCCATCCAGGTTATCCTAGTATTATATATTTGCTTTCGTGATGTTTTAGGGTTAGATTTTTCATTATATTTGTTTCGATACAGCCATCAACAGCTCATTTTCTCCTCTAAGGTTATATTCAAGTGTTTGATCGTGCTTCGAATATATCTCATTCTTGATGTGGTGTTTATCCTTCTGATACCCTTCCCCATACCCTTCCCACATAGGCTCCCTTCCCCTTATTACTCCACCCGTGCTTCCGCCACCCCAAACCGCTTGCATCTTTGTTGCCATCGCTCATGACCTCTCTTTCCTTGTTGTTGCCGCCCAGAATAGCAAACCTCTGTTGTTCCTCTTGTTTTCGTCCCCATTTCCCTTGTTATCGTTGCCTATGACAGCCATTCCATTTGTCATCTAACAGTTCCTCACCTCCCATTGCTACTATAATCTCCCACCAGCCCACTAACCTCCTCTTTGCTACCTCTCTAGAGACCAACCATTAGTTGGCACCACTTAGACCCTAAATTCAACTCTAGAGATAGTATTACGTTGTTGTTTGTTGCAATTTCAGATTTCCACATTATCTTGTTGTAATTTTCTATTTGAATTCACTAATAATGTTTGTTTCCCCGGGTTGTATGATGAATTCCGGTAACAGTGTCTAGAAACATGATGAGAATTTGTGATAAACAATTTCATCAGAACAAATTAGAAAAATGTTCATAAATTCCACCTTCTGCCAGTATGTAGTTATGATCAGTACAACTAATCTAAATCTCTTTCTTCAAAGAGATGGTTCATTTCAACAAAAACCTTAGCTATTAACAACCAAGCTAGTTTTGTAATTACAACATCCACCTAAAGAAGATTATCAAAAGTTGAACCAAGAAAATACGAAATGGACTAATTAAGTAGTAAATTCATAGAAGGCGAAAAGCAACCTAAAATAAAGTAACAGAAGCTTCCTCAAAATAATCAAAATGAGGAGACCACTTCCGTGTATGCATTGGGAAACCATCTGCATAGTATGATATGAATGGAAAATGTCTTGAATAATCAGCTTATAAGGATAACTTGATATATAAAAAAAAATAGACAACACTAGAGAAGTCCAAGCACATAATCCCCAACCAATCCTTGAATCTATGAAAAATCTTCCTATTGAGGTAAATGCCAACTTAGAGATCTCGATGTTAGAGAAAATGGTAATGGTTTACCTTGATAGAAGGATGGCAGCATGTGATAAGTTTGTATAAGAAATTGCTAAAAACATATGAAGAAAAGAAAGGAGAAAATAAGCTGAACATTCCTTTCTCAAGTTTTCTCTTTAATAAGTGACACTAATAATGGGTCATAAGGCTTAAAAAAACAATAATTAACCAAAAGGATAACCATCATCATTAATCTTGTATCAACTATTTTGATTCAATTTATGTATCCTCGTTTTGTTCAGATGCAAACACAAAAGTCTCAAGTTTTTTTCAGTCATTAATTCAAAAACTTAATTTTTATTGGTATATAAACAATGATAAGGCATAGGAATACATGCGTAAAGAGTATCAACACCTTTTACGAAGTTAATTCTTTTAGGAGGGCGAGTCAGTTGCACTTACAGCCATGGTATCAGCTATTGCGTATGCCTCAGTTTCAGATCCAACATTCTCCAATTTTTCATTCTAAACATTTGAGAAGTCATAAGTCAGTAAAAGAAAGTTCAAACTACTTTAATTATAAAATTATTACTCCAAGGCATGAAGAGCTAACAAGCTTTTTACTGCGCAATCTTTTCCAATGCATTGCTAAAAAAACAGCTTACTTGAGTTCCAGAAGAGTTTATGTACAAGTAAATAGGTTTGGAGGGGTTATCGTAGTCCAACCACATAAACTGTGCCACAATCAACTCAGTCACTGCTGGAACAATCTGTGTAACAAAAAAATTTCTGAATACATAAGAATTGGGCGGCATGCAAATAAATATCTAAGGCTCATATTAGTTTGAGAAAAATTATCTTACAGGCATTCCCAAGTAGCAAATCCGGGCATCTAAAAGCAAAGAGGGCAAATCTGGAGGGGCGGTTCTAGGCCTACCATAACCTCTTGCACCTCCACGGTACATGCTTACACTCATACTATACTTTGATGAGCCTTCTGTTACCCCTGTTAAGCTATACATCCCTCCGTTATCAAGGTAATTCCTAGCCGATGAGATGCTTTCCTGCCAACATAGAGGATAATCAATTAATTTCCACCCACACAAATCTGGCACAACATAAATGCAGTGTTTAGTAGAGTATTTACATAGATAACATCCAATTCTTATGTATTTACATATCTTATACCTAAACTTTACTTTTTACATTTATAACACCCAAATCTTTCCTATCACATAAAAATACCAGAATTTCACCTTCTAAAAAGTGAAATATACCTTTTTCATGAATATGGAAGGTGGCATATATGTAAAAATTGAAATTTATGTGTTACATATGTAAACGCATGGGAATTGAGTGGTATGTATGTAAATCTTCCTAGAGTTAAAAATTAGGAATTGAGTGGTATGTATGTAAATCTTCCTAGAGTTAAAAATTACCCATAAATTTCATTATGAAGGCGTGACTATAAAGCTTACCTCCGTAACTCTTTCCTGTTGACGCCTTACAGGGTTATCTTCAGTCATGAACATGTCCAATTGTGAAGCCGTGAGACCATAAAGGTGCTTTGGAAAATTCTTGTAGTTTTCCTTCACTACAACAACCGCACAAGACATCTGATTGTTTTGCTCAAAAAAAAAAGAAAAACTCATATGGAATTTGATGGCAAGATGATAAGGCCAAACTATTTGATGCAGCACATGTTTTGGTATAGGAGTTTCTAATGCAACTAAATGATGATACGATAAAATAAATTCAAGTATATAAAACCAAATCTCATAATTCACAGACTGCAAATTAAAATAATTGTGTATGCATTTGATGTGAACAAAAAGACTAAAATTAATCTCAATGGTAATTTAATGATCATTCAATAAAAATTTTACGAGAAATAGGATTGTAAGAAAATCATATCTGGATTAAGTCATATTTAAACAAGAAAATCCATACTGAAACAAACAACTAAAATCAAATTACAATCACAGATCAATCACAAAAAATGTTGACAAAAAGAGAATAAGGAAAGAATTCATCAAATAAAGGATTTAAGCCTCACGTTGGTCTAATGAAATTGGCTTCCACTAGATGGCGTCAATCAAAACTTGCATTGTACTCAAGGAACTCACATCAATAAGCATATCAATTTGACAACAACAACAACAACAACAAGAAGCCTTTATCCCACTAAATGCGGTTGGCTACATCAATCTTTTTTCTCCATTGTGTCCAATTAAGCGTCATATTTTCATTTAATTCTAATAGATTAAGATCATTTTTATACAATACGCCCGTCTCTTTAGGTCTACATCTACCTTTCCTAGTATCAGCCGAAGCTAAAACATTTGCTCTCAGATGGGTGATGTTTAATGTGACCAAACCATCTAAAGACGACTCTCTCTAATTTTGTCCGCCGGTGGAGCTACACCAACCCTATCATGGATATAGTCATTCCGCATTTTGTCTCCAAGTGTCAAATCACTCATCCACCTAAGCATTCTCATCTCATCAACACTTAACTTGCATTATGCTTCTCTTTTAAAGGCCAACATTATGCATCATAGAGCATTGTAGGTCTCAATACCATCTTATAAATTTTCCCTTTTAAGTCTAAGCAGCACTTTACTATCGCACAATGAGCCCGATGTATTCCACCACTTCAACCAACCAACTTGAATTCTACTAATAACGATCCAATCTATATCACCATCACTTTGAACAAGACTCGAGATATCTAAAATTCTCACACTTTTTAATGATTTGATCACCCATAGTTCAACTCTGCCACTAGAGCTACTACTACTAAAATTACATTCCATATATTCATTTTAGATCTACTCAAACGAACGCTTTTAGACTCCAATGTCGACCTCCATAATTCAAGTTTTTCCTGAACTTTTTCTCTAATCTTATCCACAAGAAGGATATCATCAGCGAAAAGCATACACCAAGATACATCCTCCTTTGAATGTCCAGTGAGAGCATCCATAACTAAAGGAAAAAGATATGGACTTAAAGCTAATCCCTGAAGTAATCCAACTGAAATAAGAAAATACTTGGTCAATCCTCCTTCAGCTCGAACCAAGTAACAGTTCTAGTATACATATCTTTAAAGACTTGAATATAAGTCATATTAACACATTTTTTCCCTATAACTCTCCAAAGGACTTCTCTTGGAACGTTATCGTAAGTCTTCACTAAATCAATGAAAATCATATGTAGATCCTCTTACTCTATTTGTACTTCTCCATCAAACCTCTCAATAAAAATATAGAAATCCAAACTGAATATGAGAATCTTTGTAACACATCTTAACCTATGTTCAATTACTCTCTACCATAATTTTAAAGTAAGACACATCAACTAAATTCCTCTATAATTTGCAAACTCTTGTGTATCCCCTTTATTCTTAAACATGGGGACCAAACTCTTTTTCCACTCAAACATATTTTTAGTTTTTTAAAATAATATTAAAGAGTTTAGTAAACCAAGAAACTCTCAAATAAGCTAAATATTTCCACATTTCAATTGGGATATCAATAGGTCCTGCCAATTTTCAATCCTTCTTTAAAGCATCGTCAATATCTTTAAAGCATTGTTAATATCTTCTTTTATAATACAACAGTAAAAATAAAATGTTTTATTATTATTAACGATATTAAGATCATTAAGATCAATTATATTTTCAAAAATTTCAATGAAAAATTTATCAAAATAGCTCACTCACCTATGTTGAATAATTACCTATAAAAAAAACACTCTTTAATTTTCATCTTTAATACACTTTATTTGAATTAAATCTTCATTTTTTTTTGTTTGGCTAGTTTATACATATATTTTCACTCTCTTTAGTATCTAATTTATTATAAAGATCACTAAAAGTAAAATTTTTAGCTTCACAAATTATTCTCTTAGGCTCCCTACGAGTCATCTTATATTTTTTCTGGTTCTCAATACTTTACATTTAAAATAATTTTTATAAAACAACTTATATTTTATCTTTTTTTTGCACATTATTATTCCACCATCAATTAATTTTATTTATAAAAATTTTTCCTTTTGATTCTCCATGTACATCTTGTCACTTATTTAATAGTGTTTGTTAATTTAATCATGAAAATCCCAAATCTTATAAAGATCACTAAAAGTAAAATTTTTAGCTTCACAAATTATTCTCTTAGGCTCTCTATGAGTCATCTTATATTTTTCTTGGTTCTCAATACTTTTACATTTAAAATATTTTTTATAAAACAACTTATATTTTATCTTTTTTTTTGCACATTATTATTCCACCATCAATTATTTTTATTTATAAAAACTTTTCCTTTTGATTCTCATTCTCCATGTATATCTTATCACTTATTTAATAGTGTTTGTTAGTTTATCCCACATAAAATTAGCTTAATCATGAAAATCTCAAATCTTGAAATATTAAAGTTTACTCATAAAAATTATTTTATTCGGGATTTTTAGGCGCCTTATCTAATTCTATGATAATGTGTCACTGTATTTTTTATCTTACAACTCTTCAAGTCCTCATCTTAAAATCCAAAACTAATAATCGATGTTGAATATTTAAATTTTCACATTGAATGACCTTACAATTTTTACATTCTCACAATCTCTTTTTCTCATAAGAAAATAATTAATTTGTGTTTTATTATATGCACTCTGATAAGTAATAATATGCACATCTCCTTTCTTAAATAAAGTATAAGCAATAATAAAATCATACGCTAAAGCAAAATCCAATATACTTCTACCTTCTTCATTAATCACTCAAAAACCATGTCATCATGAATATTATTAAAATCTTCTACCACTCTACCAACATGTTCATTTAAATCTCCTCCAATAAAAATTCTTTTTTTGAGATGTATCATTTTTATTAAGTCTTTTAGTTCATTCCTGAATTTTTCTTTTGAGCCAATGTCTAAACCTACTTGAAAAGCATAAACACTTATAAAATTAAAAATCATAATATCAGCAGTAATCTTTAAGGTTATAATTCTATATTTAATTCTACTACTTTTTCCAACATTATCTCTCAAACTCTTATATATAATTAGACGCACCAAATCTAGAGGGACACTTACCTGAACACTAATGTTTAAAACCTAAGCTATCAATCTCCTTAACCTTTTCTCCAACTCATCTAGCTTTTTGAATAACTAAGATGTTTAACTTCTTATGAACCATAATATTTACTAATTTCATTAATTTACCTATGAGAGTGTATATTTGATATTAGTCTCATGGAGTAACTTATTTGCTCGTATCCGTCTGTAATTTGAGAATTCTTGTTTATTTGACACTACACCTGAGCACCGATATAGCGGTTATTAGACATTTTTCACTACATTCAGACCATATACAAAGCGTCGCTTATGGGGGACGCCCTAGCATTTACACAAAGATTTAAAAGATTCATGTTATGATTTATAATCATCAGATTGTAATACCCATCTATATCCTATACATGCCTAAGAAGTCATTTATAATCATTAGATTGTAATAATCATTGGGCTCTGTTGACCAAGAACAACAAGCCTTTCTCCTACTAAGTGGGATCGGCTACATGAATCATTTCTCTCCATTGTGTCCTGATGAGTGTCATATTTCCATTTAACTCTAATAGATTAAAATATTTTTACACAATATGTCCAAGTCATTTTAGGTTTTTGTTGTCCATTAAAAATAAATTATTAATTAGGTTTTAGTCAAACTTAATTAATATTAAATCACCCACATACCTACTATGGCTTACGCACATGCCATAACTCTCGCGAAATGTTTCTTTGTTCGAGGTAAAACTCCCACTCATTCATTTGCATGTTTCGTGATTGCCTCATTCCTCTGAACTGAAACCTTCGTGTCTCCACTGTTCTTCATCATCGCCCTCCTCTATCTGAAACGAACGAAACCTTCTACAGTGCTCGTTGCTCCCCCCGCTTCGTCTTCTTCCTCTCGATCACAGCAGATCGTAAAAGTCCTCCCTATTTGTAAAACTCGCAAACCATAGTCGCTCTCATTTTTCCTGTTCGATCGACTAGCACTCGAAGCAAACAAAGTCTACACTCGCCACCCTTTTCGCGCTCGCTGTAACGATGCTAGTGCTAGTGAGAAAAGTAGTAATAAGATCACAATGCACAAGGATCTCTGGAACTCCCATCTTTCTCTTCCTACACTCTGTCTTCCTCTTTCACTCTTGGTCGTGTAAGAAGCCTTCCACATTGTTCCACACAACAGAGCCGCACATCTCCATTGTTGCCTCCTCATTCAGCACTCCCACCACTCTTCCTGCTCACATGACTTCTATAAAGCCTCACCTTCTTTCGGTTCGTTCGTTCAAGCCGTTAATCCTACTCTTCCCCTCTGGAACTGAAGTTTCCATTCTTCATCCTTTGATTACAGTCGAGTAGTTTGCGTCCCATTCCGCTCTGCCCAAAGCCTGAAGCCTAATCCCGCTTTGCCGCCTTATCCTTTCCTATTCACGCGATCAGAGCTGCAAATCGACCATACTTCTACTACCTTTCCCTTTTCCTTCGTAAGTCACGACCCCAAATATAGCCTTAGATCGAAGCCCCCACCATTTCTCCTTCTTATCCAAGTCAAACATTTTCTTTCCAATTTTACTACTGTTATTTCATATTTTGTATTTCATAATGTATAATAAAAAGGAAAAAGAAAAGACGTGAAAAAAAATATTTGTATTTTCATCTTGTTTTGCCATTGATCATCAATATAGTCATTTCATCATCCTCAACACTGCCAGTTCCACTTGAAAATGAATAAAATCAGTGTGGGAGATTAATTTTTAAAATTTCCATGCGATGAAACTAAAGTACCTATCCAGAGGAATTATTACCATTCAGGAAAATTGCAAACTCGACCGAAAAATATTTTTAAAATTCAAGGGATTAAGTACTCGTCCTGAGAAACGCAAGTGCTTGTTCGAAGAATTAGGTACCGTTAGAGAAAGTACCTACTCAGGAAAATTAGTGCTTACGATTTTGCTTTTGGTAGGTATACTGAAGGCCCAAAAAATCTTATAGACCGTAGTTTAAATACTTTGCTTTATTCCCAGCTGCAGTGTCTCACGACACTGACCAATGCGTTGGCATTCTCCTTGTGCTTTTAAACGGAGGTGAACCTCGGGAGGCTGACAGATTTTCTGTGAATTTGGACTAATAAATAATTTTAAAAGTGAATTTCGACTTGCAAATCATTTTAAAATTTCAACTCTTTTGACTTGAAATGATTCAAAATATCGGTTAATAAATTTGCAATTATAATTCAATTCCTCATTTTTGAACTTGCAAAAATATTCAACTTAGGCTTAAGTTGAAGTTTTCAAACTTAGGCCTCTGGAGTTGCAAAATCAATTCAAATGTGGGCTTCTCAAATTTAAGCACTTTGTGTTCAAAATCACTCCAAGATTTGGGCCTTTCAAACTTAAACTATTAAGTTTGAATCATTTAAATTTATTAGAATTGATTCAAATGATAAATATTTGTACTTTTAAGAATAACTTAATAAAATTGGTGCATAAATGCCATATAACCGCATCAACATTTACAATCTCTAAATATGCTAAATGTCCCTAAAAAAGTACAAACTCAACCGAAATAATGTACAATTACAATCCCTAAATATGCTAAATGTCCCTAAAAAAGTGCATAAATGTCATATAACCGCATCAACATTTTATGTCGAGTATTATGTGCATGCATATGAGCAAGAATATTCATGGGATTAAGAAAGATTTGAATGATTATAAGTCTCACACTTGAAATGGGTGCATAATTTCGAGAGCATTTGCCCGCATTTGAATGTTGCACTGACCAATTTAAAATCAAGTTTAAAAAACTTGCACGGGCTCTACTAAAATTCTAAATGTTTTCACGAATGGTATAGGAACATTGCGCCGATTGAAATCAAACTTGCACTTATATAGTTCAATTTTAAAATCAATTAATCGAGCCTCCTTGTCTGGAGGGCAGGGTTATACGTCACACCAACCTAGTTCGATCATCCTCCTCTTAAGGACTGAAGTTGGTGAATATAGTAAATTTCAACAATGTCCAAATCACATATATGTAAGAATTTGCAATTCAAAATCACCTAATCTGATCTTCCTCCTTGTTAGGACTAGAGTCGACAAAATAAATGTTTAAATGTTCAATTCCCCAATGATGGCTGTATAGACTAAAAATCTTAAACGGAGTGGTCAACTTTTTGAATTAAAATAATTGTTTAAATTAAATTTTAAAAATAACAAATTAAATATTCAAAAAAATAATAATCACTTCACATCCACCCTCCACAAAAGTTCTTCGAGGGTGACAAACTTTTAATTGACTTCAGCTCTCAAAAGAATTAATGTGACATCGAGTATGTTGTTATATTCATACTTAAAGTAATTTTATGCCAGTAACAATGTGACCCATTACCTATCCATATGGTTTGGCTCAAGGGCTCCATAAAATAGCAGTTATGACTAAAAAACTCTGACCAACTGATAGATGGTTACGACTGCAGCCTGTATGTTCCCCAACGACTTTTTGCCCTTTGGGCTGTGAACCATAAAAATAGATCTGATTGACACAAAATTATGTTAGCTAAAGTCAACTTAAACTTGTCCCATTAGACAAATATTTAACCCAAACCTATAAGGGTCTCTTGGACAACGCAACCCATGATTGTTGATAAAAATCCTTCAGTCGGGTTGGGTCAACTACGCCCACACTGACTAAGTAAATCAGAGACCACGATAACCTAGGATAATGAAAAAATGAGATTTTGATCGAGTTAATCATTAATTCCACCACCATCCGCTTTAAGCTCTAGGTGATAAATTTGACAACTTAAACTATAAGTATGCTGTCATTAAATGTTAAATATTCAATGTCTAATGATTGTCCTTAATCGAAACTACTCTCTTATTATCGGAGGGAAAATTAATCATAGAGTCTTGCGCATATGGGAAACCTCGAACCCAGTATCAAAAAGTCCTCGCAAAATGATAGTGAAATCCTCGGTAGTGTCTTGTCTGCAATTCAATGTCTTCTAAGAATTGGACTCTCAAAGCTCTCTCAACAAACAAAAAAAACTAAAAACACAGAATTTTCGAAGCGCACTATCTCCCAATAACATTGTGACAAAAATAACATTCGTAAAAAGCACAATAACATAATAGCGAATCACAACACAAATAAAAAAATGTCATAACATTCTTTAGAGGAGAAGATGATGAACCATAAAGTAAGCAAACAACATAAATATGATATGCCTCTATAGGCAGACATCCTTTTTGAAGAAAACTCCTCGAATAACTTAAACATTAATTGTAATAAATTATGCACTTATGTATTTGATAAAATAAATTTGAAATAAATAAATATTCATTTTTAAGATTTGCAGGTATCAACATTAACAAATCCTCTGAAATATTGAAGTAGTTTAACTTTCTCCACATAACTCTTCTCATGAATTAGTATATAAAAAATATGAACAAAACAAAATCCTCAGTTTGATTAGCAATAAGTGCAATGGACGCATCATCAATAATTTTCTCCACAAATGATTCAACAACTATAATAAACATAATTGATTCAATTTTGCATTCAAAAATATATTTAATTTCTACATGAAGTTCAAGTTCAAATATTATCTCATGATTAATTTTGGCTTCACTCAAATTATGACTATTGCTCAAGTATAAATTCATGTTTATGAACATGAACTATTGTAATGACAAATTTAAAATCTACCAAACTAGATGTAGGATCATGCAATAGTTATAAATCCTCTTTAGCATCATATTTTTCCTCTAGAGTGTGTTCATGAATTACAATTTTATTCAATCAATTCAAATTCAACCATAACTGATTTCTATGTTTATGTGTGTTAAGTAGGCTTTAGTGGAGATGATAACGATTATTTTTTTCAAATTATTAACTAAGTTTTGTATCCCTGACTAGATAATTTTAGTATTCCTCGACCTCATCGAATATTTTTGGGTTTTATAACTTTAATTCATTATTTGACATGTAGTCTAGAGACAACAATAATTGGCAACAATACTTTCAAACTTTGCATGATATTCAAACATATCATAGTTACCTTATCAAGTTGATATCTATGTCATTGAATGGCAAATATTGTAATTTAAACTTATGTTTCATATCACCACCTATAGATTTCATATCACCACATAGCAAAAATACTTCAATAAAATGATTTAGCATTTCCCACTAATTAGAATTTAGAACAATTTTAGGAGTCGAACACATTGTAAAACTCAAAGAAATTCAATTTATTTATTAAGAATATTTTTGAAGAATTTGACATGTGGTCAAATTAATTTAGTAAATCTAAAATCATGAACTTCATTTATTTTATAGATGCTAGAAAGAATGGATGATCCAAACTCCTCTTAAAGGTCGCACACCTAGAATTAGTAAACAGGGAGAATATGCATTGCACTCTGCAGTCATAAATAAGAATAATGTTTTCTCTTACTTATCCCAATTTTAAAAAAATTGCACAAGCTATAGGCAAACTTAGAGTTCAGGATACCAAGAAGGCTTCATTTTCCACTGAACAAACAGACTCTTGTTGCCTCTTGAAGTTCACATCTCTATCTCCTTATTGTACCAGCTGATTTCTATATCCTTCTAAGTTTAAAGCTACTAATTATTGTTTCAGCGACATGAGACTAGGAAAATTTGAGAGGGAGAGAGTGACCCAATCATGAAAAAGGAGATAAGAAAAAATTATGATTTATGAATTGAATCTGTTTTTCAACTGAATCATAATAAATATATATATAGAATACGAACTATGGACTCTCAAAAAGCTAACCAACTTCTTTAAATCAAGGAAGATAATTTTTTAGATGAAAGAAACCACTTCTTAAATAAAAAGAAACTATTTTGACCTTCAATGGAGATGCGAATAAATAAGAAACATCAAACTCAAAGTATAATCCAACTAGGATGGATTGGACATAACCCAAAGGACCTAATTGCATCCAATTTGCTAGCCTAAGTGGTCTATTTTAGCTATTGTTGAGCCTGTTGTCATTAAACTACTACTATTTTGATCTCCTGGGTCATGACTTCCACTTTTTGCACCATTCATTCCGGAAAAATATTAGAAAATGTGGGAAGAAACGCACTCTGCTTTCCTTAGAATACCAATTAGCTTGTCTTGGAGCCTATCCTTTCTTGGCAATCTTGCAGGTCTCCTTCAGCCAACTTTTCATCAAGATAATCTTCATATCCGTAATACAGTCCTCCAGTAATGGACCTTCAAGACCAACGTTGAGTTCTTCAACTAAGATAAAAGACCTATTTTGCTTCTCTCTATCATCAAATGGTTACAATTATAAGAGCTTCTCATCTCTGCATAGGAAATGGAGTAGATCCTCATGTAAGAACGCAGATTTAACTGGAACACATCAATATTAATCTTCTGCAACATTCAAAATGGACAATAACAAATGGAATTTATATATTGTCATTCACCTTGCTATCTGTCATTCCCCAAGTAAAACCAAATTAGATCCTATATGACGCATTATGCATGTCACAACGATCCTTCTAACTTCCACATGAATTCATTAAATTTATCTCAACCTCCAGATGGATCTTGTGGCATTCATCCAACAATTATTGTGCTCATCAGAGCTCAGTTTTTCATTATCACGATCCTCATCTGTGTCACTTAAAAATTTAAGTTAAAAGGGTTCAATGGAAAATACCCCAAACACACATCAAACGTTGATTTTGATGTTGATCCTTGGATGGCGTAGTTCAAAGCTAATTAAAAGTAGAACGCTCATCCTATGTCTTTAGATGCCATGAATTACAGCTCCTACAAACGTAGACCATAATTCGACTCAAAACCTTTATTTTTCCTATCTTAACTGGTGAACAAAGATGCTTTGTTTCAGCTTGGTCTCCATCAAACATCAAAGTGTCTTCCACTATTTACTAAGAAATTTATTGTCTTTGTCAAAACAATAGATGAAGGTAAATCAAAATACTCCCAACTATGTTGAAAAGACATCTATGCGACATCCACACTTATTATGGCCACCTGACACGAAATTAGGCACACACATTCTTGGAAAAAAAAAAGCCACTACGACAAATAAGTAAGACAAATAAGTAACACAAAGTGCCTTAGGCAATCCTCCTAAGAACTCCATTGAAATGGTTCCCCATGGCCAATTGAGTATTGTCAAAGGTGCACTCAAGCCCATATGTAAACACGGCGAGCTTTAGTGAGTTTATTATTTGTTAGTGTTCAACTAACTAGAAAGTGACGCGGATGATTCACGCCAGACCGGCACAGTAAGCAGCAAAAGCTCTATAGGAATGGTTCAGTGGATTGGGGGTGTGGGAGGGCAGCGCTTTCCTATAGTCTACGCTTGCTGCCAAAAGAAGAGGAGTCCACCTAAAGCAACCCATAATATAAAATATGTGTTTCTTCTTCTGTTTAGGGCATCATTTGTTCTGTTTTCCTGTCGAAAGAGAGCTTGGTGGCTCTGAATCTTCTTCCTAAGGGCTGTAACAAATGACGAGAAGGCGCTCCAACGATAACTCGTCTGAGATGTTATCCAACATTCGCAGCTTCCCCATATTCCTCCCACTGCTCTTCTTACGCTACAGCCGCCGCTCCATCGCCCCTCTATCTGGCATGCCAGTCTGAGCCATTTACCCCCACCGCAGACTTCTACGCCTGCTTCCAGCCTCAGGTTTCCCGACTAAAACCCATTTCCTTCGTTTCCCACCAGCCATCCACTTTCCCCATTAGCCCAGGCTGTCCACCACCTGTTCCCTTCCTTGCCACCACTACCGCAACTCGCCCTCCCCTACCGCCACCACCACACCACCTGATTTCTTTACCTGCAGCCCCCAAACGAACCTGTTCCATTCCCTGCAGCCTCAGCCCTATGGGTTGCCTTCCCATAGCTATTTGCCACCCCTCTCGGCTGACACCACTGCTGCGATGCAACCATCACAGGGACTGTTATGTCTGTATTGTTGTTAGTTCCTATTTAAGTTGATTGTTTGTAATTTCTTACTTGAATATCAACAATAATATTATCGTTTCATTGTTATTTAAGTTAACTTCAGTATTATTTGAAATCATAGCTATTCTAACCCTAGTCCTATCCTAGGATTGCTAGCATCCACTAATATGCAACCCTTTCTCCACCCAAAAACTCTTTGCCTTGGTCGATTTTCCAATTCAACCACCAAAAATTTTCTTTCCCAACCGAAATTACCCCCATACACATTCAGACACCAACCCAAAACCCAGACCCTATGCATGCCATTTAGGAGATAATTGTCAGAAATATAATTGGAAGGAAAGGACACGATGCCGCTTATGGGAAATCCGCAAAGAAGTGTCCAACAAACTTCTAAGAAGAATATGCAATGGAAAATCTCCTGCCTGCAATAAAGGCTCGCCACGTTCGAGAGAAGACCATCATGTGGGGTCACATAAATTTCATTCTATCACTGAGATGAAGAAATACTACCCCAAATAGAAACCAATATTTTAAAGTAAATGTGGATTTATCATATTTTGACGGCCACATGAATTAGGACGAGTTCATCGACCGTCTCTGGATATTGGAATGTGTCTTTGAGTGCCAAGTCATCTCACCAGATGAAATAGTAGAACTAGCCATCTGCAAGTTAAGAAAGACTGTATCTCGGTGGTGAGCGAACTTAGATTCTTCGACAGTGAGAAGGAAACAATAAAATTAATATCTGGTCTAAGATGAAAAGAGAAGTGCAACACAAATACCAACTAGTTCATTACAAACAGGAAGTTCGAACCCTAGCTTCAAAAGTGGAAAGATAACATCATCTGATAATCGCCGCATCTAATAAGTATATTTTAACCACAAGATCAAGCAGTAAGAATACACATAGTCAATCCTGAGGAGACATTAGTTCAAATTAGATAACAGGTGAAATTAATCCGCATCCCCAAATTCGTCCATGCCATAAAGTGTTAAAATGTCACTAATTTGGGCATATTGAATCAGATCACACAACGAGAAGAATGATCTATTTCACTAAGCAGGAAAAAGTTGAAGAAATAGTTAGAGACATATAAAAGGATGAAGACGTCATAGATGAGCCTCAACTTCAAGCCGACAAGGAAGAAATGCTAGTGTTTCAAGATGAGCCCACCAGGGAGACTCCATTTGGATAAGTCAAGCCTGTTCTAGAAGATAGTAAGTTTGGGGTAATGGTCGTTCATGCAGAGTATAAGATTATGATGCCACGAACTACCCTTTTTCAGACAGTGAGAGAAACATTAACAAGAATAAAATTGGGCGTTCATAAGGGCCATGAGCTTGCGAAGCCAATACCCAACACAGGGCAACCCCAGAGAAGAGGATTTCAGAATCTACATTTATATAGCCTACCTTCTAAGTTGCCCTTACTAAAGGATGTCCAACGTGTCAGTGATGAGAAGCATTATGGCTACTTCTGAAAGATTATAAAGAGCCATTTAGGCACTAAATTAACTTTAGCAATGCACCCACCAACAAAAGGTCCAACCGGGGGAATGAACCCACATCTTTGAAAATTGCCTTGAGAGCTTGGTGCTAAAGAAAATCCTATAATGGGAACATGGTCGTACTAGAGAAGAGGAAGAGGCCTCTCCTGGATGGTTATTCTTCACTATGATCTAGCCTACCATAGATTTTGTTCAAGAGTTGATTCCTCTTGACAAACATGTTTGTCACATGCATACACAACCGAGTAGGAGAAGTGGGAGAAGAATGTTACAAACTTAAGGGCCAAAGAGTTACTTTGTAAGAATCTACAACTATATGTAGCTTTAACTCACATTGTGTCAAAAGAATTCAGATACTTATTCTATCAAGATGTGTTTTGGAATGATAATTCCGACAATATTGACTCATGAAGAAGTTACAGTAGCTCCACGAACTTCAATATGACAAAACTAATACCATATCAAAAGAAGTCATAAGCTTCGACAAATGAGGTTGGAGCTCCCCCAACTCCAAGAGACTGAAATAGGAGTCTCCCTCTACGGGGAAAGAAGTGTGCTTGCAGGGGCGCCTACCACTACTGTATGGAATATGGGACTCCAATAACCATGCAGGCTTCAGCTTTCGCTCCTGGACCAAACCGATCTAGGTTTTTCGCTGTTGTGGAGTCAGTCGGTCCTCTTGAGTCACTTCTCACTATCCTATTATATTATATTTGTATTATTGATGTTTTAGATCTAATTTTTTGTTTGTTTTGTGTTCGGACAGCCGTCGGCATCTCTTCCCTTCAATGATTGTATTTTAGGATTCCAAGTGGTGCTTCGGTTGTATCTTGAACTACAGGATGTGTGTATCTTCCCCATACTCTTTCACGTCCCTCCTCGTTGCAGGTCAACCTGACAGCAGCCTTTTGTTGTTCTTTTCCTGCAGATTTCCTCTATCAAGCCCTTACCACACTTCCATTGTTGTTCCAGCATTCCACCTTCGCTACTGTTGTTTAGTCTTTCCTTTTTGTGTCATCACCATTTCAGTCTTCAATCCTTGTTTCCATCGCCCTAGACAACCCTCCCACATCGCTCTCTATTGCTTGTTTATTGATCGACACTGGGGAAAATCTATCTTGCTATTTTCTGCTTGTAAACCGCATTTTTCACCGCCGCGCACCCGTGGATCTACATCCATCCATCCATATATATATATATATATATATATATATATATATATATATATATATATATATATATATATATATATATATATATATGCATTTATTTACAAATTCTTATTTTGTTATTTCGAGCGAAGCATAATCAAACAAAGAGTTTGTTCATATTCACAAAACAAATGTTTTGAACACAAGATCACTATAAAGTTAAATGCAAGCTACTCACAAAGGAAGAGCTTTTTTGACAGCCATAGTCATATGATTGTCACCTCTACGCACACTGAGCTGATCTCCATGATACAATAAACCTTCTAGTGGTAAGCTTGTTGTTTGGCACTGTCAAGAACACAATTGACTAATTGAAACTGACATTCTATTATACTAACATTTGCAGTGGCCGGTTGTAGCCTATACTTTGCCATCTAGCCATGTTTCCAAAAATTATAAATCGATTGAATGAAGTGCGCCATACTCTTCATGGTGCTTTAGCAGCAACAGGTATGGATTGTCAAAGATCACGTAGAACAACCTTATAGATGAGCTCGTCAATATATCAACATGAGATTATGAACTTTAATATGTATTACTTGTCCACCTTATGCTTTAATTTTTTCTAGAGCCACACGGAGGAAAAGGGGTGTACTTTTGATCAAATTAGTTGGTTCTGCTTATTTAGTTGAACCAATCAAATCTAATTATAAAATCCAAATCAATCAAGCTACTTTCGACACTAAACCAGCCAAATTATTTTCCAAATTAAACTCTAGTTATATTGATTTGGTTCTATTTTGTATAAATGAAAACTGAAATGTTTCAAGAGCTAAATGGTCAAAGTAAATTAGTTGTCATCACATCAAATTCATTTATTCCATTATAGCTGATCAAAATTAGTCTTAGCCCACACATGATCTCAAATCTTTGCCGTAACATCGACCGATATTTAATTAGTAGAAAATGTATAATAAAATAAATCTACTAAAGCTTTGCTTTTACTTTGATAGGTTTACGGAACAAAAAAAGGAATAAATAATGTAGAAATTATATAATGAAAAAACTTCCAGAAATTTTTCATCTCTTCTTTGTACAGGAGGGAGGATATATATGCAACTCCCTTAGGCATTACAAAGTAGAAATAAATCAAAAATGAGGGAAAAATAATTAGGGATAGTGATCGATAGCAAAGCACATGGATTACAATCTATTCGTATTGATCTAACAGTACAGAGCCTTAATCCATGTGCCTTGACCTAAGACATAGAGCTTCAATTTGTGTATCTTTGTCTAAGGATGTAAAGCCTTAATCAATGTGTTTTAAGTTCTTTGTTATCATTAGAGTAGAAATTTAACACCCACCCCCGAAAAATAGATGGTAGAAATCTACTATTCCAAGCTTGCTTATGATATTTTTATATTTTGAGTTTTAGAATCCTTTGGTAAATATATCAGCTAGTTGATTTCCTATTGACACATGGAATACAAATCAGGTCAATTTCCAATTACCCTTATCTAAAGTGTCGATAACTTCAACATGCTTAATACAATCATGTTGCACACAATCAACATGATTGTGTGCAATATGGATGGCTTATTTGTTGTCACAATATGACATAAGTTCTTTCTATTTGATTTTTATATCCTCCAATATAATTTTAACTTATAGAAGTTCATAAATCCCCTGCACAATGGCTCTAAACTCGGCTTCAACATTTGATCTTGAAACTACAGACCGTTTCTTGCTTCTCCAAGTTATTAGATTTCCTCCTATGGATGTACAATACCTTGAAGTAGACCTATCTATCGATGATCCCACATAGTCTACATTTATTTATACTTCAATTTGTAGGGTATTATTTCTTTTGTATAAAATTTTTTTCCTGACTTGATTTGAGATATATAAGGATTTTATAAGTGAATTGAAGGCATGACTCTTTAAATTTATGCATGAATTGAATAATTAGACTTACTGCAAATGCAATGTTAGGAGGAGTGTAAGACAGGTAGATTAATTTTTCTACTAACAATTGATATTATTTCGTATCAACGTCAGCTCTTTCTTCATCAAGGTCTAATTTTTGTTCTAGTTCTGTTATAGTTTCACATGGCTTTCACTCTGTCATCTTCATCTCTTTCAACGTATCCATAATATATTTTTGTTGGGAGAGCAATATCCCTTCTTTATGTTGAGCCACTTCTATTCCCAAGAAGTATGAGTTTCCTTAACTTCTTAACTTCAAATTTGTTAGCAAGTATTTTGTGAGAATTTTTTTCTCTTAATTGTTATATATTGTAACAATCATATCGTCAACATACACAATAAAAGTTAACATTTTACCATCAAAAGTGTTTTCTAAAGAAAGTACAGTCTCCTAACTCTATTTGTATCCAGCTTCTTCCATAACCTTCGATAATATGCAAAGTCAAGTTCTTGGTGATTGTTAGTCCACATAGAGTCCTTTTCAATCTACATGTTTGATTCTTTTTAATAGAACTATCAAATCTTGATAGTGGATCCATATAAACCTCTATTCAACATCACTATGTAAGAAAGCATATTTACATTACATCATATTGTTGCCTAAGCCACCTTTAATTTGTTGCTAAGGATATCATAACGTTAATGGTATTCATTTTTGCCACGGGAGCAAAATTACATGATAATCAATATCATGTGATTGAGTATATTATTTTGCTACTAATATTGTTTTGTATCTTTCTATGGTCTCATCTGCATTTGTTTCAATGTGAACATCCATTAGTATCTTACCGCGTTCTTTCTTTCTGATAATTTCAGTGATCTCCTGTTTATGATTTTTTTCTAAGGCGTTCATCCCTTCGCTCATGGCTTCCTTTAATTTATATTTTCAAGTGTCTCAAATAGAATTTGTGGAATGAAAATATAATTGGTGTTGACATAGGTTAAAAATGCTTTATGAGATGAAGAGATTATGAAATGAGATGTATTAAAAGACTGAATATAAATGAGTGGTAGTTGCTTGTGCGGTGTTGATCTTGGTTAAGCTTGTTCCAACTTGTATAAACCTGAAGAAAGATGGTATAAGATTTGTAACTGAAGGCTTTTTTGTTGAGGAATGTCAAGATGAAAGAGTCATCAAATTTATCAAGATAAGAACTCCCCCTTCGAAAATGAGTTTGAGTGAATAAGTTATGATTTTCATCAAATGTGACATCCATTGAAATGAAGAACTTTTTTGTAGGTGGATGATAGCATTTATACAATTTTTGTATCGTAGAATATCTGATAAATATATATATATATATGCATTTGGGAGCTTCTGGGTTAAATTTTCTTCTATGTCGTTTATGGATATGTTCATAAGCAATGCATCAAAAAAATCTTTTAGGGACATTTGAGAAGTTGTTCATATGAAAAAATTCTCTCAAATAATTTAGTGAACTTTTAGAATCAATTATTCTTTAGGATGTTGTTCATATGAAAAAATTCTCTCAAATAATTTAGTGAACTTTTAGAATCAATTATTCTTTAGGATATTCTATTGAATAAATAAGTAGTTGTTTGAACAACTTCTCACTAACATTATTTTTATATTTGCTTGTGCAGGAGAAGTGTCTTAGTTATCTCCAAAAAAAAGTGACTACTCTATTTTATTGAGTGACAGGGCAGAAAGATTGGTGCATAATACCCTCTTTTTCAAATAATGATATTAATGTATGATTAAAACAATCGCGAGCATTATCAGTATGAAAATTTTGATGTTATAATTGAACTGACTTTTTATCCAGGTAGTGAATATGAGAAGTATGGAACTAACATCAAATTTTTGTTTAATTAAATATACTCATGTTATTCGAGTGTAATTATCAACTAACATAACAAAATAGGATATTTTAGATGATCCTCAAATATTACAATGAATTAATACAAACCATTAAAAGATCTAGAATTAATTTCAGCAAATGAAACACAATTATGTTTACCAATTTTGCAAGTTTCACAACGGAACGCTTTAATGCTTCTATTTATGAAAAATGAGGAAAACATACACCGAAGATATTTAAAATAAAGACCCTAACGAATAATGATAGAGCCATACGTTGTCTGTAGTATGAGAGGTAGAGAAGTATGATATTTGACCTAGATATTCAAGAAAATATAAACCATTATTTAATCTAGTTTGCTCAATCATCTTTCTCGTAATTAGATCTTGGAAAACACAATAAAGAATATTATTTTGCAGTTGTGATCTTTGATGAATTTGTGAATAAATAAAAGAATAATTGCAATATGGGACAAAATACGTTACTTAGAGTTAAATTTGGATAAATTATGATGTCTCCATATCCTGCAATAGCTATTAAAGATCCATATGCAAATGTTATATTCCTATTTATAAGACAACTTTTCAATTTTGAAATATATTATTCAAGTTTGTCATGTAATCGATGACTCTTGAATCTAAGATTCATGACGGGGAAGAATTATTAGGGTCACTAAAAATATAAAACTTAGAAGTCATATCATTCTGAACAAGAAAACAATATCATGTTAGATTTCTAATGAATTGAGAAAATTCATTAATTGGTTGATTTCCTCTAAATTGAATCCTTTCGACTCCACTAGGCAACTCTAAAACGCAATGTAGAAAATATGAAATGAGAAATACTCTCAAGAATTTTTCATCTCTATTTTTGTATGAGAGAGAAGATATATATATATATAACTCACAGAGGCATTACAGAATAGGAATAAAACAAAAAAGAACGGAAAAATAATTTGAGAAAGTGATCCTATAAGAAAGCACACATATTACAAGTTGTGCCTTGATCTAACGGTATAGAGCATTGATCAGTGTGCCTTGATCTAGCGATACAAAGCCTCGATATGTGTATCTTAATCTGACAATAAAAAGTCTCGATTTGTGGTCGTAAGTTCTTTATTATCAACGGAGTAGAAATGCAACAAATAATAAAAACAAAAAATTCATAATTATAACTACTGAATTTATGCTCCGATCATAGGAAAGAATTTAGGCACATGAATTAAGAGCTTGCATTGTTGTATTTGATTATCTATAACCCTCAAATAATAAAGAACTTAAAGCATACGGATCTAGAATCTATATCATTAGATCAACCTCTGAACAACCCTCATATTGTAATTCGTGTGTTTTCCTCTAGGATCACAGGTCACTAAATATTTTTCCCTCCCTTTTTTTCTTAATTTATTCCTATTTTATAATGTCATTGAGAGTTGTATATATACCTTCAGTCTTGTACAAAGAAGTGAAGGAAATCTTGAGCGTTTTTCTCATTAATAATTTTCTACATGATATCAGGCTGGGTTAAGGTCTTCCTTCCAACTTTTATACTTATTTTTTAAGCTCAGAATTTCCACTTCCAATCTTTATTTTTATTTTCCAAAGTTATGGTTTCTAATTCCAACTTTATCTCACTCATCAAATTCTCCTTTTCATGATGTCTAGTTTTTGTTTGACTTCCATCAAACAAATCAACTATCATTAATCGTGAAAATCAAATCAAATGAAAACTTGAGATATTTCAAGAATCTTATCGCTCAAACAGAAAAAATTATCTTAAATAGTCCCAAATTATGAAGACCTTTTAAATAAAAAGAGAAATACCTATTACCTTGCCGATCTACCTCCGGAGCCGAAAGATCCAAAGTTTTTCCTTTGAAAATCCATGATCATGACATAATCATAGAAAATCATGCTACTGGTGATTAGTGTATATTTTAGGTTTCTCTCCGCCTCAAAAGTGGTTTTGGATGCAGTTAAAAAACCTACTCAAATGTTACAAATGATTAACTCAACGTTTAAATCAAAACAGCGCACCACTACCAAACAAGATAACCTTATTGTCATTGAATACTTTAACACCATGAAGGTTTACTAGGTAGAGTTGGCCTACTACCAAGATCTTAAGATGATCCGTTGAAGATGTGGTGATCCTTACAAATTCGTCGCGAGAAAGAATCTTTGAGTCTTTCACAGGACTCAACAATGAGTATGACCAAATTTCAATTGAAGTCTTAAGCAAAGAAATCTCCATTCTCTTAATTAAATATACTCTCTCATTCGAGCAGAAGAAAGAAGAAGGGCGATGATGATCAATATTCCAACCCTCGAGATATATGTCGTGACAACTTCTAAATCCCAAGATAAGAGAATTTCTATCACAAAACCTTGTCCAAAAGAAAAACAATATCCCTCTTTAAAAAGAAATCATTGGTGCAACTATTGCAAAAAGAATGGGCACACCAAAGATAAATGTTAGAAAATTCATGGAAAATTCAAAGATTATGAAGTAAATGTGAAAATAAAAAGGGCAGGCCTACCTAGTACAGTCAAATGTGAAAGATGTGCATTCATCTATAAAATCAAAACAAAGTTTGTTACTACCAAACAAAATAACATTCCTGTCACCGAATATTTTAAAACCATGAAGGTTTATTAATTAAAAAGTTGACCTACTTCCAAGGTTTTAAGATGTCCTGCCTTGAGAATGCGGTGATCCTTATAGAATTTGTCAAATGAGAAAGGATCTTTGAGTTTTTGACATGACTCAATAATGAGTTTGACCAAATTCGAATTTAAGTCTTAAGTGGAGAAAATCTTTCTTCTCTAAATTAAATATTATCTCTCGTTCGAGAAGAAGAAGGAAGAATGATGATGATGATAAATATTTCAGCCCTCGAGATATATGTCATGACAACTTCTAAATCCCAAGATAAAGGACTTCTGCTACAGAAATTTCTCCAAAAGAAAAACAACATCCTTCTTTTGAAAGAAATCTCTAGTGCAATTACTGCAAAAAGAAAGAGCACACCAAAGATGAATGTTGGAAATATCATAAAAAATACCAAGACCATGGAGGAAGTAAAGGCGAGCATGTCTAATGGACTCAGAATGACCCAATTCAAAAAAAATAATTAAAAGAATTTTTTCAATTTCTTATTAAAAACAGCATAATATTTGTTCTATTACACAAAATGATATGATTTCTAATTTTCATACTCGTAATGCCTCTAATATTTATTTCCCTTCATGGATCTTAGATTCAGGGGCCATCGAACACATGACAAAACTTGTCAATATATTTCAAACGTACAAAACCTATCCTAGCAATAAGAAAATAAAATGTGCATTTGGATCTTTAAAAACTATTAGAGGATAGAGAGATGTCTTAATTTCTCTCAACTTAACGCTTAGTAACGGGTTACATGTATCATACCTTTAAGTTAACATTCTATATATTGAAAAATTTACCATACAACTGTAAAGTTATATTTTTTTACTAATTATTATATTTTTTAAGCTCTTACTACGAGAAAAATGATTGGACAAGCTAGAAAAAAAGATGGGTTATACTTTCTTGAAGAACGAAGTCATATATCATACTCCATTTTCATACTACCAACAACAACTGGACCCATCATTTTAGATTAGGATATTTTTTCTAAATCTTTAATGTATACTTTCATTGCTTTTTATAAATACAAAAATTAAAATTTTCATTGTGAAACTTACAAAAGTGGTAAACATCATTGTATTTTCTTTCTTAAAAGTAACTATAGATCTTCTAATTCTTTGTATTAATTTATTTGATAATCGGGGACCCTCGAAGATCATCAATATCCCTAGTCACAAATTTTAATACATTGGTTGAGGACTACACTCGAATAACATGATTATATTTAATTAAATGAAATTTTGATTTTAGCACTATACTTTCTAAATTCATTGACATTATAAAAAATCAATTTAACTCTAAAATTATTTTTTTACGGATAATGCTCGTAATTATTTTAATCACAAATTAACATCATCTCTTAAATAAAGAGGGCATTATCCATCAATCTTTCTTTCACGACACTCCCCAACAAAATTGAGCGACTTAACGAAAAAATTCACCTTTTCGAGGTAACTAGGACACTTCTTTTGCATAATCAAATATTAAAATAGTATTAAGGAGAATGTGTTCTAATGGCTATAAATTTAATAAATAGAATACATTCGAGTTAATTCAAACAGTTCATTAAATATTTGACAAAATTTTTCCCTACGAAAAACTTTTCAAATATTCATCCAAAATTTTTTTGATGCATTACTTATGCTCATATTCACAACCAACATAGAGAAAGATTTAATACAAGAGCTCTTAAGTGCATGTTCATTAGATATTTTGTAAAAAAAAAAAGATACAAATGATATCATCTAGCCACAAAAGATTATCCAATTCAATGGATATCACTTTTAATGGAATTCATAACTTCTTTACTCAAACTCATCTTCAGAAGGACAATTCACATCTTGATAAATTTGATGAAATCATTCATCCTAATATTATTATAATAAAAAATCATTCAAATACAAATTTGTAACAATTATACCCCTTCAAGTTTATACAAGAAGAAACAAACTCAACCAAAATCTCCAACAAGTTCAAGACTCAAATGTTACCAAGTAACACTACTCAATTCAATATCACTTGTTTATATCACATCTCTCAATATACCTAATTTCATTAATATTCTTCGTCTCATAAAATATTCTAACTAACATCAACTTCAATTATATTTTCATTCCATAAATTTTACTTGAAGCGCTTGAAAATAAAAATTAAAAGAAAGCTACAAGTAAAAAGATAAATAATTTAGAAAAAAAAATTATACATAGAATAACACAGAAGCACCAAAAAAGAAGAAAATAATATGATGTAAATAGATTTTCACGGTGAAATACAATACAGAAGAGAGCATAGAAATATATAAAATAAGACTAGTAGTAAAAGAATATACTCAATCAGATGAGATTAATTATCAAAAAATTTGTTCTCTTATTATGAAAATGAATACTATTTGCATTTAGATATCCCTAGCAGCCAATTATGGGTGGTCTATAAAACAATATGATAAAAAATATATTTTCTTACATGATGTCAAAGAAGTCTATGTGGATCCAACACAAGGACTTGGATACATCTTTTATAGGGAATTGGATATGTAGACTGAAAAATGTCTTATATGGACTAAAATAATCACCAAGAACTTGGTTTAACAGATATTCAAAGGCTATGGAAAGAACTAGATACAAACAAGGTCAATGAGACCATACTCTCTTCATTGTGAAATCGCAATCCTTATTGTGTATGTTGCCGATATGATTGTTATATGAGATGACAATCAAGAGAAAAAACTATTAAAAATAAAACTTGTTGAAGAATTTGAATTAAAGAGTTAAAAATACTTGAATACTTCTTGATGATAGCTCATAAGAAGTGGCACAATCTAAACAATGGATACATTTCTCCCAACTGAAATATCTTATGCATCAACTAAAAGAGACCAAAATGACAGAGTGCAAGCCGTGTGGAATTCCAATTGAACAAAAATAAAGATTGTACCATATGAAAAAAAAACTAATGTTGATAAAGGACAATAACAAAGGTTTATAGGAAAACTAATCTACTTCTCTCACACTCGTCTTGAAGTCGCAATTGCAATAAGTTTACATAGTCAATTCATGCACAAACCTAAAATGTCACACCTTCAGGCTACTTATAGAATCCTTAGATATCTCAAATCAAACCGATGTGAAGGAATTTTATAAAAATATATGATACCCTACAAGTGAAAGCATACATAAATGCAAACTATATTGGATCACCGGTGGATAAAAGATCTACTTTAGAATAATTATGCATTCTTAGAAGAAAATCTCATAAGTCAGAGAAGCAAAAAATATTTTGTGATTTTAAGATCAATTTTTAAAGTTGAGTTTAGAGTCATTGGCAGAGAATTTGTGAGCTTCTATGAATTTATATTATATTAGAGGATTTAAAAATCAAGTGGAAAGAGCCTGTAAAATTATATCGTGATAACAAATTGGTCGTCAATATTGCATACAATCTTATACAACATAATCATACCAAGCATGTTGAGACTAATAGAAACTTTATCAAAGAGAAAATGAATAGTGATCTGATTTATACTTCATAAGTGTCCATAAGAAATCAAAGGGCTGACATATTCACCATAGAACTCTACAACCCGACAAATAAAAATATCATAAATAAACTTAGAATGGTAGATCTCTACGATCCAATTTAAGAGGAAGTGTTGAATTTCTGCTCCAATCATAGTACAAAATTAAAGGCACAGAGATCAAGGATTCATACAATTGGATATGTTTATTTATGACCCTCAGATAACAAAGAGCTTAAGGCATGTGGATCGAGGCTTTGTGTATTTAGATCTATATCTCTACGATCCTTGGATTATAATTTGTATGTTTTCCTATTGGATCACCGGTTAATAATTATTTTTCCCTCCGTTTATTGATGTATTCCTATTTTTTAATGTCTCTCTGAGAGTTACATATATACCTCACTCTTCTAGAATAACCAATAATTTAATGAATAACAATAGCGCCAAATCAACCAAATAAAATTGATTGAGTTTATTTTTTTCAATTTTATCCAACTAATGCATGCCCCTGCCAAGGAAAAATAATTCAAACAGAAAGGAAGTCTTAAGTTCAATCGATTGACAAGGAATTCTCTACAGTTAAGTTCATCTAACTCGATATATTGGAGTTGAATGCAACTCCAATCATTTTGATATGTATATTTCGCCCAAAAAAAAAACTCTTTTTGGCATTAATTCCTTGCAGTTTATGAAATATAGGTGCATAATTTTGCAATCTCTTTATAAACCGATTTTAGAACTATGTGTTACTGGACAAATGGTACCAACAAATATTTGTATTGCCCACCAAGTTGTAATTACTATTTTGACTTTTTAGGGTGTTACAAGAGATAATTCAATGACATTGGTTGTTATTTTTGTACTGAAGACTACTGTTGCAGCATCTGGATAAGTCCAAAAGTATTAATAGGGGTTAATTTTATTTCGATATGACTTCAGAAGGGTGGCAACAGCTATAATGGCAAAGGGATTCATTGTTTGCTACATCAGTTGCCCAGCCCTCACTTCTGATATTTTCTACGGGTGCCATCCAGATGAATTCCAATGAGCCATCAAAATGAGCGTGGGGTTTGCAAGCTTTAACACCGACCAATTTGCACTCAAGCATATCCCATCTTTTGGCCTCAATTTAGATTAGAACTTCCAACATGTACAACTATTAGAATGATCACTGAATAGGCAATGTGTACAAAAAGCAATGTTTTCAAAGTGGGCAATGATCTAATATGTGAAGTTATTCATTTTGTTTCAATGCAAAAAGAGCAAAAGAACGTGACATCTTTGTTTGTTATATCAACCATGACTTGTATATCATATATACAAACATTACGTGCATAAAATAGTTAAACAAATAAGCAAATATAATCATAAAGTCAATGATAGTAACTCTCAATAATTTAAAAGACAAAAAAAAAGAATTGGAGTATAAAGGATAGATTAATAAAATGAAAACCTAAAAATCAATAATATTCATAAGTTCAGAATGATCAAAAAGATATTGTGACAAAATGGCAAAATGAAGCGAGAGGAAATGAAAATATGATGTGACAGAGAAGCATGCAGAGGATACACCATGTAAGGAAAACTATGAGCAGGAATGCACTGGCGTTAACAAAGTGGAGCATCAAGAAGCATATAAAATACCAACAAACAAGTTAGTGTGCAGAGGAGAACTGTCAGGAAATAGCTATCTCCAATAAGATACAAGAACATAGAACCATTGAGCAGTGATGTTGACTATAAGTAGCACTGAAGGGAAGCAAGTATTCATGCCCTAGTTATTGTGATAGATGTTAAACCAAACAATGAAAGCCAAATTAGAATTTCATTCGAGTCAATGTAGAGCACACAACAAAACAACGTTATGCTTGCCCTTTGTCGCTCGTTTGTAACTCACAAAAAAGTGATGGATAGGGTCAACGCACCACTTTCTTCAGACTCCTACTGGTGCTTCTAGAACCAGTAACATAAGACTGCTTACTAATTTGTTGTGCCTAATTTACATTTCCTCATTTCACTTTGGCTTTACTCTTATCCTTCTGACTGCTTTTCTTCTTATCACCAATCCATATTTGATTTTTGCATCTCTAAATATGGCTTTGGCATTGACTTCATCAATTAAATAAATAAACAATTCCCAACAATGGCTGCCATATGCAGTCTTGTGATGAATTTCATAAAGGATGAGTTTTCATCCGTAGCCATGAACTAAAAAACCATCTTTTTCAATAACTCAACTATATACACCTGTATGAATTACGTAAATCCTTGCCTCAGCCTTTGTTATGAAATCATATTCTCTCACATGTAGTTACAGTAGAACTTCTTCGTAATGGCCTTAAACCGCCACAACCCCGCGTGGGAGCTTGAACTTAACAAAAACGGGAACTCACTTTCGAACGATAAAACTAAATATTATTAATAATAACAATAGTCCACAATAATATTCAACTATAAAAGAGCTAACAATCCACAAAATATTTATAAAACAACATATAACAAAATACATAAGATTATCCAGATTGAAACAGTAATAAAATTCAAAATGATTAAACATAAAAATCAGTTTAAATTTTCTTTTGTTTCTTTTTTCACGGTGATTACATAAATTGGTTCCTAGTCTTCCACATTAGGATGCATCTACTTGCTTTCACAATCCACCACTTAGGGCATGGAAGGGTGTCAAAAATTGACCCGATATGCCAACACGACTCGAACTCGACTCGAAAAATCAAGGTTATGGTTGACTCATATATTTTTTTAGACAGGTTCATGTCAGAGAATTCGACATGTTTATTATTCGGGTCAGTTCAGGTTGATCCGATTCATGATGGATCATTTTCGGGTTTGATTCAAGCCCGACCCATTGACTCGACATGACATCCCTAGGACTCAAAAATTGACACGACACGTCAACACGACTCAAAACTCGACTAAAAAAATTTGGGTTAGAGTTGACCCGAATATTTTTCGAGTCGGGTTTAGGTCAGATAATTCGATCCGTTTATTATTTTGGTCGGGTTCGAGTTAACCCGATTCGGGTCGGCTCAATTTTGGGTCGGACCCAAATTGACATCCTATGGCATGGCTATAAAGCTTAATTTGCATGAAAGATACCTTAGTGAATGGTAGTACCTACAAAAAGAGACCCACGCCTCAAGATGCTCAATTTAATCACCAAACTTGTTGGTGTTAATTGTCCTATTATGACAACTCAAGCTTGGCATGGACCTTAAATGGTAGCTAATTCTCCTATGAAAATGTGTGTATTTGAATTTCATCATCCATATCCTCTACATCTTCATGATTATTGCAATTTTTATAAGAGGCACTTCTATAATGGCTCCTATCATGACTAAGCAAACTACTAAAGTTCATCATGATTTTAGTTAACGTGAGGCCATAAAAATAGATCGAACCTTTAAATCATTTGGATCAAAAAGTCAAGGACTAAGAGTAAAAATAAAACTTGGGTATTATATCTTACAATAATGCACCTATTACCAATACTTATACATTTGTGTATAGATAATAGGATAGGGCCCCCACCCCCATCAACAATATTCATATCAATGGATCAAATTGAGTGGAGATTGGATCAAACTCTCGACTTGTTGATAAAATTTTATAACATGTCAATGGAGTGGTTTGTCATAGAGACAAAAAAAATACATTGAAGATAAGATTTTAAAAGATATATTTAGATAATTTTGGCTAATATTGCAGAGGAGAAAATATAAAACAATATAAGTAAAGAAAACTTCCAAAATAATCAATAGACAGGCTTGAGTCATTAGTAAGTTATGGTTCAAATTTCAATCATGACAATCTAGGTTCTGAAAAACTAGACTCAATTCTTGATGTTAGGTGCCCCAGTTCGACCCAATATTACAAAGCAATTCTAACATTGCATTTTTATATGATGGCTACCTCTCGCATCTCTTTCTACCTCTCTCTGCTGTCGTAGTCCCCATCGCCCCCACCATCATTTGTCTTGCTTACATGCATCAGCCACTTGCCTTCAGCTCATCCAATTCTCCAATAACCATATCTAATTGTCACTGTGGCTCCTTCAACATTATTATATGTGCCTTTAGAGTGTCACACCCGCCTAATCTAGATCACATTTTCACGTGGCATATTCGTCATTGGCATATTTGCTTTCACCATCGTGATAGAAATTCAAATCCGACATTAATTGTGGTCACAACTATCGCTAACAAAATTATACTTCCTCATCACAACAAATCCATGTTCATACATTCCCTCTTGTTTCTATGAGAGGTGATCAGATGCTAGACTCAAGATCGAGTTTTAGCCCAAATTAAAATAACTTGAGTTTGGGGTACATAAATCCAATTGTCTAGGTTTGAAATTGGTTCCACTTAACCTAAAACTAAAACTTTTCATGGAAATGCCTACATTTGGATATAATTAAATGAAACTTACATTATAATGTACTGGAAAGGCATGTTGACACATTAAGATTTAAATAATGTAAAAAGTAAAAATAATATGTTAAATATATCACGAATAGAAGTTTTGCAAAAAATAATTGTTTAAAATAGAGTAAACAACACACATTGTAAATAGCAAATAATAAAGAATGAGTAATAAAACTAACTCCTGACAGTTTGTGATGAAGCTACTGCAGAAATTAATAATGCAGGCCAAAATACATTAAACTAGACTCTCCATAATGATTTCCCTATTTAAATATCATCACATGTTAGATATGCAATAGAAACTCTCAAGCTTGTACCCACGCCTGACACGTGTCGAGCACTAACACTTGTCCGACGTAATCAAACGCTTGTTTGACAAATCCAGACACTTCTCCGACACTACAAACTATATGTCTAATTTTTTTTTTTTTTTTTGGCTCAAAACCTTTCTGGACACATCTAAACAGCCCATCGGACATGAGCTAAATAGATTTCGGGACATATGGGACACAAAAAGTAAAAAACGATAAATATACATATAACTCAAACTATACCTCATAGTTGAAACCGCTACCTCTCCCATCATGTTGAAGCTCCCACCACTATTATCAAAATAGAGTATCGAAAGTGCATCTAATATTCGTCGACACTGAGCATTAGTAGTTCCCTCTTTGTAATCATAGACTTTTTAAAATTTTAGTTGATGAGATGGATGAATTCTTTTGAAACATATTATATATTTAATTTTGAAAATTAATTTGTATAAGTGTAAGGTCTTATAGTATAAGTCAAATTTTATTCTTACAAAGTTTATTTTGTGGTGTCCATATAAAAGAATAATGAAAAAATATATTTTTATATAAATATTTACTTAAATATAAAAATATGTCCATGGCATGTCACTCTTATTTTTTTCAATTGTTTTGTGTCCACGTATTGTGTCGTGTTGTATTCGAGTCTGTGCTCGTGCTTCATAGCTCTCAAACACAACACACTCTGCATTCATGTCTTCTCTGGCCTAGGGGATGATGTGAGAAATAACAAATACCTCTGGTTTTTGTTCCATAAAACATTTAAAGTGAAAATATTGTAATGTTATTTATTATTTAAGAAAAAAGTATCAGGCTTGATCAACAAAGCACTTTGAAAAGTTCCTTAGAAATGTAAGATAATTATTAGCAAAAAGAGGACTTAAAGCTCGTGATATTTCTAATTTGGTTCCATGAAACAGACAAATTTCAGCAGAATATCCTCAACAATGAAGCTCCCGTTATGCTTCGGTTTCCATAATGCATGCTAAGATGTATTACAAAATTTACGAAGGACGTGTCTAAACTAAATGATTTTTCTTCTCTTCCTTTACATTTCAAAACACCAGTACCTCAAGATGTTGAAGTTTTCACGACCCAGCAAAGCATTCATAAAAAAGCATATAGCTCATCAAAGCCATGACAAAAGCAGAGGTTTAAGCAGAAAAAGTTTGAGACTCTCCATAAAATGAGATGTAGATGTAAGGCCTCTCAGTTCCTGTCACGACCCAATCCAGGGTTTGAAATTATCAAAACGAGTACAAATGGTCAGAAGATGGGAATTAAATTTTATAATATTTATTTTCTATAACAAATTATTAACAAATGAAAGAGTCGCTCATCTTTTAATCACTTAATTATATATGATATATTAATTTAAAACAACAGTAAGTTTAAAAAAGTAGTGAATCTCGATCTTAAATACTAATACGATATATATATATATATATATATATATATATATATATATATATATATATATATATATATATATATATGCATATATATATATATATGCGTATCGGTTAAACTTTCGATAAATTAATATAAACAATTGTTATTATTTGATGAATCTTAATAGATCAATAATATAATTATATTAATTATATTTGTACAACCATCACAGAAGCACCGTCTAAAAATTATACCACTTAAGGTATTTCAATATCAATATCTTTTTTAAATTTAAGTGTATGCGTACATTAGTACCCCCGCTTGTATCATAAAAAGGTAAATTCACCATAGTCAGTCGTGCACATACAAGCAGTCAATAAAAAAATCATACATATGTTCATCGCATTCAATTCAATATACTATTATATCAGTGCATGATAGTAAGTAGCTATATACATTCACAACAATGTGACTAATAAAGAAAAGAACATATAAATCAAAATAAAACTTATATAAGTAATATAATCTACTAATTCAAAATAGTGGAGAAAAACTAAAATATTACCATATATTAAAAGTACTAGTATTCACCTCGATGTTGATTAATTTATTTTTTGATGTGACTTAAAGTTGACTCTTCCAAAATTAGAAGTCTAACATAAATATTCATATTACAAAATTTTAATTAGTTATCAATTTAATAAGCTATTAAATTTACATTATTTAAGTATTAAATCACACACACACACACACACACACCTTTCTCTTGCCCTACGCTCCCTTCTCTTTGCCCTCGCGGCACTCGTCAGCCCTCCTCTGCTTCCCTTGAAGGTGTCGTTCGACTCTCAGGCAAGTCGTTTCTCGCCTCTGCCACCCCCTCCTATACATCAATTTATACACGAAAAAAATCCTTTCGTGTTCCCAATCCTTCTCTCATCGTCTCTTCATCTTACAGACTGTTCGATTCCTTTCCCTCCTATGGCTGTCCGACTCCTCGCTTCTTCTACTTCGGTTTCATTTTCTCTACCCCGGTTAACTTAAACGGGGCCTAATGCGAAATTTGATCATGTAATTAAACTTGTTATTTTTGCTGTTTAGCAGACTTTTGGTTAAATCCTGCTACCAAAAAGTCCCTAAAGAAAACGATTTTGAACACGGTATTCAAGAGAAATGAAATAAAAAGAAAAATCGGCTCACATCCGTCCTTGAGATTCTCTTCCTGGAATTGCTTAGGTATATGATTGTAGCTTCTGGATGCCTCGCATCTCCAGACCAATTTTCTTTTGATAGTAACCCCGATGCGAGTAGAAGACGAGAACAGAAACTTCGCGCTAGGTAGCAACGAGTTCAAGAGGGCTGGGCTGTTGGATGAGCCAACAATCATTCTTCCTTGCGATAATGGATCAACGTGAGAAGACGAGAAAGTGGCAGTGGCGGCGGAAACGGTGGCGACCGCCATGGCACCGAGCTTACGGATGGGGATCGACTATCGAGGGCTGATAAGATCTCATTCAAGCGAGGTCTTGTGGCTTGCTATTCCGCGACTAATAGGACGACACATTTTACATCTACTATTAATCGAAATATTGATATTTACAAAATTTAGCATTTTGTTTCATGCATTATTTTAAATTATCACTCAAAACTTTAAATTTATGATAAAATTTTAACTCATATTTTATTTTATTTTTTATCAAATTCCTAATAGTTTGATCATAATATTCATGAATGCATAGATTTCACAACTCAAAAAATAGCATGAATGTTGATTTTATAAATAATAATATTTTAAATATTCTCGTTGTTATGTTCCTCTGTGAGGATGTGTTGTTTAGTTGTGTTTGGTAGTTGTTGGCTTCTACTTGTTGGTTTTACCGAGCCTATTTTTCTTATTATGATGATAGCTTATATTATAATGTGTTAGTTGTTAGTTTATTGTTGATGAGATGGGTGGATGCTTGCTACTTGTTGATTAATTTATATGGAGTGCTTCTTTTTTAGCTTGGTGAGGTTTTTGTTGTGCTTGGTGGTTGATGTTTGCTTCTTGTAGATTATGTTGTGATTATTCTTTTGGTTGTTTATATTTTGTTTGTGTTGAAAGCTTCATTATGGTTTATATTTAGATGGTTGATAGTTTGTTGAAGTGTTTGGTGATCGATCGCTGCTCTTGTTAATTTATGTATGGAGGTTGCTTCCATTTTTGTTGGAGGCTTTTTTTTTTTATTTTTTTTTGTTTGGAGGTTGCATATAATTTCTTGTTGTTATGTGTTTTGAGTGTATAGGTGTGATATTGTTTTATATTAGAATTATATTAGAGTTGGAGTTGTTAGCTCCATTTTTTTTTTCTCTTCTTTTTAAATAAAGTTGAGTATAATCTTCATTTTCCTCAAAAAAATCTCATTAAAGATTTTTTTACTTTTACTCAAAATTTATATTTTGGAAAGTTGCTTAAATATTTTAAAAATTCTTATTTTCAAGTCCTACATTTCACATTTTAAGTGAGATGGCATTCTGTCATTTGTCCAAATCCCTCATGAGCTAACCCTAAAAGGCGTGACGATTTTTTTAATATTTCTAACTAGCTTAAATCATTACATTTTAATTTAACTCTTAAGTAGATCTAAATGAACTAACAAAATGAATATTCTATAAATTTTCAATATTTTTTTTATCTATTTTTAAATCTTCTTCAAATCATAATAAAACTTATTTAAATCATATTGTTGACATATTTGAATAATGTCCAAATCATATTCAAATTTTATTGTATTTGTCGATGGTCCGGATTGTCACATCTCATGTCTGAAAGGCTTTACATCCTGACAACATTGTACGTGATGAAATGAGGCGAATATGGTTTGTATTCTAAAAAAAAATTATATACAAATAATAAAAAAAAACAACGAAAGATAAATTTTATTCCATATATTAGATTCAAACTAATACAACCGAAAAAGATGTAAAATTGACCAAAGAAAATTTGAAATGATGCGATGAATTAACTACTCAAAACCCAAAGGAAAAAAACACAACTAATGCAATACCCAAATGAAAGTCTAAAATTAGAAATTACGATCATTCGGTCCTGTAAGTGGTTGAATAGAATATATTATACAAAAACATCAATGAGTCAGTTTGATAATTTATTAGATCAAACTCAATAAATAACCACAAATTATTAAAGCATAAATAACAAGAAATTTAAGAATGTAGTATGATCATCAATGAGTGACAAGTTATTATGTGTATATAAACAAACGTGTTATAGACATTATTACGAATGTGTTCAAACAGTTTAATGAAACATACAATTATTTCAATATAGTCAAGTCTTACAAGTATATAACTCAGCAGTTATTGATTATTCAATTCAATTTAATTTAAATTTACATGATCAATTTTATAAGATAACATGAAACCAACAAGATAAATATCAACCCAAATAAACTCGATAATTTTTTATAGAGTTCTCACTTTATGGGCCAGTAGGCCTGACTATCCAATATTCAAAAGGGTTTCACAGACATACATACCACTATATACAAGCATACACAATTATAAATTTTTTCATAAGTAAAAATATATACAATATGCTACTTTACACACAAATTGGTGATATGAAAAATCTACAAATAAATTCATAAATGTAAAGTGTGAGAAAAAAAATGTTATCATTGTAGGAAAATATGGAGGGAGTTGTGCAGCAATAAAACAAGGCATTTAATTACTTCATTAGGTTAAATGAATGAAGTTTATAACAGTTGAATGTGCGTGTGTGTGTGTGTGTGTGTGTGTGTGTGTGTGTGTGAAGTAGAAAGGGCATAGCTAACAATCCTATAAATAACTAGAAATATAGTACAAATAAAAAGGATTGATGCCTCTAATAATGAATGGTACGTTTATCCCAAAATAAATAATAGTTACTTGCATCAAAGTGCAAAAACCATGTTATTAAGTATTACAGTGAATCATTGAGCATTGATTAACAGTTCTACACAACTTAGAAGATCTTCTTACCAATAGTTTTTCTCATAAACAATTTAAGGCTTGTTATTTATCAAATTAAATGCAATGGAATTAACATATATTAACAAAGCTTACCCCTTTGGGATAATTCAAAGAACAATCAGTTAATTAAACGGTTGTAGTTTTAGGTTGAATCTCTCCTAAACCTAATGTTATTTAGCTTGATAATGCCATTAAATTAATACTAGCTCATAAGTCGCATAAAGGTTTTCCAAAAAATCTATTATATATTATGTAATGAATGATAAAGCCAACAGGATCTTTTAACTTTTGAGATAGTTTTCTAAGGATAATGACACTTCACTCTTTACTTGGGGTTATAATCTAAAATTCTCCTAGTTTATGTTTATTATTTAAAATGACTTTTTAGGAATCTGATGTAGCTAAGCATCTATTCATGAGCATCGATAAATGAGATATTAATGGTGTCATTTTTTAGCACTCTTTAAAACCTAAAGAATTATTTGTCCAATTTATGCTTCTGAAGTCTCTAGGGAAAATGTGGTGGGGGCCTCTCTTGTCTTTCTCCTAAGAAATGTATGTGTGTGTGGGGTTCTTTCCTAAGTCTATGGTAGGTTTTCAATCGATCTTTTAGGCTTAGGATCTTTCTCTTCAGGACTACTCTCCTTACTAGGGTTGTCTTCCAACTCCTTCCCACTTTTAAATTTAATTCATTTATAATGTTGGTTCTATGAATTCACTGTTGTGTTACTTAGTAACATTCATTGAGGTCTCTAACTCAAAGATTTATCTATGTTCCTTTCAGCTAAAGCATGGCTCGGTATCTAATTCTTCGTTTGTAACACAACTTCTTCTAAGGAAAATTTCTTTTCTTTAAAATGAGAATTAGAAGTGAATCTTGGTGAGTAATTAAGCCTTAGGTATTTACTGCCCTGTTTATTCAACTTCTTACATGTTTGGGTTAATCATTTCCCTGTTGTTGGTTTCCCACGCCTTGGTCGAAATTGGGATGGTTCTTACGACATGGTTATGTGTATTGGAATATGAGTAGCTAGACTTATTTCCTATAGTATCGAGGATCTCCAAAGAAGTAGTGCTAGAATCTCTTACTGGTTCATAAGTTAATTCATCACTTAGTAGAGATCCTTGCATTGAATTTGACTCTAAGTTATCTAATTTTCTGATAATTATAACAACTTGTGAGATTAGGATAGCTAAAATATTTGCATCATGCACATATACTACCTTTTTAAGGTTCACTCTCTTAGGAGGGCATTGAGAATTGTTTGTAGCAATCTCTTTAATTAATGAAGATATGTCCTCAAATAGCTTGGACATAAGAGACACCACAACTCTAACATATATTATCAATCATCAAAGTTCTCACCAACTCATTGTAAGAGATTTAAATGGCAAGACAGCTAAATAAGGCGTCGTGTGGGCACTTTCTAAGTAGTTCTTAGGGTATCATTCAAGCTTTGTAAATTAATTCTCCATCTAACTGGATAAAGAATGTGATATCATTCTTAAATTTACCATTTTTGGATGGAGGAAAATATTTCATCAGAAATATTTTGGCTAATTCGATCGAGTGGTAATCAATCCTGATGTTATCGTGTTCGACCACGTCTTACCTTTATCCCTAGTGAGAAATGAAAAAGCCTTATTCTAATGATATCATCGTAAACATCATTATAACTAAATGTTACGCATAATTCTAAGAAACTAACCATGTGAAATTTATGGTTGATCCCCCAAATTGGTTGTTCCAAACCATTTCAACGATATATGGTTTGAGTTTTAAAAAGTTGGCTTTTACTGTAGGGTTATTGATATTCAAATGAATTTATTTTATCATTGAGTTGTCACACTCAATAAGTGTGTTGGCATCATCTTTTGATGTCACATGTATATGGTGTCCACGTATATGACTCGAGATAGTCTACAATCGTTCGTAGCATCCCTGTAGCTCAAGGCACCCACTCGGGACTATCTAGCACTTGTTTGGGTCAAGGAGCTAGGATCGACAATGATTTAGCATTACCCATGAAAACTCAACATCAAAAAGGCTCATTTAGTACGCACGACATATTCAGTGGGCATTCTGGTGTTTAGAAGTCACCGCATTCTTGTCTACAGCTTCTCGTGGCCAAGGGAAGTCATGAAATCCTCCTACACGCTCTATGAGAAAGTTAGGGTTCATAACGCCCTATCCGTGGCATGGTTTAGGGCAACCATTGGTGGAAGTTTTCATGATGAATGATCGAGCAAAATACTTAATTTTGAAGCTATGGGACTATTTTTTACTCATATGGAGTTCTCTTGTATATTACGAACTGAGAAGATCCTCCGTCGGGCACTTCCATTGTAGATCGGGATTTTGGAGCTTGGCCGAAGCTTAGGCGCTAATGGTCCGACCCGCAAGTACGCAGTAAATTAACTTCCAAAAGATGGCCAAAAACTTAACCTGATTTATAAATAACGGCTAGTGTGCAAAATCTTAAATGATATAAAAATTAGAAAATATTTTACACACTAGGGGTACTACGCAAGTATATGTATCGCTTCAAGTAATATAAAGTTTTCTTTAAAAACCCCAATATCGATCCCACGAGGAAGTGAAGTAAGAAGTCTTTAATCAAATTCTAGTCTACTACTAATAGTCCTTAGTTTAGAATGTCGATTAAAATTGTGTTTTATCTAGCAACTATTCTTAAATGCAAGTGTTAAATGTAAAGATAGTAACTATATCTAAATGCAAATAACAATTCTAAATATAACCCTTTTTGAATGAATTGGTTTGAAGAATTTTGAGATATTAAAAACTATTTTTCTTATGTAATGAAATAAATAATGTATAGGATTAAGATGCATTAAATATTGTATGTGCCAAATAGGAGCAATCATATTCTTTACCCTTTGGTCCAAGCATAAATAACATTGACTAATCCTCTGCTTGGTTACTGAATCCATGGCTAGGCTGGGAGTATACCGACTCTCACTTTGGAGCTCCCACGTTCCCCTCGCCTAAGGGCTAACATCTCTGCTTCAGCTCCCAAACGATAGGACCGAATTCAGGATTTTAGCCTGTCACTCTAAAATCTCCAATTCTACGCCTGATAATTATATTTCCCTATTTATTTGCATTCAATCCCCATGAACTTCATCATCCAAGGAATTTGAATGTGGTTTCACTTTGTTGAGAATTACACCACCCTTTCGGGTTGATGCAATTACAACGAATTTTAACACTACAATGGGCCCTTATTGCAATGTAAATGAAGTGCAAGTAAAAACCATCGCATTTATAATTAAATTCACTTCTATCATGCATCACAAAATCCTAAATATGATTTTTACTCATTACAAAAGAAAAGTAAAATGAAAATAATGGCATAATCTTCTCATGTCACTATTTTCAAAGAAGAATAAAGAGTAAGAGAAATGTGTCACAAAGCACTAAGAAAATACAACAGAAACTTCATTTAACCAAAGCAAATCCACTAGATAATTGTTTACAAAATTATAAGATAATGAAAAACAATACTTAACTTTTCCCCCTTAAAAGAAAGACGAATATCTCTCCCATAGAGTCTCCTGGCGATCCATGCAATGTTAGCGAAATCCTTACAAATTCTCTCAAAATCTCCTCTCCAATCTCTCCAAAAGGGTAGAAATCTGCATTTCTACTCTTAATTTAAAAATCCTAAACATTCCTCCAAGTTTTTTTTCACTTTTCTCCTTTAAAATTCCTCCCTAATTCGTCTCTTTTTAAAGAAGTAGAAAAATTCTCAAAGGTTGCTTAAGCACCTCTTCAAAAGGCGTCCATGTTCGATGAATCTGCGTTTGAACCGACCTTCTCACCGTCGCGTTCTCGCCGTCGGCGGGCTTCTAGAACATGGGCTAATTGCTAAGACTCGTCGTCGGCGGGCTCGAGGGCGCTGCTGGTGAGCCTTTCTGTCATATTTTAGCCTTCTCAGGAAAATCCCGCCGTCGGAGGGGTCGAGGCTGCCGTCAGCGAGATTCCTGTGCAGCTCCACCGTTTCGCTCCGTTTTAGCTCTGATTCGCCCCATTTCAGTTGCGTTGCGTTCGTAACTGATAGCCCTACAAAATAAACATAAAACAACTTTTCTTTAAAATGTAATATCATTCAAAAATATGCAAGAAGTGTAAAAGAGATTTAACATCAAAAGACTTATCGAAAGGTGTCAAGGCAGAATTTCATTTCTTGCTCGTTTTTGCTCCAAATTGCACCGTTTTTGCTTCCTTTTGCTCCAATCACCATTTATTGTACCTAAAATAAAAAACATACAAAATATCTTCTTTTAAAGTGTAATATCATCAAAAATGAGTAAAATGATATAGCAAAAAGTGTATATATTTTAGGCGTGTCAGCTAACCCCGAGTTCCTGACGCCCAAAATGCCTTCTAGGACATTTAAAACCGAGCCTCTGGAAGTCTGGTGCCAAAGCGCCAGACTTGGCGCCAATCCCGAGTGTAGGCGCCCAAAACAACTAAAATTGGCCTTTTCCGAGAGCCAAGAAACTAAGTGCCCACGCAACATGGGTCTGGTGCCGGGGTCAATGCGCCTAGGCACTCAGTTCATTCCCATGTCGCAAAAATAAGTTATTTTAGTCGCCAATTTGACTCTCGATGCAGCCGAAATTGCAGGTTTGTGATGATGAACTTTGGGGATGGGAAAGAGAGTATATAATACCTCTTTTAAGCCTCTCCTATAAGCTTCCAAGAAGGTTAAACAAGGGTTCAATGGGAAATTTCCTTAGGTGAGTTGTTCTTAACCTAGGAGAGTCTCATTTCCCCTAAAGAAGGGATCGATCATTTTCAATTAGAGGGCTAAAGAAGATGCTGAGAGAGAACTTGGAGAGCTCGGAGGTGATTTGGAGAGAGCAAGGGAGGAAAATCTTCGTCCTCCTTAAGGAGAGAAAGTTGAAGGAGTTTATCTTCCTCATTCTCTTCCCCTTCTTCTTCTTTCTCTTTCAACTTTCTCCACCACATTTTTGGCTAGCAAGGGAGTGATGCACCAAAAATATATACTCATTTTTTTATATGATTTTACTCATTTTTTGTAATATTATACTTTAAAAGAAATTTATTTTGTATGTTTTTTGGCTTTAGGTACAAGAATGGTGATTGGAGCAAGAAAAAACAAAAAAGGTGCAATTTGGAGCAAAAACGAGCAAGAAAATAAATTTTGACTTGACACATTTTGATAAGTCTTTATATGTTTAAATCTCATTTACACTTCTTGCATATTTTTGAATGAGATTACACTTTAAAGAAATGTTATTTTTATGCTTATCTTGTAGGACTATCTGTTTGGAACGCAACGCAACTGAAACGAGGCAAATCGAATCTGAATATAGCTAAACGGAGCAAAATGGTGAAGTTGCGCAGGATGGGCACCGACAACGCTAGAAGCCTAAAAGCAAGAAAAATTAGGTGCCGGCAGCGCCCTATTCAGCGTCGGCGGTGCCCGAGACGGCCTAGATGCGATATTGGGCGGTTTTTGGCCAAATACATCGAATATGGACGTTTTTTGGAGGGTTTCTTCATGCACCTCTTGGGAAATTCGACCATACTCTATTTTAAACCAAATTTAAAGCCAAAAATAAAAGGAGATGTTAGAAAAAACTTGGAGAATGTTGAGAGATCTTAGAATAGGAGTAAAAGTGTAGATTTTTATCTTTTTTGAGAGATTGGTGAGGGGATTTTGAGAGAATCTATAAGGAAATGTTCTAGCATTGCATGGATCCACGGGAGACTTTATGAGAGAGATTTTCATCTTTCTGTCAAGGGGAAAAAGATAAGTATTTTGTTCTTCGTTATCTTATGATTTTGTAAACACTTATTTTGTGAATTTGCTTTGAAATGAAGTTTTTCGTTGTGTTTTCTTCGTGCATTGCGATGTCTTTCTCTTACTCTTTCTTCTTGTTTGGAAATAGTGGCATAAGAAGATTATGTCATTGTTTTCATTTTACTTTTCTTTTGTAATGAGTATAATTCATGTGTAGGATGTTGAGATACATGCTAGAAGAAGTTTTATATATAAATGTGATGGTTTTTACTTGCACTTCATTTACATTGCAATTAACGCTTGTTGTATGTTAAAATTTGTTGTGAAAACATACGATCTGAGGGGTTGTGCTTTCTACAACTAAGTACGAATGACATTCAAATTTCATGGATGGTCAAGTTCATGGGGATTGAATGCAAATAAAGAGAGAAATATAATTATTGTATGTAGAAGTGGAGATTTTCGAGTGATAGACTAAAATCCCCAATTCGGTCCTATTGTTTAAGTACTGAAGCAGAGATGTTAGCCCTCAGGCGAGGGGAACTTGGGAGCTCCAAAGTGAGAGCCGGTATCCTCCCAGCCTAGCCACAGATTCAATAAACAAGCATAGGATTAGTCAATGTTCTTTATGCCTGGACCAAAAGGTAAAGAATAGGATTACTCCTATTTGGCACATACAATATTTAATGCATCTCATTACTACACATTTTTCATTTTATTACTTAAGAATAGTAGTTTTTAGTATCTCAAATTTCTCCAAAACAATTCATCCAAAAACGGTTATCTTTAGAATTATTATTTGCATTTAGTTATAGTTACTATATTTACATTTAATATTTGCATTTAGAAGTAGTTATTATTCTTACATATAATCATCTACCTTTATGAGTACTTGTTAGAAAAACCACTTATATCGACCTTCTAATATAAGTCTGATAATTGTAGACTAGAATTTGACTAAGAACCTCTTATCTCGCTTCACCGTGCGATCGATAAATGGGACTCCATTAGAGCCCTGTATTACTTGATACGATACGTATACTTGCGTTTGAAATTGTGACTTTACAAAATCATTATAAATATATAAATCTGAGGTCATAAATTCTTACATATAAAAAAGTTACATCAAGGAGCAAAGCGCCTACTCTCCTACGCTAAAGAAGAGCTTTATCCCAGCCTGGGGAAAGATTGTCGGAGCGTCGCTGGAGCATGACCAAAATTTGAGCTTCCTTTTATTGTTGGAAGATCTTACTCCTATTTGAAGAAACATGCCTGCAAACCTCTGCGGTCGTGAGAATCTCAAAACTCTTTGTGTTTTATTTCTTATTTGTCCCTACAATTAGTTTAGGCAAGGCGTTATGGATCTAGTTGCCCACACGGGGTGAGTGAGCTGACCGACACTAATCGGCGCAGGCACACTCCCTTGGATTGGTTGTTGATTTCATAGAGATATCCCTATGTTAGGAAGCTTTCTTCAGACACTCCAAGCAAATCTAAGTGTTTCCTTTGTGAGCCTTAGATCCGTACTTAAGCGGGTTGGAATCTCAAATTTCCAATGGCTTTGGCAAATCCAATCTTTCTCAGAAAGCTTGGGGGAGTTTGGTCTTGAAGCATGGAAAAAGCTTTGTAGCTAGCCTATTTTACAAGATAGTGGAATTTTGGAGGACAAATAATGCTTTGTAGCTAGTTTACCCTAAGAATGGTGAAGGGCTTCCCCTACAAAAAAATCGAAGGCGAAGTCCTCCACATTTCCACGCCAAAGTTAGAGGCGGCCATGCCACGAATCAAAGAGCTTCAACCCCAGGTGCCTATGCGAGGTCGTTAGGATGAGTATGACTTGGTGTTGAGCTTTTTTGGTTACATTGCATGTGTGTGCTCGCTCGTGGTACTTTTGAATGTGGATCATGTTGACTATCATATGTGTGATTACGTTAGCACCTCTATTCGACCAGCCGCTTTGGAACGATCGACTGATGCTTCAGGTTCGATATGTAGCACTAGAAGGATCAACCGTTCATTTGGGTCGTCTCGGGATGATCACCCTAAATTTTGGGTTCAATCGACCGTCCCATGTTGATCACCTGCTCCGGGTTCAATCGGTTGTCCCAAGCCAAAAACTCATTCTTTGGGAATAATTGATTATCTTATAACGATTAACCTGCCCCTTCGGTTAGACTGGTCACCACGGCCTAGTCAACCAATCACTTGTTGCTTATATGTTCTTTTTTTCTTTTCTTTTCTTTTTTTTCATCATATCACATGTTTATTTGCATGTATATGAATATTTTATTTTAACATAATGTCTATGATATGTCATTGCATGTAAAAATGTTTGTCACCTTGTATGTTTTGCACGTGGCATGTTCAGGAGTCTCTTTGAGCGCCCACACTTGTAAGTGTCTTACCCACATACAACGTTGTATGCATGGTGATGAACACCTGCACACTTTTGAGGATTTGGCTCACTTATATACCATATATCTCATTCCCTACGATGTCGCCTGGAGTGTCATAGGTATTTTGCATCGTGATAAGCACGAGGCATGCTTCCTAACCATTGAACTCGTGTGAGGCACATTGTGTGACCACCTAGGTGTGTGATTCTCATTTGTAAGGATCACGTCACTTAGTATGTTTGGCAAGTATCATTTTTGTGTGCTTGCCATTTGTATGTCATATGCTTGACATTTCTATATGTCATGTGTCTGGCTATTTTTTTATATATAAGCATGTTTGCATGTGTGCTCCTTGGGTAGGGTGTGAATCATTTTCATGGGTGTTCTTTTGCTTGATGCAAACTCATTTGTATTTGTTCCTGCTTGTCGCATGGCACCCCAGGTCCCTGGGCAAAAGTAATTTCTTTCTATAGGTATCTATTTTGTCGGTACATCTCGTTCATGCCTGTCATGTTGCATATAGCATCCTTGCATCCATTTGAATGATGGTCCTTTTGGGCGCCCGCTGTGATCATTTTGTACATCAATCGGACAATCATAATGTGGGCTTCTAGCATTATTGTATGCTTATTCACATGCCTTGATGACTTGTCTTACTTGTTATGAGAGTGACTTGTTTGTTGGTTGTGATACTCAAACGAGTTTTGCCTAAGAGGATACCTCAGCGAGTAATGCGAGTTGTTGTATAACGAGCAACAAATAGTAATATTGTACTAAAGATTCAACGACTTTAAAGAATTTTGCTTGATTACTCTGGATCTATCTCTAATTGTTCGTTATTTTTAAAAATAAAAATGGTTATTTTTTGCTAGTATGAGAAATATTCATCTATTTTAAAATTACCTATATGTTAGGCCATAAGTGAGGTCATCTCTTTTAAAATGTCACTCCTTTCTCGAGACATGCTTTAGATCTCTAGGATCTTTATGATGGGGTCGGTGTGGTGATCCCATCAAAGTCATACAGCAGCTTGAGACTTTACCATGTGCACTTAGATGTTGATAAAGACACTTCTCATTAGATGGTGTGCTAGGCTAGTCTAGGATCCTAGATAATATTTTGACGTTTGGATATTATTCTTTGTTGGTTTGGTTGGTTTGGCCATGCATCTCTCTAGCTTTATGCTCTATGTGTTCTTGATATGCATGGTAACTTATTACAGTGTTCTTATGCAGGGAGTCATGGCTATATACATTCACACACACATGTATCATTAAAGGGAAGCATGTTATGATTTTTGTTAACCCTTTGCAGGTGCTCTTTAGCTCCCAAAATCATAGGCCTGATTTATTATACATTGCAAGTTTGTTGGCTTTCAAGCTAACTTTATTTTCATGTAGGTCGAGTCCTTTTTTTTTCTTTGTATCTTTTATAGTCCTTAGGAGAGTCCTGTAGCATAAATAAGATACGACTAGGGTTCTGAGGCGTTTTGGCTCTGGAACCATGTGGCAAGGGACAAAGAGCAATAGATCGTGTCTCGTATCTTGATTTTGCATTTGAAATTAACGTATATAATTATAACTAAGCGTGTATACTCAAAGTCTAACCTCCTTTTCTTTTTATGTGATATGTTGCTGACCCAGTTGCACTGACCTGTCTTATTATTTTGATTTGGCTTGTTTTTCCTATCTTATTGCATGCTTGGATGCTTAAAATTAATTTCATTATTTATTTCTATAGATTATTTCATAATCATGAATTCAATATAGGTTCTTTAGGATTTAAAACTCAAAATTTGCTACAAAATCCTAATAAATCATTAAAGATAATGAAAATTTGAGGATTAAATTATTTAAGGCAAACTTCACACTTTCACTTTCTTACATGTCCTTCAGGTATGATTTTAAAATGGGATGCATGCATGAATATAACCCAAATAATATAATAAGGCATCCACACTTAAGATTGTGGTAAAAAATTGCATTCATATTTGCATGTCTCGATAAGAAGCCCCCGAGCTTCTTCAACCTAGCTGGCCAACCATAGATTTCTACTTAGGTGGTTGTCTAGTGTGCTTAAGCCATTAGAAGGCTCTCCAATCCATACGGGGTGCAAGTCCTTTTGTGGATAGAATTTATAGCTTTGTAGCTCAACCTCTTTTATCCTTTATTTTCTGAGGCAAATTTGTCATTTGTCTTATGAGTGTGAGTCCTACCTGTTGAGCTCCGCCTTATAGGTCATAGGACTAGAGTTTCCTTCTTTTGACCTTAGGGCTACCGAGGTCCCCGTAGATGATGCAATTCATGGATTGCTAACTGGGATCTCTGGATGTGTTGGGTTGACTATCTTCATGATCGAGTAGACTTAGGGTCTTAGTATCTTAGGGTGACGGTCTGTGACACTCAGCCGGCTATCTCAACCTTATAGGATCACTCTAACCTTCATGTTGTTAAGGCTCTCTGAGCATTTCAGCTCCTTTGACTCTGTCGATTTCATTTTGACGGCCCAATTACTAATGAGTTGTCACTCATTCGAGATATGGTGATTCGCCCTCTACACTCATGACCCCGTGAGCTCTAACGTATAGAGATATCTCTATCGAGATTATTATAGTTAATTAGTAGGCTTCATATGTGATTTACCTAAAAAAATACCCATTTTTATGCCTTATTTATGATTCAATTCTTAAGGATATTATACTTTAATGAAAGGTATTTTCATGTTTTTGGATGTAGATGATTAAAAAAGAGTCCAAGAAAGAAAAAGAAGGAAAAAGTAGCAAAAAGGAGCAAAATGAAGCTTATGGAGCAAATCATTAGAATTATTGGCCTGGCGCCTAGGCGCCAGAATCCGGCGCCTAGCGCCAGCTCAATACAGACACTATTAAGATTTTTTGATGATTTTGAGGAGTTATTTTAATGGAGTTAAGCGATTATTGGAGCTTCTAGAAGACTGGAAGTTACTCCTACTATATAAGGCATGTGATACAATGCATTTAGACACAAGGAAACGGTTTTCATCGCGAATAGGTGTGATCCAAAGTGAAGAGGTGCGAAGACCTGGTTACGGAGTCCGGCGCCTAGGTGCCAGATCTCGGCGCCTAGGTGCGACAGTTACCTCCTAGAAGATACATTGTATTTGGACGAATTTTGAAGAGGTGCCTTAAGTAACCCTTGGTCAAATTCAGAGCTCTATAAATAGGAGCCCATCCTACAGAAAAAATCTCACCCCATAGTCCCCAGACACCTTCTCTCTCTCCTCAAGTTTTACTTAGTCTCTTCCACACTTAGGGTGTCACTTTACTTTGTATCTAATGAGTTTATTTTGAGTGTTTATTGTGTGTTATTGTTGTTGGAGTCTTTCATCGTTACTTTGGAGTCAGTAGAAGTCAGCGGATCACTTGAAGGAACACTTCAGATAAGTATTTGTACTTTGGTTCAAAGTTTTATAAATATGTTTTGTTGTGTGATTTCAATGGGTTCTGAGTAGTTAGTTATCATTCTCCTTTTAACTATGAAAAGCTAATAAATTATTTAAATTTTGTGGGAGAATTAAATTTAAAATATTTAAATCATTGGGATGATATTAATACCTGATCTTAGTTTACCTTTTAAATTGGCCATTTAAATTGTTAAAACCTGTTAAAGAATTTTGAGACCTATCCGGAGATAAATTCTTAACTAGTAAATATCACATGAATCCTTGTGTAGTCGAAGGCTTTATGCGGGTTATTCAAGGTGAAGTGCAAATAAATACGAAGATATTATTTATTAGGCGTAAAATTAATTAGTTTTTAAAGTGACAGACTAAATTCTAATAATTTAGTTTATAGAAAGGGAACGGGTCATTGGTAGGGCCGACCATAGCCACCCTTGGACATCTAGTAGTGTGAGTTTAGATTAACCCATTCTACTAATAAAACATCCTGAACCGATCTATAAATTAGTTAATTTTCTTTGCACCTGGACCAAAGGGTAAAGAATATGAATGCTTCTATTTGGCACAATACCATAATCTAAATTTCCCACAAAAGATAATTATTCTAAAAATCTTGGATTAGTTGAAAAGGTGAAAGTTGTTTTTATACTTGCATTGAATTTTAATTACTGCTTACTTTACTTTATTATTGCTTCGCTTACTTGCTTATAGTAAAAATTGTTAGTAAATTAAATTTGAAATATATATATATATATATATTACTTTTAATTTGATAAATTCCAAAATATTTCTTAAATTTCTTACTTTTAATAAAAACACTATCCCTGTGGGATCGATAACCGAGACTACACTGAGACTCGTATTACTTCGAACGATACGTATATTTGTGTTTAAAATTGTGACTTTTGCAATAATCATTATAAAATCTAAATATAAATTCATAAGTAAAAGTAAAGATCACACATCAAGTTTTTGAATTCATTTGCCAGGAATTAAACATTCTAAAAAGTGGTATCAAATTCTTGTATTTAAAAGCATATATAAAGTCGCATCGCATCAGTATGTCAACAAGTCGCTACCTATGTGGGATGTGAAGGACTCGCACTCTACCTGGTGGCTTAGTGAGCGCTTTAAAGCATAAATAATTGTTGTGGTCATGAAATAAAATGAGATTTGAAAACATTACTTGGCTTTCTCCGTGAAGTTCTCCCTGTTTCTCTGCCTCTTCCTCTCTCATTTATTTTGCTTCTCTTCTACGATGACAGGGATCTTTATGGTATAAGAGACATCAGCCTTACAACAAGAAGATCATAGATTCTTCCTTCATAATGCTTCCACAATCCATTAATTCTCCCAATAGGATAAAAAGAACATTCTCACATCCCTTAAATTCTTGATGTCTCGCATCAAGACAATGACAAAGAGTAATTGTTATATGAAAATTATCTTGTATGAAAGGCTTGTATGAAAGGTACAAATTTAAAAAACCTTCACAGCTAATAGGTTGAAATCTTATTTTAGATCCAACAAGATTCAGCCAGGATGAAATATGGATGTAAGAAGAATATGCAAAATATATTCTTTGGCAACTCGTTCGTATAAATCTTAAAACAACTATCGTCTAAACCATATCTTCCTCTATAATATCATATATCATTAATCTCAACAACACTGTATAAATATGGAGTCCCTCAGAAAGAAGGTTCTGGCCAACCAATAAATTAAGTCATTCATCTCAAGAATAATCCTTTTAATATACTATGGGAACAACTAATATGACAAAGTACTCACCACTGTTAAAATATGGTCTATACATTTTAAAGGAGTTACCTCCCAACTACTAAGGTTTCAAGATTGTCATCATGACTTAGTTGAATTCAACTATTTTGGAAGAATTCAACTCCCTATTATACAATAAGGAGTGCAATCTTGCTAAAGAAGCCACCAAGATTTCTCAACCCACTACCCTTGGCATGCGCGAGAATAAAAGAATGCAACAAAGTCAAAGAACTTACAACAAAAACTTTACAAACACCAGAAAACAAAATTTCAACAACAATGACAAGCATAAAACCTCTTTCCCATGTTACATATGTTATAAAAGAGGGCACTCAACAGCTTAATGTTGGCATAGAGCCAACCTACAATACAACCCCATCATCACACCGTCATCAGCGGCTATAGCCACCAACATCCCCACTCTCCACAAAAATAATGGATTCCTGACACAGAAGCAAAAACCCACATTACTCCAGATATCAAAAATTTGCAACAACCAGTGCAATATGAAGGTACTGACAAGGTTGTGGTTGGAAACAGACAAGCTAATGAAATCTCCCACACTAGTATGACAAGCATGTGTTCATATCATAGACCAGGTCTCTCAGACTAACAAAACTCTTAATCTACAACACATAACCACCAATGATGCACCCTTAATGTTCACTTGGGCCAAGAAATCATTAGAGGCATGTAATGTCTGATGAATTCAAGGCTCTACAAGGCGCATGGGCCTTAGTAACTTCTCCTCACAATCAACACATCTTAAGTTTAAGTGGAAATTTAAAATAAAACATCACACAAATTTAAAATTTACTATATATTAGATTATGTTATATTATGTTATATTATACAAAAGTACATACATACATACATAAATATGTATGTATCTAAAACATACTGAATAAACTTGCATTAAAATAAGAGATGCACGAAGTAAGGGGAAAGTGGAAGGTTACAATGCTTGGTTATTCGAGGAAGGAGAAGAAGGGTGTCCAACTCTCGACAAATGTTATCGCGCAAGGTAAAGAGAGGAAGGGTTGTAGCTAGGGTTTAAGAAGAGGAGAGAGTTTTCAATGGTTGTGAAGGGGATGACTACTTTGCTCTGCTTTTGACCTTCCTTATAATGAGCATAGAGGTAGTTGTAAGGATGGGAACAAGAATAAAGAAAAAAGTATCGTGGGACTCCAAATCTGGAAGGCGACATCGAATGGGATCAATGATTTGTGTGCTTGAGTGATTTAAGTGATCAAAGAGGAAGTTGGGTCGTGCGACATGGCAGCAGGAGAAAATAGAAAGACATTTTGGATCTTACATTATCCTTATTTAAATTTGATAAGGATGAGAACTAGAATTGTTGATGATTTAGAACATAAATTCGTTGTTAATGATATATGTCAATTTTTTTATGAATAATATCAACTCTAAGGATGACAACACAATGTGTGTCGAGTGACAGATTTTTTGATTATCGTAGTTGAATATCTTATCATAATCTCATTTCATCGTTCTAATATAAGTTGAAACACGGGTTGCTTATATATTTTATAGATGTAGTTATTTTAGCCTTTTTATTTATTGAAAATGAAATGCAATGTAAAAGGTTTGTAAAGAACTATGATTACAATGTATTTAAAATACTTTTGAGTTCTTTGATTTACTGAAAAGTAAACGTAAAACTTTATTATTTTTTGTTTGGCAGAAGTAAATTGAAGACAATGTATTTCAACATATATTTTTTTTGTGGGGCGGTGGCGGGGGCCATAGTGGTGGGTAGGTGGCCGATGCAGCGAAAGATCAATGTCTAAGGTGGAGGTGATGAACAGTGGGTGGCAGCAGCAATGGTGACAGACGGCGGCGATAGACAGTGGTGTGCGGGGAGCAATGATTGTTTTTTGATCTTTTTAAAGGAATTCAGAATCCCCAGCTTGTTTATTTATGTCATCATTGTATCATTCCTCTTTCCAAATAAATCACCCTCTCGGATCATAGAAATGATTAGAAGATGAGACGATTCAGAAAAATGGGATATACGATGAATATAGACAAACAAAATTTAAAAAGAAACATGGAGGGTTTATATACGATAATTCTCATGCGACAGGTAAAGAGTATACGTCCAAACAATATCATATAGAAATACTTTGAAACTCGAAATCCAAGAAAAAAATTCCTACATAAGCCACCCATAACTAGAGAACCAAAAAGAAAATTTTATTCAAGGGCCAAGATCACTTTCAAAGGAATGCATCCCTTTGGTTAATTGCATCTTGGGGATACCTAAAAATACTCTCAATAAAAGAAGTCTTGCTTACATTATCAGAACCGATAAATATGTCACTTAAAAGGTAGTTATTTCACAGGAACTTTCTGATGGTTTCAAAGCTCTAGTTAGGCCATAGTGCAGAGAGTAAATCTCTCACATCCCAAATGGGTAGCGACTTATCGACAAGCAAGGCATATGAAATAATAGGGTCCATAATATGCTTTCAGAGCCTAATCAGGCCATAAGGGCAGAGGGTGAATCATTGTATCCCAAATGGGCGGTAGCTTATCCTCAATCAGGGCCTATGAGACAACGTCAACAAAATCACAAAGAATGGTAGGGATCAAAGGGGCTCAACAAAGGAAATGTAGCATAATCCTAATAGGGTAGGGATAGTCAGGTTAGGATACTACATATTCATCATTCCAAGCTATTAGGACTCTAAGTCTACTTAGTCGTAAAGATAGTCAACTTAACACAACCAGAGATCCCTTATCAAAATTTATGATTTGCTTCGTTCAAGAGAATCTCGATAGCCCTAAGGTCAAAAGAAGGAAATTCTAATCCAATGATCTATGCAGTTAGAGCTTAAAGAGTTTGAAATTATGCATACTAAATAAGTGGCAAGAAGGCCACCAGAATGAAGAGAAAAGAGAGGTATACTACAAATATGAAAACACTGTCAACAAAGGATTTACTCTCTATCTGCATCGGGGAAGCTTCTAACACCATAATTGTACTAGACAACCACCTAAGTGGAAATCTATGTTGGATGAATCAAGTTAAAGAAGCACGGGGGATTCTCCTCGGGATATGAAGAATGAAGAAATTATTTATTCAAATCCTAAGCATGGAGGCCCTATTAAAATGGCTTAGGTGATATCCATGTTATGCAACTCATTTTAAAACTAGTCCAAAGATAATGCAAAAATGTAAAGTGCAGGTTTTAAAATCTTTAAATATTTCAATCCTATTTTTTTATTAAACTTAATCTTTTGATAGGATTTTTGTTGAAATTTTATAATATTATGGTCCTTAAAGAGCTTAAATTATAACGTTGGATTCCTAGACAAAACGAAAGGTAAAAACAGTTAAACTAGCAAACACATGCAAGAAGTAAGAAAGAAAGCAAACCACATTAAAATAATAAGAAAGATTGGTATCATCGGGTCAACAACATATCACAGAAAGCAAAAAGGGCAGTTAGACACCATATATACATACATGGTCCTAAATGATATACATTAATATGAAAAAGTGGAATTAAGATATGGGACACGAGCATCTGCTCCTGGTCTCCGCCCTGTGGTTGCACGCTTAAAGCACCGCGGAACCCATGCTTGTATCTTATTTACGCTATATGACTCTCTCAGAACTCTAAAAGTACATATGAAAATTAAAAAAAAAAAGATTAACATGCTCGAAAAATTAGTTAGCTTAAAAGCTATCTACATGCAACATATTGAACCATGTCTCGTGGGAAGAGAGTTAAACATCACATGCAAGCAAAATTTTAACTTTAAATAATTATAACTCCTAGTTATATTGGCTCCCTACAAAAAGACCACGCCTGACATACTAATGCACAAGTTTCACACCCAAATAAACACACTAAACAACAAAAAATGATGTATGGCTAGGGCAACCAAACCTACAAAGAATTATAGTCATGACATCAAAAAGATAACATAAAATCCTTGTCCTAACTTAGTACACAATCTATTGCAATTTCCTATCATAGAATGTAAGTGTTTGCACAGTGTAGGGGTGAAGTCTAAGTGTACGACTTTGATGGGGTCACCACACCAGCCTCATCCTAAAGATTCAAAGGATGTAGAGTATGTCACCGAAGTGGTTGACATTTTAAAATAGGTGACCTCACATATGATCTAACTTACGTAATTTTAAAAGTATGGTGGATAATATATAATAGGAAAATATCAGTTTTTTCATACTTTAATGTAGAACCATTAAAAGCGGGTTTGTAACATGCAGTGGCGTACTTTAGAGCCCTAAAAACCTTAGCACAGTGAATTACGAGTTGATTGTAATACAAAAACCCACATTAATTGCTAAATTATACTCGCGAGCAATGCTCATTTATGTAGTATGACCAACAAATGGGTTACTGAATCTAACAAGTATGATTTATCGTCATGGCAAATGGGAAATGCACATACAACATGTAAAAGATTCAACACATTTTGATTATTCGACCAAAGCAAGAATAATTTTAATGAACGTCAAAGGAGTGAGGCACACATCAAGTAAAAGAATGCAAGGATGCTACATGCAAATGACACACACAGAGTGGGTATACATGCTACCTATAACAAGGAATTACGCTATCCTCGGGTACCCACACAGAGCAGGTCATGCAATGAGCATTAAAATGCTATGAATGAGTTTGCATCTAGTTTAGGAAACTGATAATGGAATTACCACGCACCCAAGAGGCACTCGAACAAGCACAAGCAAACATACAATTAGTGCAAAAGACGCCAAAGGAAAATGAACAAGCATACAAAAGATGTTTAAGTGCCAGCATATTGGGCAGTGTAGTTCGCACAATTGGAATCACATATCCAGGTGGACACACAATGTGTCGTTGCACTATTTCAATGGATAAAGAGCATGACTGGTACTAAGAATAACCTGAGATACCTATGACATTCCTAGATGTTGTCGTAGGTAATGAGGTGGCATGTCGGCCTCATTTTTGGAATTTAGATTTATGTATATATATAGTTTTAAATAGTTTGGATAATGTTTGATTTTTGAAAATACGAGAACAAACCGATCTCATATTTTTAGTAGTTTAAGTAATTGAATGTCACACCATAAACTATGTGTTTATCCCGAGGAATAGATGCACCGTTTAATAATGGGGTTCAATTAAATAAACCAAAGAATTTATGACATCCGTTTAGTCTGCGAAACATTTTTTATTTGCCGACAAATTCTCCTATTTAATACAAAAGAATTAAATAGAATTTATATTAAGCTGGGTTTTGAAATTCCCTATAAGGGTAAGCCCCTATAGTTAATTACATCTTAAATAACGAGAATCACTTAAGAAAACTCTCAAATAAGATTAGTGGTTTCACTTTCAAGAATTTCAAAGTTTAAGTTTTCAAGGTTGGACATTGTAAATCAAAGGGGAATGAATCAAATTAGGAACAATTATTTTAAGAGTCCAAAGGAGTGGAAAGGTAGAGGATGTCATGAATTCAAAGTGAACTTTGATAACTTCCTAACTATCTTATTATTTGGCTTCAATTTAGAGAAATATTATTTGATGTTTCAATCTTATCGATGTTATTTAATTAGGACATATATTTGTATGACATAATTATACAAGTAGCCCGAAAGTTATGAAAGTTTATATCGTAACAAACGACGACCTCAGAGTCCTAAGATGAGTTAGGGCTTAGATTGGATCATGTGCAAAAGCCTAAAGAGATAAAATGAGGGTTTATGTTGCACTAGGCAAACTACCTCAAAATCCTATGACTTGGTTGTTTATTTCTAAGGAAATGATTAAGCTGACGAAGATGGTCGTGCTGCCCACCGCGCTTGCTCCGAGCTCCTAGTTGTTGTAGGGAGTTTAGTTTAAGAAGTGATAATCAAGAGATGAGAGAAGTTTCATGGTTTAGAGTTTGAGTTTCAAATTCAATGTCTTAAGTTTTATTAAGGTAAATCTTAAAGTTGATTAACTAGAACCGGTTAAGATCCCACGGCTTTATCATCCTGACACCACTATTTTTATCGGATTCACTTAGTCCAAATGAATTTGCTATACTCAACTGAATGAGTTCCACACTTTCATTTAGACCGTGGGAAATCTTGTTAACAACACGTGGGTTACATCATCTGAGGGGTTCCCGATCAACCAATGAGACGATTTAATTTAGTTGTAATTGTAGTTTTATTGTTTTGTTTGTGATTAAATTTTGAGTTGTCTTATATTTTGAATATTGTGGCAGTGAGTTTTATTTTAGTTTGATTTTAATTTAGTTTTGGTTTTAGTTTTGCGGCTATCATAAGGGTTTTAGTTTTCATGCAGGGTGACATTGTTGTTTAACATGCAAGCTTGCAGGAAAGGAAAATAAAGTATAGCGCATGTAAGTAAATTGCAATAAAATAGAAGCGTACCTGGGGCGTCTTCTCAGCATTTCCAACTGCACTTGAAATGCATGTTAGCACATTTAGATATTTAAAAAAAAAACACCTAGGTAAAGCTAAGGGAATGTTCTGGTTATCTACCAAAATCCTAATCATATCACTAGTCGATTCATAAGGTGTGTTTGAGGATGATTTTCTTCATCAAGGAACAATGAATTTCAATTGTTCTTCTAAAACATCCCATCATCCTGAAAATCTTTTCAATGCCTTTAGAATTTATTTTTAGTCTAAATGAATTTCATTATGTAGATGAATTGACCTTCCGGGGTTTAGTTAAGTTTTGGTTCTTACTCGGTGAACTTGGATGTTTGATTATCCTATGAGTAAGGTGACATTTCATTTGATATTTCATTTAATAAATATAGGGATGAAAGCCTCTAGGGGCAAACTAGTTCATTAAAGGACGCAGCCAATTTAATTGAAGTTGATTCAATTATCATTCTTGAAATGTTTTAAATTAATTTCAAAATTTTGATTTGATTGTGATTGTTTAAAATTGTCTTAATTTGGTTATGTTGATTTAATGGTGTTATTTTAAAGTTGTTTTGATTTAGTTGTATTGTTTTGAAATTTGATTATGTCATTCTTAAAATTGTTTTAACTTAATGGATTTAAGATACACTTAAGTCAATTATACTATTTTGAAATCGTTTTCATTTTATTTATTATTTTATGCAAATTTCATTTAATGAGTTATCTTAAGTCTTATAAATGGGTTCTTGATTGGAAATGATATTGAAATGAATGAATCATCACTAAATCATTAAATAGGGGTTTAGATTATTGAATTAAAGTTTTCCGAAATTGAACCCCTTCATTTAACATCTTCCCTCTTTTAACTAACCTCCAAATTTTAATATTTAAGGAAATTATAATTCTTCTTCTAATATTGAAAAAATGATAAATGGATTTCTACCTCCTAACTCCCTATGTTTCAATCATCTAAGGAGATTACTTAGGATTTTCCATTACCCATTACCCATAGTTAAGCCTAAACATTAATTAAGACTAAAATTCAATAATTACCATTTTGCCCCTTAGGTTTATTCACATCAAAATTCATTAAATAAAATTCAAATGACTTTGATATTTTTATGTCACCTCACTCACATGTCAATTAAGACATAGGATGAGAAAATGTAAAATAGGGAATTTCAAGAAAAATTCAACAATATGACCAAGGTAAAGTTTCTATCCTCATGAAAATTATGGGAGGTTTCTACTGACCAGAGGACCACTTGGATCAAATTTGGTGATTTTAATAATTTTATTTTATTTATTATAATTATTTAAAATTTTATAGTATTAATTAATAATAAAATAAAATTAAAGTGGAAAAATAGGTTTTATATTTTTCTTAAATCTCATTTAGCTCAAGGAACTCATAGAAACATATTTTATATTTTTCTATTTTTTTTAAAATTATTAGAATTATTTTAGTGGAAAGGTTGAAAAATCCATTTTTTAACATTAAAAATTACCTTAAATCTTTAAAATTCAGTATCTTTACTTAGACACTTAAGAAAAATATTTTAGTTGGTTCTCAAGTGACTAGGAGGCCAAATAGTGACATTTTAGTGAATTTTAATATTTTTATGATTTTTATAAATTTTTAATTATTAAAATATTCAAAAATAAGATAAAAATAAAAATTTTATGAAAATTCAAATTTTAATTTTCTTAGACTCCTCCGATCTCAGAGAACCTCCAAAATTGATTTGGTAAATTGTTGAAATGCATTTTAGGTTTTATGAATTTTTTAATTGGCAAAAATATCATTAAGCTTAGGAAATTCATTTGGGTGATCAAATCAACTCCAAATGTTTTGAAGTTTTTTATAGGGGTCCTCTTAACCATAGAGTACAGTAAATAGTTGATTTCAAGTGATTTTGATGTGTAGCTTCTCCTAATTATTTTAATTTCAGTTTTGATTATTTAGACAAATTAAGGTTATTTTTAAGGAATTAAATCAAGAGATAATTACCATAGGGTCCTCTAGTCATAAGAAACTTACCTTAATTTTTCTAGATTTTTCTAGGCAATATGCTTATTATTATAATTAAAATAGCAAAATAGATGCAAAATATTTGAAAATACATATCTCCTCATGGAGATCTTCTCTGGACTTCGAAAAATCTTGAAAAGATGTCCCATGAGGAGTGTTTCATAGAGTCTTAATTGCATGTCATTGTGAATTGTGCAACAAAATGGAGAATTAAAACACTAAAAACACCATTTAATTAATTAAAAATCAAATATGCATCAAATGAAAATAAATTTGTTTCCACATTATTCTCCTCTGTTCACTGAGCAATATAATATTTTTATTTTATTTTTTAGAGTTTTCTATGAAAGTTATGATTTTTTAAAGTTTGGTGTCAAAAATAAATAAAAAATCTCTCATTTTTTCGCTTAAATGACGCGTGTCGAGCCACGTGTCGCCCTCTGATTGGCCAACGCAGTTTAGTTTGGCGGCATGTGTATGGATCAGTGCTCCGTCTGACTCCCTCTCAGCCGTCTATCTTCAAACATTAATATCTCCCTCGATTCTCAACCAAATTGAGTGTTGTTTTTTTTTTTTTTAATATTCATCTAACTTAAGAGATCGTATCTATATAGTTGAAGATGCATTTAAATACACGTAAATCGCTATATTTATTTTTGTTCCTTTTTTAAAAAAAAAAAAGAAAACATAAGGTGGCATGGGAGTAAATTCTTTTTTTTTTTTGTCGATATTAGATATGTAAATGATAAAGAATTAAGTGGTATGCATAGAGACATCAAAACATATGAAATCAAACATTAAACTACATAAGCATTAAGTTACATGTATGTAAATTTTTTTTTTTTTTTTTTTTTTGAAATTTGTTATGTAAATACAAAAGAATTGAGTGGCATGCATGTAAATGTACCCTTTTTTCATCATGTAAAAAAAAGAAGAATTGTGTGGTATGCATGTAAATCTACCTTTTTTATTTTATTTTTTTTAAAAGATTGGGTGTTAGAAATATAAATATTGAAATATTGGGCAGCATGCATGTAAAAATTGGAAAGAAAAAAAAAAAGAGAGAACATGTTGCTTGATTTGGAGGAGTGGAAGAATTTGTTGCTTGTCGTAGGATGAGATGTGTAAGTTTTCTTCCTTTCTTTTTTTTTTTTTTTGTTTGGCTCTTGGAGATGAGAGGGGATTGGAGGTGAGAAATGAGGAGTTTAGGTTGCCTTGTGATTGCATGTGACTTGGGATAGATGAAGTGGAGTGAGTTGATTTTCACGGCTAGAGGAGAAGGGAGTGGGGGAGAGTTGCTATGTGAAGTGAGGGAGAGTAAAAATAAAAAAATTCCAATAGAGAAAAGAGGGAGGAAGGTAAAATCCAAAGGGGACTTTGAGTTTGGGTTAGGTTGGCTAGACTTGGGTTTAGCCTTTGGTCCATAGGCTAGATCTTTTCCCAAAGTGTTTGGAGCTGGTCCTAAGGTACATGAGCAAGTTTAGGTGAGTCTGGGAGGCTGTCATGGAAGTTTGGGTTTGGATTTGAGTGCTTAGGAGTGAGGGAAATTTGATAAAGGGGAGAAGGGAAGGGTCACTTCCTCTTTGCCCAATTTGGCAAGAATTGACTTTGGGTGCCCATGGAAGGCTTCATGGGTCATGGCATGGCATGTATGATGCTATGGAAAAGTTTCATGAAAATGTTATATGAATTTTCATGATTTATAGGAAAATAAGCCAACATGCCCAATTTGGATAAAGAGTCGTGTACATGCATGGAAGGTTGGTATGATGCCATGGAATGGTGTTTTAAATATTATGGGATGATAATATGATGAAAATATGTCATGTGGGCTCAATTTTGGGCTTTTGGGTCAAAAATTGATGTAATGAGCTTTTATGAATGCATAAGGAAAATGAACTTTTATCATGCATGTCAAGATTTTGATTTTTTGAAATTGATTGTGGATTAATCAAAATGAATTGAAAATGATTGAAATTGATTTTGGAAATGTTAAAGTTTGATTTAAAATTGTTTTGAGAGTTTAGATTGGTCATGTGATTCAATTTAGAGGATATTTGGGCTTTTAGGCTAAAATTGGGCTTTTGGGTCCAAAGGAATTTGGGTGAGCTTTTGATCAAACTTTGGGTCAGATAAATGTTAAATTTGGTTTAGAAATGTGTTATGAAGAATTTTGAACAAATTTGGGGGGATTTTGAATTGAAATGAGTTCAAGTTGTGTACTTTGAGCATAAGGTTAATTTTGGGCAAATTAGGTTAACTTGGGTCAATGTTGAGCTAGTGTTGAGTTGAGAGCCAACAAAATATCAAAAAAGATCACTAATGATGTTATGAAGAGTTTTTAACTTACTTTGGGTGGAAATTTTAAGGTTGGGTCAATATTGGGTTTGATTTGGGCACTTTCAGGTTAAATGAGCCAAATTGGGGCTTTTAATAAAATTGGGCTAAATTGGTAAAATTGAGGTATGTGATAGTTGAAGAAAATAAAATTGGGAATATTTGGGAAATTCTGAAATTTTTTGGGAGAGTTTTTGGAATTTTGGACTAAGAGGGTATTTAGGGTATATGGAAGTTATTTGGAGTGTATTGGGGTATTTTGGTGGATTTAAGAGGTGGGAACTGTTTTGAAATGATTTTAAGAAATTTTGGGAATTTTGGGAAATTTTTTAGGAAATTTTGGATGATTTGGTGGTTTTAGGGGTGTGTGTGTGTGCAAGAGAAGCTCAAGTCACTCAAGGTTACCCTAAGTTCAAATACTCTTATGGGAACTCACAATTGGTTGCCCATATGTTGGTTTTATCCTTCCAATATGATTTAGAGATTTGTAACCATCCTAGTGGGGTCCCAAGAGGAGTTAAAAAGTGGCTGAGAATTTCTAAATGGTGGGTTTTAACTCTAGTCCTCAAGGATATTCCAGGAGAAGTCCTATGGCTAGATTCTAAGCATTAAGAGAAAGACCAGACCTCACCAAAAATGAGGTCAACATGACACAACTCTCATGGAATAGAAATGTGCAAAATATATCCTTGTATGAGGATCATCATCTCACAAAGTGTGCAAGTATCTATTCCCGTGCATACCGTGAAGTATGTGGGAAATATACTTGTAGTTGTAGGTTCTCAAAGAAACACTACAAGAAAGGGTGCTCAAAGAGACACCCAAACATGCCAAATGCTAAGTAACATATAAGGCAAACACAATAACACATTTAATGAAATATGTATCATAAACATGAAGTCAAAAATGATTTTTCATACACATGAAGGAGCATGGAATAGACAAACACCACAATCAACATGATACATAGATGCACAAATGCACACAAGTATGCACCGGTCAAGTGAAGTTGTCCAAAGATGGCTAACAGGTCCAAATTGATCGGTCGATATGGCCATGACGAACGATCAAATTGAAGAGATGGGTCTATTGAGCTGATGAGGCCGATCAAATCCGAAGTGTTAGTTAATCGTATCAGAGCAGTCGACCGAATCAAAGTGGTGATTGGTCGAACGAGGCGGGACGACGATTGAGCCAAATGTGATTGGTCGATTAAGTCGAGACGTCGATCGAACAAAAAGTGATCATATGATCAACATACAATATTCAAGACATTATGAATTAACATGCAAGCAATGTAGCCCAAATGCATTTGAGGGCACATCAAACTCGTCCTACTGAACTCATATAGAATCAAGGGTAGAATTTGATGGAGAGGTGTACCAATTTTAGATTGCGCGAGGCAACATGACACCCACCTCCATTTGCCCGACATAAAGTGGAGGATTTCTTATGAGGACAACTCTGTATGATTGAGAGAATGAAGACCAAAGGGATGTCTTCGCCCGCTCGGTCGATTGGCTTCAAATGTCCATCCAAATGAAGGCGGCAAAACAACCGACAAGATTAATACAACCTTGACTTTCAGATTTAGGGATAAGGTTATGGGAAATCGATCAAATTCGTATAGGGAAGTCTATGAAATGTAGCCTAACCTACCAGTTTCCTCTAGCACACGATCCTAGCCTAATAATCTCTATCAACCAAACCTAGAAGGCTAGCTAGGAATGAAAATATTAGAGTGTTAAAAAGAACTCACTATCGTGATGGTTGCAGTCGTGTTCTCATTTTCTATTTGAGTGGTCGAAGTCCAAACCACGCGTCAACGTCCTAACAAAACATGTACGAAACAAGGAAGGAACAAGTGAAGACAGAAGTTATACAAGTACCTACAATAAATGATCATAGTGGACAAAAATATGATCGACATGCACCTTTGTGAGGAGGGTTACTCGAGTTCCTATATCCTATGACATCGTTGCCACCCCACCGGTGGCGAGGATCTTTGGCGAGTTGGGCCTAGAGGGGGTCGTGAGGAGCTTTAGCTGCCCACAAATCCAGAGGGAATGTTAGTGTCGATGGGAACTTCACCAATTCAAGAGAGGGAGAGCCTTCGTGCTGCTCACCAGTGGGGAGGACCTTTTGGCCAACTGTCTCGAGTCAAGATGAGGTGGTGCGGTACAGTCTCCAACGAGAAGTGATGGTGCAAGAGGAGGAAGGCGCGGTCCTTCTGTGAGAGGCTTTCGAGCTAGGGCATCAGGTACACAGTAGGGAGGAGGCAAGGAAAGGACCGAGCATCGCCTGGGAGGAGGAGTCAGCACCGACGATGGGGAGGTCGGTGTGAGAGCAGGAGGTGCACGACACATGTTCCGCTCAGGCTACTAGGGCTCGCAAAATGAACTGATTTGTTGTAGTCTTTTTACAAGTATATGCTGGTTTTTGTAGCATTTCAATTGTCTGATGTGATATTTGTATATGGTGATGATGTGTCTGTTTGTTAGGGCTTCTCAATTGTGTGGAATTCTACAATTAAAGCTAACACGTGCGCTTTAGAAAAAAGAATCGCGTACCTTATTAATCTTGTGTCTTATGAGATTTTTATCCTCTTGGCCATGTGTTTTCTTAGGCTTGTACCTTCTTAGACTTATGCCTTATAAGATCTTGAAATACGCCATTGTCTTCTAAGGCTCGTAGCCTTTTGAGGTTTTTTATGTATTTGTGCCTCCCGAAGATTGTAGTCATTTGAGGTCTTTAATGTACCTGTGTCTTCTAAGACTTGTAGTTTTCTTAGGTTTTTTATATAGCAATGCCTTCTAAGGCTTGTAAATTTTTGAGTTATTTGAGTCGAGACACTGTCAACAACTTGCTCTCTTGGAGTTATTATAGTGAGGACCTTGTCCACTACTAGCTTCATATCTTGAATTGTCTCTTGGGCTTGTTTATGGGAGCATGGTAGCTTTTCATTAAGTTTTACCTCTTAGGCTCAACTTCCAGGAGTACTGTATATTTCCACCGAGTCTTGTCTCTTGGACTCGACTTTTAAGGATATAGTAGCTTCTCATTGAGTTTTGACTCTTTCATTCGATTTTCAGGGGTAATGTATCTTCCCATTAAGTCTCACCACTTGGGCTCGATTTCTAGAGGCAGAGTGGCTTCCCATCGAGCTTTGACTCTTGGGCTCAACTTTCAGGGGTATCGTATCATCCCATCGAGTCTTATCTCTTGGGATCGACTTCCTAGGGCATGGTAACTTTCATCAGGTTTTTTCGCTCGAATTTCATGTGTGTCGTATCATCTCGTCGAGTCTTACCTTTTGGGTCGACTTTCAGAGGTAAGGATAAATATCTTGTACGTCGCTTACCCTCAATGGAAATTTCTTTACATAAAAAAAAACTTTCGCGAGAGAATACAAAAATTACATTGAAATAACAGTTTAAAATAACCTTAAAAATTTTCCTAGAATAAAATCAAAAGTTTATAGGCTCTATCTTTTACTCAAATTAGATAATTTGAAATTGTACTTCTCATTGGACAACTCCAATGAATTCTATTCTAGCTCCCATCTATTCGTTCTTGTAAGTGACGACTCAGGTGACAATGGTGTATCTGACATTCAATCTTTTATTTTAATTGAAAATATTTTTCTGTTAAATATAATTTCTATTAGAGGAAATGACAATATTGAGACTAGTCTCCAACATTTGAATTTTTAATGGCCTTGCCCACTTGATGACCTCTTCATCCTTAATTGTCGTTAGATCGTTGACATGTGATGTGTTGAGTGACGTGTATTTTTTTGTCTAATACAGGCTCACGATTCCTCTGTAGTCCAATCATTTTTCATCGTGAGATTTGATCGGTATACCTGACGTTATTCTTGTGCTTTCCCTCAATTGCTCGAATTGTTTCTTGTGTGCGCTGATAGCCTCATCGATACAGATTTGAGTTTCGACATGATGGACAAGATCGACATAAGAGCAAACTGTCTCTCGCATCAGTGATGAGTAAAAAGGTTATGGGCTAAGCCCTCTAAGAAAGATCCTCTTAGTAACTCTAAATCCACTATCGAAGTCTTACAACCTTCATTGGAGAACCCGAGGAAGTTTTCCTCGAGGGATTCCCCCTCATTATGGTAAACTTCCGATAAGTGGGATAAATATCTGATGTCCCTTTTATTCGTTATGAAATATTATTCGAATAGTTTGACAATATCATTGAACGTGTTGACGGTGCCCCCTATGAGGGAATAAAATTATGTGTGAGCTTGACCTTTGAGAGTAGTAAGGAACACTTGACAAAGAAGCGCATCAGATGAACAGTGAATGTGCATGATGGTTCGATAATGATTAATGTGCTTGTTTGGGTCAGTTATTTCTTCGTAGGCATCAATATTTGGAAGCTTGAAGTTTGCTGAGATAGGGTGAAGAAGAATTGACTCTGCTAAAAGAGAGGATTATTAGATGTTACAGTGAGCGAGGAAGCGATCCCTTTTATCCAAAGGGAACTCTTCCCGAACTAGGCATCATCGCTCATCACATGTGACATCGGCAAAAGCAATAGTAAGGCAAGGTATTGCGTGGTGAGCTGTATGAGACAGATGAATAGAACTTGTACTATCGATAAAATCGGCATCCCATCTTGGCGAGGGAATGTTTTTATTACTAAGAGAAAGTTTAATAAGTGGGGTATTTCATGTTAGATTCTGAACTAGTGGTAAATAAGCTCAATTTGGGTGCGTGAGTATTGTCTACCATAGGTGTTGAAGGATCTCATGTTGGGACTCCTCCATTATGCTTACTCACTCTTATAGAGAAGAACTCAAGGCATGTTCGCCGCCAGAGTAACGCCTTATAGAGTAAGAGGATGCAAAGACTTGGAGCCATTGACTTCGTGATTGCCTTCTAGAATGATGCGTGTTGACTAAGATGCTCCATAGTTGCGAGTGTGAGGGGAATGTTTTTTCCATAGACTACGCAAAACTGTCACGTGCTAGAAAATTTACGGTATTAGAGTGATATATTATTGTCTTAACTTGATACGAAGCTTAAGCACACACTCAAAAGAGAGAAGATAGTTAATGGTAACACCATAACTTTTTACATGAAAAAACTAGAAAGGAAAAAACCACGGGGCCTAATCCAATTGTAAAAATTAACTATATGTTGATGATTACAAATACCCATTGTCCCACAAGACGAAAATGAGTTATAAAGTTCTCCGAATTACAATGTCGATGTGCGGATAAACTTGTTGCGAGGAACAGACGACTACCGATGTTGATGAGTGATGACCGATGAGTGGTGGTTGACAGTGGTTGATGATGGTCGATTATGGTCGACGGTGGTTGATGACTGCAGGAGTGATGTTAGACTTCAACTCCTTATCAAAACTTCAAGTTATTCCTCAATCCTCAAGCCCTCCTCTCGCTTATGAGAGGGGTGACACTCTATTTATAGAGTTATGGGCGCATTAATGTATAAATACGAACCACTTTGATCAGACGACTCAGAGGGTTTCTCTTGATCAAACAGTGCTTAATAGACATTTGAGCGTCTTAAAGATGTCAGAATTGAGCTATATTGAGCTCGTTAAATTTGTCTTTTTGAGATACTCAATATGACTATGAGCTCGTTATATTCGACATCCAATTGACTTAGATCAGACCAATTTTGATATTATTGTGTCTGACTTATTGAACCGATCAATTTGACTGCAAGTTTGCTAAAATTGGACTTTCATATAAGTTTGTATCAAGTTTTAACCATTTTTTGCTCAAATCATTATCGTGACATCCGTGTTATGTCTCGAGAATCGTACCAGATGATGGAGATTTGTTATAGCACAACAGTAACTATTATTTCAAATATTTAAGCATCTGGCTGCATTCGGATCCAAAATCAACTCATTTTGATTTTTATTTAGTTTATCAATAAGCTTCAGATCATAAAATTAATTTCAAAAAAATTTGATTCAATTATTTATTCACTTATTTCGTCTAAGCAGACCAAAGTTGATATATAATAGTTAACCAAAATCATTCGACAGCAGTATGTTCAGGATATCAACTTCTCCAACCTTCCTACTATAAATACGCTGCACTCCTCAAATTTGCCAGCCGGCCAAAATAAACCAATCGAACAAACCGTGCGGCTCCATCGAAACAGCATCTCTCCTTTCAGTTCCCTCCTCTTTTCTCATTCCCACGCTCTTAGCTGTCCTCTGTTCCTTCCGTCTCCTTCTCCTCCTCCACCTCTTCCTCCTCGGAGAAGGAGACGTGGGAACAATAATTCATCTCACCGTCTTGTATCATTTATTCCCCGCATTAATTGATGGATCACCGGAGGGTTCATCACCTGGCACTGCATCTCTTTTTTCTTCTACTTTGTTTCATCTCATTCTTCGATTTGGGGAGCGGCATTGGTGTGTTTAGGGTTCAGCGCAAATACTCCGGCCAGTCGCATATCGCCGACCTCCGCGCTCATGACGTTCGCCGCCATGGCAGGATCCTTTCTAGCGTCGCAGCCGGTGCCGTCGATATTCCCCTTGGCGGCATTGGCGTTCCGACGGAGACCGGGTGAGCTTTCCATTTTCTTAAATTCATTTAGGCCAACTTGTAGTATAATGCTCCTCTCCAAATAAGAGCACATTCAATTGTTTTTGTCTGATCTAAATCGGCTTGAACATATGATTTAAATACGAAGCTAGAGTTTTGAGTTAAAAACCATTTTAAAGTATTTTGAATTTGTAATGCCTACAACAAAATTTGATTTAAGGTTGCTTAAAATTAATCTGTATCTAATTTATTTATAACATATGAATATGTGATTTATTAGGATAGAGTTGCTTATGTTTAAGATGTTATAGGTTCAAACTACCCGCAAAATTTCTTTAATTTAAATTTGAATTGCTTGATTTTGTTGATGAGGGTTCGTAAATAATAATAAAAGCTTTTGTGCTAGCTCACAACTTCTTATAGTTAACCCATTTAAGGTTTGCATATTAGGGCCAACCATTAGATCTTTAACGAGACAAGCCATGGTTTATGTTCAACCCAACCCAATTAATTTCCAGGATATCCATAGTGAGCTATTGGTTCTTGATACTTGTTGATGTTGATGTGTTGAGGGTTTTGCTTTTATTCTTACATTGGATATATGAAATATATGCTGGCTTAAGAAAACAAAGTCATTGAAACTTACCCATACTCGTAAGCTTTTTATTGGATAAATTCTTCCACTATGTATCCGATCAATTATTGCAAAACTTACTAGTTGAGCTAAGCTCACATAAACATGAGTATGCATTTTATTATGAATTGCTACTGAAATGAATTTTTATTAATACTTTGTAGACCAAAAAATATAACAGATATATATGAGTTTATTTTTTTATAATATACTAATATATAAAGAATATTATGGATATTTTATGCATAATAATTTATAATATAATACACACAGATACATATATTTGTTCAGTTTTCTTAGAAGGTTTTTTATGTTTTACAGGCTTTACTATGCTGAACTTGGGATTGGAACACCTTCAAAGCCTTACCACGTGCAGGTGGACACGGGAAGTGACATCCTTTGGCTAAATTGCATCACTTGTAAGCATTGCCCCAAGAAGAGTGATATTGGGGTAAATCATTGCTTGAAAATTTATCTGTTTTATGATTCACTTATCTTTGAGGCAGGTTGAATGGCTTCCCCCAAAGCATTCTAATTATATGAAGATCTTGGTTTCGGTTTTTTTTGCAGATAACACTTACTCTTTATGATCTCAAGAGTTCTTCGAGTGGAAGCTTGGTGTCTTGTGATGAGAGCTTCTGCTCATCAACATATGGTGGTGAGATCCCTGGTTGTATTCATGATGCACCATGCCAATACACCGTATTATATGGTGATGGGAGCTCGACTACTGGGTATTTTGTGACAGATCTTATGCACTATAATCTTGTTTCTGGTAGTCATCAAACAAAAATAGCCAGTGCAAGTGTTACATTTGGGTGAGTTTTGCTAGTATGTGTTTTGAATTTTACTTTAGGAATGTTTTGTGGATTAATATATAACTTAAACTTGATGATTCGCAAATATATGTTTCATATTGCTCTTTTTCTTTGCCTAATAGTTAAACTAGTGAAAAAAAAATAATCAGTGCATAGTATGAAATTATGTTTTATTTTTAGTCATGATGATGTTTAGCGGTTTTCATATGGGGTCCATACGCCTTAAATTTTTTATTGTTTAACCATCTTAAATAGGGCTTGATTGCAACATTTTATTTAGTGCTATAAGCGCACTAGTACACTAAATGAATATCTCAATACCTGTTCATATTAGATTAAATTATACTCGTTTATTTGGATAGTCAAGTGAGTTGGAATTGAATTTTTAAAGTTGGACATTTAAATAAATAAGCTTGAACATTGACATGCTTGTTCATTAGATTCGTGAACATGCTTGCCTGTTGTTCATGAATTTACTTGCTCATAGTTCAATAGCACATCATTTATTCATTATTTAATCATTTGATAATAACTTATTCTATATTATTATATTATTGTATTGATATTATTATCTCATATGGAAGAATTAAAAACCTCAAATATTTGTTTAAATCATAAACACCCTACACACAAGTTAACATTGGTTATAGTTGATTATAGCTCAAATTCGATAAGAAAATTAATGAACAAGCTTTAACGAGATTTTGACATACGATTCATGTTCAAACTTGGCTCAAATTTGACAATAAAATAAATGAACAATCATGAGCAAGATAGTACTATGCTCAAATTGACTATTTATAACTTAATTTAAATGGAATAAGGTGGTAAAAATGTTTCCTTAACACGCAGCTAGTCCTTGAGTGCTTTAGATTCAAAGTGAGTTTACCAAAAAGAGTTATTTTTCTATTTTAAATCATAGAATGCATAACTACATTCACATAAGATCTATGCCAAGAGTTCCTCTTGGAAATCATTGGATTTCTAGACTTGTTGTACTGCTTTTTGCCTTGCAAACATATCCTTTAGATTGCCATCCTTCTTAGTGCTAAGGTTTTTGTAGAGTTTACTTGGGGAGGAAAATTGCTTGAATCATTATTGACAAATAAGGTACATATATAAGAAAACCAATCCCTCCTTATTTACAAACTTACTAAACTTATTTCACTTAAATTAAGAAAGGAAATAATTCTGAATAAAAATTGAAAACCATAAAAAAAGGGAAGGGACTAAACTAATTAAAAGTTTCCTAAGATATTACGATTAACTCCTCAAGATCTAGAGGTCGTGGCCGGCTCACATGAGAGGTAAATATGGAAAGGATAAAATCTTCTCAGATTTCTACAATCCCCATCAATCTGGGTTGTATATGTTGTATAAACTGAGTTTGGCATTGAATTTTGAGGTGCCGAGAGGAAGAGTTTTGGTGAAGACATCAATAACTTGTTGGCTTGTCGGGATGTTGCTTAGCCATATAACTCCTCCATTGGACTTTTTTCTGAGATTGAGTGTGTATAAATTTCAATATGCATGGTCCTATTTTGATTCATAAGATTCTAGGTAATATTGATTATACTTATTGGAAGAACATTCTAGTTATCATAATAATTTATGAATTCAAATCCCTTCACAAATCCTTAAGATAAGTTCCTTATACTCTGATTATGCGCTGTTTTTCTAGACAACAACTTGTTTCTTACTTCTCCATGTAACCATATTTCCCCATACATTTAAGCAATAACATGTGGTAGATCCTGTAAGTGAGTTCTCTCGCCCAACTAGCCTCAGTGTAGACTTTTACTTCTCTGTTATTGCTTCTCTCAAAAATTAATTCATAGCCAGGAGTCTTCTTGAGAAACCTCAAAATCCTGTAAACCATCTCAAAATGCTCCTCATTTGGGAAATTCATGTGTTGGCTCACAATACTGACAGCGTATGCAATATCCGATATAATATTTAACAAATAGATGAGTTTTTTCCTCAATCTTTGGTATTTTCTCTTATTTACAAATATAATTTCTTATCCCCTATTAGATTTCTTGTTGGATTCTATTAAAGTATCAACATGTTTGCATCCAATAATCTTTGTTTCTTTTAGCAGATGTAGATGTATGGCTGTGATATAACAATCCATTTATTGGACCTTGCTACCTCCATATCTAGAAAATATCTCATGTTTTTTAGGTACTTGATTTCAAACTTAACGACCGACACTTGTTTGATTTTAAGAAATTTTGTTACATCGGCCACAAAAATCATTTCATCTAGATATATGATTAGTGTAGCAATCATATCTCCTTGAGTGCGTTTTATGAATTATATGTGATCATCTTGAATTTCAGAATATCCATTCGATTTTATAGTTTTAGCAAACCTTTCAAACAACACCCTAACTACTATTGAAAGAACAACTTTGATAGTATTCTGTTTGATAATCGACACAAATGTCTTTTGATAGTCAATTCCATAGGCTTGTGTGAAACATTTAGAAATAAATCTAACTTTGAATCTCTCAGCACTCCACCAATTTTGTATTTTATGTTGAACACCCATTTGCGTCCAACTGACTTCTTATCTTGAAGAAATTTAGTAAGAGTCGATGTGCCAGTATGATTTAGTGCTCGAATCTCTTCTTCTTCTTCTTGTTGTTGTTCTTCTTATGCTTTTCTCCATTACGAACTTTGAAGAGATTCATGAATGGATTCAAAAATGTGCACATTACAAGGTTAGATATAAACACTCTATAGGTTGAGAATGATTTTCCATAAGTTACGTACTTCTGAATTGGGTATGCCTTACAACTTTTCTTGTCATCAGCAATATAAGAGGAAGGGAATAACTCATGAGTACTAGACTCACCTGAAATTTATGGTAAATATGAACTCAGGTTTCGGTTGAAGCAGTTCAGTCTTTGTAAGCTGTCTTCCACATGCTCAAGTTTTTTCTTTCTCCCAATTTACACATGAATTTTTTTTTTTTGGACTTTGGGTTGGGGTTGTTGGATATTCTGAACAAGAGCAGGGGAGTCATGTGGAAGAAGAGTATGTGATTTTGCTGTGTAAGTGTCATCAAGTGCATCTTAAAATTGATGTTCATCTGCACTCCCCCTCTGAGCATTAGATTTGAGATAGTAGGGTTGATTTTAAAATTTTTTGACATCCATGGAGTTATATTTTCGGGTAACAGGAGAGTAGCACTTATACCGCCTTTTTTGTTGGAGGCATACCCAAGTAAAATACACGTAATAGATTTTTGGTCAAGTTTTGGTTCGGGTTGGGGAATGAATGTGAAAAAAGGACACACACCCAAATATCTTAAATGGTATAGTAGGAGAGAAAACTCTGATGTGTGGATGGGTATCCATCAAAATATGAAGTGGTATTTTGAAGTTGAGTACCTGACCATGTATTCAATTGATAAGATATGGTGCAGTAAGAACTATTTGCACTTAAACAATATTTTGGAACTTGATGAGAGATCATAATTGAGCAGGATACATCAAGTAAATGCTTGTTCTTTTTCTCCGCTATTCCATTTTGTCGTGGGGTATTAATACAGGAACTCACATGAATGATTTTATTTTTCAAAGATAAGACCCATGACTGGAGTTCAAATATTTATTTGCATTATTAGTTTTGAGAATATGAGTTTTTCATTGAAATTGAGTTTTAATCATGTCATAGAAGATTTGGAAGAGTTGGGTTGGTTCAAATTTTTTCTTTATATTGAATATCCAAATAGTTCTAGTTTGATCGTCAATAAGTGAGACAAACCATTTTGTCTCGTTTAGAGTTTTCATCTTTGCAGGTTTCCAAATATCACTGTGGATGATGAAAAATGGTTGTGAAGGTTTTTGCTTGGTCACGAGATAACTATTTCCAGTGTGTTTGACAAGTTTATAAGTCTCACATTGATAAAAACCAAATTTTTTATTGAGAAACGGATGTAGATGCAACTTAGCAACATAATTGAAATAAGGATTATCCAAATGATAATGCTATACGATGACCTATTTTTCGACAGATATACACTCAAAGGCTCATAAATTTTAGGGACATGTGACAGTGGGATTAGTTGTGTGTTTAGAGAAAGATTTTCCTTTAGTTGGTATGAACCTTAATGCATTACACCACTTGAAATTCACAAGAGTTTGCAAGTAATTTTTTTGTACATTTCATCTCTTGAGTAGACTTAATGATTGAAATTAAATTGCAGTTCAATTTTGGAACATGCAAGACAAATGAAAAAGTAATATTTTGAGAGAGCTCAACAACTCCTTTTCCAATAATATTTGAGTATGATTTATCTGCAAGTCTCACCATTATAGATGCATAAACTTCTTGATAGTTGACTAGAGCATTGATATCTCTGGTCATATGATTAGAAGCTCCTGAGTTTATGATCCAAGTTCTAAATCTTTCGTTACTGATAAGATGGGAGAATGATATATTATCTTAGTGTGTCAAAAGGTTAATGTGCTGTTCTAGTTACTTCTAAAGAGTTTCTTCAGTACTTCAGGCTGTTCTTGGGTGAATGGTTCCTTTTATCGTTCGAATGTGGTAGCAACATTTGCTTTTTTATCTTGATCCTTCCTTCTCTACCCAGGTTTCTAGTTGGCTGGTTTGCCATGAGATTTCCAACATTTGTCTTTGCTATGCCTAATCTTCTTGTAATAATCACACATGAGATGATTCTTTTTGACCTTCGAGGCATGGGAGGAATTATGGGCGTATAGAGCTAACTCAGAATTAACGTCTTTATTCCGTATTTGGTCATAAGACCTATGCACTCTCAGGGTTTGAATTATAGGAAGAAGAGGGAATTCTGGAAGCTGCTTGCAGAGCCATCTTTGTTGCACGGTTTTAACTGCCGGTGTCCTTGCTGCGATCTTTTTTGAAGTCCTACAACAAGTAGGGAACCGTAGGCAAGAAGATACCTATGCACGCTGGGAACTGCAAGAAGGAACATGAATTTGTGAATCCATACTCTACAACCTTGCAGGGAAATAATCGGGAACCCATGCTAGGAACTTCAGGAAGATACCAATTATCTCTAGAGGAAGATGGAACAGGGGTTACAAAGGTTCGGGAACCGTGCGATCCACTACTTTCTTTACTGCTTGGTTTCTTAGAGGTCTTGGATGAAATAGAGGCCCGACGAGCCTATTAGGAAATGCGGCTTGCAAGAAGGTTTTTAGAAGATCTCTGACGTTGACAACTACGGGTATGTTTGGGGCACCTGCAGCTTCTTAGCTTTTGCAGCTGCAGCTGCGCTGCCCCAGAAAGTTGCTGCGGGGAAGCTGACTGCCTGTTTGAGGCAACTGTGTGAAAACAGATGTGGGGCAGCTGTTTCTGGAAAAATGACAATTATGACCCTGTTTAGTGAAACTATTTAAACCAGAACTGTGACAACCACATATTTGATAATTCAGAAGCAGATATTCAATTCAAAACAGAGCTAAAGTTTAGATACACAACTCACTTAGTATTTTTTTCTTAATTTATATTATTAAGTTAAAAATAACAAGATTCATCATTAAAGTAAATTATATTTTCCTTCGTCTAAATCAAACCGAACCAATCAAACTGAAGTTTGGGTCAATTAAGATTAATTTGATAGTTCATGTTAGATTTTCTTAATTTTATAATTAAAATTATTTAAATCAGCAAATTCGTAAACCAATTTATTCAAACCTACTAAATGCAACTTCAAACAAAGAAAACAATGTGTGCATAAAAAAAAGAACTTCACATTGTTCAGAGATAACCGGAAAGTTGTCGACGGCCGCTAGCAGGCCTGGCACCAATAGTCCCCAATGGAGAGGGAAGTCAACCCTAATGCAACTGATGGGAGGCACTGGGAGAGAAAATCAGCTGCAGTAAGATGTAGATCATCAACATCATCAAAGCCACCATCACCTTCCTCCTTATCAGCACCAGCGACGTCGGGCGCCTCCGTGGAGATAGAGAGTGAGCGGAGGGCTGCATCTCCCTCACTTCCAAACAAAAAGGATAACAGATTGAGGACGAGGGATCGGAAGGGGATAATGAAGCCCTCCTCGCGGGAGCGCGAGATCAGAGAAAGCATTCGTGGGAAAAAACCACAGATATGGATCAAACGTCGCAGGAGAGGAATTGCAGGGTTCAGGAAGCGAGGCGACAACGAGCAAGGTCGATGGAGTATGAAGGAGGAGAAGAATGGGAGTTTTGGGTCTTTGCAAGCCGCGATCCCGTCGTTGCTTTCTCAGCTACCTCCAATTGCGACTGTATTGCGACGAAGGCGAAAATGGGAAAGGGGGGTATAAATCACATCTACGAAGCTGGGCCGCGGGTGATGGCTGGATTTCCGCGTTCGCACCGAACTGCCGGAAGCGGCGTCGGCACCGTCACCCCAAACGGGGGAAACAAACGGCACGGTGCCACACCGCAGCTCCTCCGCGGACCCAAACACACTCTGCATGGAGAAGTCCGCTCGAGACAGGTGCCTGCAGAGAAGATTCTGACGCTGGATGGCTGCTGGAGTGGCTCCGATGGTTGGAAAAAAGGGATCTTAGGTTTGTTTTCTAAAGCTTTAATATCATGTAAAATTACTTGGGGAGAACAATTGCTTAATTCATTATTCACAAATAGGGTACATGTATATGTGGAAACCAATCCATCTTTATTTACAAATTTACTGAACACATCTTACCTAAATTAGGGAATGAAATAATTTTGAATTAATGTAGAAAATCATAAACTAAGAAGGAAATAAACCAATCAAATGTTTCGTATTATCCCAATCAAATCCTCCGAGATTTGGAGGTGATGGCCAACTCACATGAGAGATAATATGAAAATGACCAAGTATCCTCAGATTTTCACAATTTTCCTTGTAGAAATAAGAAAAAAATAATATATAAGAATAAAATTATATTGGTTGTTCATTCGACTTTTATCGAACATGAGTATGAATGCAACAAGTTGTTAGTGGAATGATATGTTGGGATGTTTGCTTTCCATCATGTATGCCCAAAATCACCATACCTTTAAGACCCAAAGGGATATTGACACTTGTCCCACCTCTTGACAATAAAAGCATTTCATACAAGTTTACTCTGATATGTTGAAACCGTATCTTATCTAAGAAGCCATCTACTGGGAGTTCGAATTTGCTTGGCAGTTGTAACTTAGGTTCAACCCTCCGATAAGTTTTTGACATGCCCTCTCTTGCTTGACCTTCTCAAGGGCTTGGTAAACCCTCGATGTCATGGTCATTAAGTATCATTATTGCAACCTTGAAGACAACGACTTAAATGGAAAAAAAATGGAGAGTTTCATTTCTTTCCATCCTAAGAGTCATCCAACAATTGTTTGCCTGCCAATTCATGAATCAATATGACTTTTTAGGTGTCGTTCCATGGCTGCTCAACAAGCCTTGTTGTTTGTGCCCCATGGTTTGATTAATGAACGGTTGAGCTCTTGAACGTACATTTGTTGTACCATAGAGAAAAAAGCTTCTTTTATATTCTTTTAAGGATTTTAATAAAGAAATCATTTTTTTTTACTCTTTTGTTCTGCTTTTGTATCCTAAATCTAGTCTCCGTGAGTAGCTATATTACATAGCTCTCTCTCTCCAGCTCACATAAGATAACTTCAAACATTATCATATCATTCCTTTTGTGTCAAGGGATACACTGTGACATCGCTGGAAGTAGTAACCGTTTCATGGAGAAGCATTCTAATTTCACACATTCATCATATTCTTATTGAGACTAAGGCTGTAAATAAGTCAGCATGAGCATGTATTCTTTCTCTCGGTTCACTCGCTTAGAATTTTTAATGAGTCAATATATTGTTTGTTTTTAGGTCATTAATAAATGTGTTTAACATGATTTGAACATGAACATTATGCTAACTTGATGAATACCAAATGCATCAATAATGATCGCTCTAATCGCATGAAAACATTTTGTAAATTTCATTGTATACCTTAAAGCATCATATAATAAAATGTGTTCGAGATGGATAATTTGAGTTGTATGTCGTTTAAGCATCATTTAACTTATAAGATACATTAAAGATGGTTTGAATTGTATATATATGTGTTTGCGTGCTCATGTGTTTGTCTGTGTGTGTGTATGATATTAATGAATGAGGAGAAAAAAAAAGACTCACGTTTTCTTATTTGTTTTATAGTTCTGATGCATAAGAATTCAAAAAAGATTTTTTTTTTCCTTATGATTGAGGGCCTTCCACATAAACGTAGTCAAGGTAGCTTTTGTTCATGCTTGGCCCACTTCAACGAGTCTTAAAAGATTTTCTATAATGTCCACCTTTTTCATTAATGAAAAAGCCAAAAGCCGACTTGTTATCCATTCAAAGACAAACTATTTAGGCCTATTTACCTGATTGGAAGTCTCTCAGCATTCTAGCTGGATGAATAGCTTGAAATTGATAGAATACGTAGCTGGATTTGCCTTTTTTCTGTTGTTGGTGGAGGGTAATAAAATCTTGAAAAGAAATATCAATCTTTTATTTTCAAGAAAGAAAAGAATTTATTGTCATGCTGCTTTTTTGATTCTCGTTGTTCTAGGCTTCTAGCTACAAAACAAGAACCATACTACTTTATAGGTTAATGTGGTTTTGAAATGATTCACGTTGATTTAATATAAAAGTCAGCTAATATGAACAAGTACCAATTTACCATCTAGTTAATAGGGGTAAGACTGACTGACTGAGTATATTGGATTAATACAATTGTTTAGTCATGTATTTTCTTTTATGTTTTAAAATCATTGTTGAGTCATTTTTACTATAGTTAAAGCAGGCATATCTAGAACATGAGGCTTCTACCCATGCTGATTTTGGCTTAGGTTGGGGTATTCAATCTTAATCCTGCCATGTAGAGAGATTTTTGCCGATACTAAATTTTGTGATATCTAGTTTATAATAAGGGCAACCTAGTGCTCCAGGACCATCTTCTAATCTTTTGCCCATGCATACCATAAATAAATAATCTTACTAAGTGTCTACCCGCACTGCGGCCTTACCATTTTACTGCCTATTATTTATCCTTGAATGCAAGTATTGGTGGTGCAATATGCTGTGTAAAAATGTATTTTGTTGTTTAATATAAGGCCCTCATCTAATATTTTGAATCTATTTGTAAAGGATTCACATATTGGAAAATTCACAATTGTTTCCTATATGCGAATTTAGTAAAATGTACTTGTCCAAAAATGAAATGATATCTACGCATCAAAACTGTTTGTAGGAAAATCACATTTGATGAGATTTACAAGTGCCTCGAACGTATGAATAACGCTACAATGCTCTTGTATGGTTTCCATTCTATGTTTATTATGATAACAAGACAAGTTATACGTTTGTGTATTTTGTTTTCTACTTTCAACATTGTAATCTTTTTGATATAATATCAAATTTTCTTCACGGTAAAAGCTAAATGTTTTTTTCTCTTCAGTTTTCCTGGCATGTATTTACTATCGCTTCCTTTATTTTTGGTTTTTTGTTTCTCAGCCATGGTTTGCTCCCTCTGTAGATGTGGTGACCAGCAGTCTGGCGACCTTGGATCATCAGCGGAAGCAGTTGATGGAATACTTGGATTTGGACAGTCAAACTCATCCATGATATCGCAACTTGCTTCGGCTGGAAAAGTTAGAAAGATATTCGCACATTGTTTGGACACTAAAAATGGAGGTGGTATATTCGCCATAGGACATGTGGTAGAGCCTACAGTCAAGACAACACCATTGGTACCTGACATGTACGTTCTGAATTAAAGATTTTGAACTCACAATTTGCTGTAAAATACTGCTTGTGTTTCACAATGTTCTGCTGCACATTTGTTAAACTAACTGAAAATACAAAAGATAAGCAGTGAAAGCTTGGCTTTTTTGGAAATATATATGGCCTTTAATATTTATCAAAGTATGATCAGAGTCAGTGGTATAGCTTGGCTTGATTAATGCCAATAGCTGGTCATATTTGCCTCATTATGCATCAAGCGGCAGCATGTTAGGATTCAGGTAGGATGCTTTCTGTGCTGAATTAATTCAATGTCCAATAAATATATATTGACTTTTAAGGATTGGTATTTGTTCACTATCAACTTGCTCAACATGAAATGTGTGATGATTTAATGCATAATAATACTTCCATGTTTATTTTGCACTCATCTATTTTACTTGGAGTCTTTTATATGTTTTTACGACCATTAGTGATACCGTTGTTAACTCAAAACAACACTTGGAAAACTAATGTTATTACCGAAAGCAAATAGGTTATTGCAACCAAACACACTTGAAGGGGAATACAACAAAAAACACAAGAAAACACCACTAAAGTGTATCCTAAGGGTGTTTGATGCCGGCTAGGTAAATGGAATGGCTAGTGGGTGTAACGACAACAAAGGAATGCTGATAGCAGCGAGGGGGAGGTGTAAAAATGCAGGGGCAACAAGTACGGTTGCTATCATGTGTGATGACAACAAGGAGTTGGTGTGGGTAGCAGCATAACAATAGGAAGGCGGTGTTCCCTAACTATCCTGGGTGGCGGCCGCAGGCGGGAGGGCTATAACAGTAGGAACAAGGCTGGAAAGATGCGGTTTGGGCGGCAACAATGCAGGAAGGGAAGGGAAGGGAAGGCGAAGGCGGTTGGGAGGATGGAGGCTGGAGGTTGTAGGAAAATGACAAAGATGAAGGCGTTTCGTCATCCGAGGTCGTTCGGAGAACCTCGTCGACGGTCGCGTCGAAAGCGCGTCAAATCTGGCATCTTCTGAAATTCTGACTCGACGTTGATCGTCGCGGCGTTCTGGCTTCAATCTCGATCCGTCACGGAGTAACTCGAAACATCGAGGCCGTGGCTCGAGGAATTTGTGCTCGGTGGTGCAGAGAATGTGCAGAAGGCTGTCCTAAGGTCCGGTGGTCCTATAGGAACTCAATTTGGAATCCTAACGCTAGTTCCAACCTACCTGCTGTGAGCTAGAGGTCAGGAACTCCGTCCGGATTCTAAAAGAGTGTCGAAGTGGTTTCGAGCATTCTAAAGCGAGGTGGGTCCAGTGCTAGGAATCTAAGATCGTCGGGGAAGCTCCTAAAGTTAGAACCCTAAATCCTAGGAGGAAAACTAAACCTCGACAAAAACGAGGTCAACAAGCGGTGTTCTCGGCTGCCCTGGGCGGCGGCGACAAGGTGGGAGTGCTGGAAATGTAGGAACAAGGCAGGAAAGGGGCAGTTTGGGTGGCAACAATGCTGGAAAGGAAGGGGGATGCAACGAAGAAGCTGGGGCTGCAGGAAAACAGTAGGCCGAAGGAATTTATGGATGATATTAATGGTACAGGTTAATTTGACAGCGACGACAACAATGTTGGTGGGCTGGAACTGTCGGGGCGATGGAGACTGTTGGAATTGCAGAAAACAAAAACCAGAATGTTGTCCTGGGTGGCTGCAACAATGATGGGCGTCTAGGAGCGATGTGGGTAGGAAGCGAAATGGAATATGGAAGATACACACCACTCGGAGACCAACATACAACCATAGCACTACCTGAAATCCTAGGGGACAACCCTCTAAGCGAAGAAGAGACGTTGACGGTTGTCCCGATAGAAAGCGCACAAAATTGCTGAACCTTGAAATACAAGAATCACATATATAATTCCTAGATAACTAAGATCGGAGCCATCTATGGAAAGGAGGCGCCAATCCTTCACGAAAGAGCCAATTGGTGCTCCCGGGTTTGGATCGATTCATTCCAGATGAAGAAATAGGCAGGAGTTGGCAGCATCTCCATTTACTCCACTCCCGTAACTTCACGGGCGCACTTGCGTCGATTAGCTTGTTTAAAAAATGGTGGGCTTTATCGTAGTGTTTGATTTGGTTGCTTTTGCAAGTTATTTCATGACTAGTTTGAGGTTTTAAGCCCAATTTAAGTTATAAGATATCTGAAATGCATGAATAGATACTTCATACATTGCAATTTCAAACTTGAGTCAAGCTTGCTTGATTTACTATTTTGTTTGTTATTAAGCTATGATTTCCATCGAGCATGTGATGGCACAGACCACTTGACGGCAGTGGTTTGGTCTTAGTTTGTTGAGCTTTTGCTCTTTGTTATTGTTCAGATGCAGATTTATTGGTAATTTTATTCCTTGGTTGATCTTCATGCAAAAATAGATAACCATGCCCTAGCTTAAATTAATAATTGATATTGTATCTGAACACATATTTACAGTGCAACATTGCGGGTAATATACTCACATCGCTTCCTGAGATTCATGTAGCTATAATGTTGGCGGTCACACCAGCCAATTCCACCAAATTTTGTTAAGCACTTTCAGCACTCATTCATTGAATCACTCACATATTTCAGAAGAGTTATCAAGGTATGGTGGAGATTGTAGAGCTTACATAATGAGATGTTATATATCGTACTCATCTTCAAGAAAGTTGAAAATTTGGGAACATAACGCATTCATATACAAGAAAAATATTCCACTCTTTAATAAAATGCGATTTCCATCTGGAGTAGACAGAAAGATTGAGGATGGCATCTGAGCTAGGTTTTTGCCAGCATACTACGTTGACTTCCTCCTAAATTGCTAGGTGTTAGTCCACACTTACTCTTAGCTTCGTAGGAGGGAATAGTGACATTTCTCCCTTGGAGGTCTACAACGTTAAATAGACTAGGAAGGATCATCCAATGGTTATGAATCGGGCAGGTGGAGTTCATCTGAATAGACCGGGATCTTTATGCAATTTAATGCTTTGAACATGTGGTGTCCTTTTATATTTTGACTTTATCCCATTACTAGCCATTACATTAGGATGGGAAGAATCCTAAGTGATAAATTCAGTACTGGCCGTTATAAATGCTTACTTAGTGGGGACCACAACCAAATATTGTACCATATTAAAAGCATCAAAGGCCTTTCATTGTGTTATACTACTCAGCTCTATTCAATCTACTTGTTCATAAAATCAACTCAAGTGGGGCATCTTGAAGGGATTTGGTAGTCCTCAGAATTCCGTAAGGGAAACTCCTAGGCCAACTAGTCTGCTCTTAGTTCTTTTGAAACTATTCGAGTACTTTAGAATGTCTCGGGAAACACTACATGAAAAGGCCTATTTTCGATCGCCATAACCATTGAATAAAATTAAAATGCTGCTGGAAACTATGGTTTTTGATGACTATGCCTCATCGAAAAAATGCATTGGAAATATAAACCGCTGCAGAAGAATACTACCAGAATATTTTACCGCTGGCTTTCAGAGTACCTAGTTGATGGTTACTGCTATCACAGCAAGTCTTCACAAATATCCCAAAAGATGCCGAGAACCTTAACAGGTGACGGCTTTTAGGCCACTGCCAAGTACTTCAGAAATTTTTGTCAGTCTTGCTATCGAAATGATCACTACATATGTTAAAAAAAGGTCTAGCTGCTAGAAACCTATAGCAAAAACAATAAAGCGTCTCAACTGCATTCAGATTTCTTACACCTGCAATATAGAATAATTCCATTGTAGCAACCACATAAAGAACTGTATACTTGAATATAGAGCAATTTGTAAATTAAGAATAACTTAAAAGATAGACAATTGAACTTTTCATTCAAACCAATATAAACGTAATGAAGTACATAGATCAAATAACGTTCAAATGATTATTATAACAACTCATTCTCCTCTGTTTCCTCATCTTCCTCTGCCTATACTGTTGGCTGCTTTCTCTTTTGCCACTTTCACCCTTGCAGTTCAGCTTGCAGCATAACAATCAGAGAATTCTGGGCAGAGTATTTGGAACTTGGGTACCCAACCACACTTTTTTATCATTGGCAAATGAGGCTATCTTTTTACTCGATCTATTTGATCGACTGAGATCCAGTCAGGAAATGGATTTCATGCTTTGTATGCTTTGCTTTGCACACCCAATTCCTATTTTCTCTTCTTTTTTCACTGTTTGCCTTCAAAATTTGTGCTTTGAGAAATCTGAGAGCACATTGGAAGACCAATTCTCTGCAGAAGATGATTCTGAATGTTCTTCAATTGCATGAATTCATTCTGCCATAATTTAAAATGTAGTTACTGTTAATGTATCTATGAAATTTTACTGAGTCAAATATATTTCTACAATTCCATAGGCTTATTTGTGATCTCTTGTCCCCACCCACCACTAATCCCATTGATGTGGAATTTTTATGTGCAGTTCAGTAGTTATGGGGTTTCTTACCTAATACTTTCACATTACAATTGTTTGCATATGTATAATTTTTTCTTACCATTCTTCTCCTATACTGAGTGTGCAGTACAAAGCCACACGTACGGTGGGAGTTGTCTATACCCTTATAGTTTGAGGCTCGATTCTGCTTCACTAGCTCTCTTTTTTGAGTGTACTTAAAGTTCAAAACAACCAAAAAAAAAAAAAAAAAAAAAAAAAAAAAAAATAAAATTTAACAGATAAAATTATGAAATGAAACTTCAAGTAGATAGAGGAAGAGATTTACGTACAGATCAATGGAAGAATTGAGTCTTCTTGCTGCTGAAGATAGTGGAAGCGCTGGTGCTCACCGTCAGCTTACAAGGAAATAGAGAGAGGGAAGAAGATATGATGGGTTTGACACGGGAGGGACAATATTATAGTCATCATTGGTGGCATTTATGTCAGCCGGCCACTGGTTGCCATTTTATTTATATCTTACGGTCTTGTCAATGACTAAACCATTGGGATACCAAAATAATAAATTTAAGTGGCTATGCCAAAGGATCGATCTCCAATATAAAATCGATGGCTAGGTCATTGATGATGATGCCAGAAGTATCTTATGAGATAGAGCGCCAATAGTGCCTTTGGTGATTGGCTTTTTTCTTATATTACGACCTTGCCCAAGCTACTCAAACAATTTCTATTTTACTTGGATATTCCCAGGTAGGGCTGTCAAAACGGCTCGTTGTTCGCGAACAACTCGTGTTCAGCTTGTTAAGAAGCTCGAGTTTGGCTCGTTCGCTAAGTTAACAAGCCCCGACGAGCCTAACACGAATAAAGGTTTGTTTGTTCGTGTTCGGCTCGTTTTGGGTTGAAATACTATTCCTCAATTTTATATGTATATATATGTATATATATATGTATGTATGGATACACAAATATTATATATCTATATCTACTTATCTACACACATATATATACATACATACATACACATATCTACATACATACATACATACATATATATAATACACACACACACACACACACACACACACACACAAGTGAAGCTTAATGGAAGTTGTAAGATTGGAAGACTGGATGGTCGACACGCTCTCATCCAATTAACGGATGATGCAGATTACGCCCAAGTGTTTGCTAGAAGAATACTTCGTATAGACAATCGGGTGATGAAGGTGCTGAAATGGACGGTGGATTTTGACCATCGTACTGAACCTCCCATCATTCCGGTGTGGCTACGCTTCCCAGATTTGCAGGTTCATCTTTATGATCAAGAGCTTCTCTTTACTTTCACAAAGATATATGGAACGTCACTCCACACTGATCCATCTACAGAGCATCTATCTAGACCTTCTGAGGGTAGAATATTGATAGAACGAGACATTACGTTACCATTCCCGAAAGAGCTATGGATTGGTACACAACATCAGAGATTTTGACAACCAACAGAACTTGAACAGGTACCTCTTTACTGCACCCATTGCCGTATGTTTGGTCACTCTCACCAACAATGTTACCACCTGCATCCGAATCTTAAACCTCCCCGTACAAACGCTACTGGGCCACACATTCCTGCGACGGATATACCGCCTTCCTCACCGCCAGTGATACCGACTACTGTTTCAGAACAGGTTGAGAAGGATCGACCCTTGGAGGAGCATCAGGTAGTTGCCACTGATAGGCAGGATGAGGTCATCTCTCAGCCTTCTTCTACTAGGGCGGCTATACTACCATATCATATACTCACTACTATGAAGGGAGTTCAGACTCCCCACCATGACAGGTCTGAAGATAGGGAAGAAACAAACACTCATAATCTGACGATGGAAAAGTTGCCTACTACTACTCAGGAAGAACTACTGCCTAATGGTACCTTGGTTGTTCTACATGCTCAAGGGGTAGGAGATTCCCAAGTATTAGAACCGATCACAGCAGCAGCCTTTCCCACTTTCGGATCAGACTCACTCTTCTGAAGAAGAATGACAAGTGTGTACCTCCCGACGGAAGAAGGTTGGGGGTACTTTCCCCCTTGGAAATTTAATGGATGATATTTTGGTCTCCCCTGGTAATGGAGAATCACTTCAGAGTCTGATCTCTGGATGCGCTATATTAACCAGGGGTAGAGAGAAGCCTTAGCGACCTTGTCCTCTTTAGTTGCTTGTTTCTTTTTTGTTTTATCTTTGTATCGCTCTGTTTGAACTTTATTTTGTTTCTTATGAGTCGTGCTCAATTTATTTGGGCCTTCTCATACTACTTGTGTTGTACCCCTTTTATTTCAATGAAATAGGCTCTAGGGCCCTTTTACAAATATAGATATATTTCTATACACACACACACACATACATACATACATACATACATACATACATACATACATACATACATATATACATACATACATATGCATGCATGCATCCATCCATCCATACATACATACATACATACATACATACATACGTACGTACGTACATACATACATACATATTATTGTGATTCTTTAAATAGAAAGATATTGGAAATGTTGTTTGAAGTTTTGAGTGACACAGAATGGCTCTATTTGAGGGCGGAGATTTAAAGTTCCGCCTTTTATAAGCTTTTGAAATAAATTATATAATTTAAACTCAAAGATTAGCTTAATTAGCCTTTCTACCCTTACCTCTTTGCTTCGGGAGCGAGCGGTTCGTAGCTTAAGAATTATAAAGACAAATAATAAATTAATTTTAATGGTAGTGTTGGATATGTAAATGCTTAAGAATTTTCCTCCATGTGTTTTTCGATTTAGGTGTTAGATATGTAAATACTTAAGAATTGGGTTGGTAATTTGTGAATGACCCTAAAATTTTCCAAAACAAATCCCGCCCTTCGCGTGCTTTCTGATTTAGGTGTTAGATATGTAATTACATAAGAATTGTGTTCTATATATGAAAGGGGTGTAAACGAGCTGAGTTTGAGTGAGCCTGGGCTCGGCTCATGTTTGATTCATTAAATTATATCATTGTTTATGTTTGAATCATTTATATATTGAGTACAAAAAATTATTCGTGTTCGGCTCGTTTCGTTTGTTGGTAAGAGACACTAGAAATGATGTAGGTTTAATTATAGATAAGAGTTTGAAAGATAATGTTATAAAAGTTAATAGATTAGGAGACAAAATTATATCACTTAAAATTATTTTGATATTAAGATTTTTAATATTATAAATGCTTATACTCCTCAAGTAGGTTTAGATATAGACTGTAAAGATAAATTTTATAATGACTTAGAAGACTTAATACACTCGATACCTCTTGAAGAAAGAATTTTTATTGTAGGAGATTTAAATGGACATGTCGGTAAAGTGATAGAAAATTTCTGTAATATTCATAGTGGCTACGGTTATGGAGTCATTAATGAAGAAGGTAGAGTCATATTAGCTTTTGCTTTAGCGTACGATTTTGTTATTGTTAATACTTTATTCAAGAAAAGAGATGAACATCTTATTACTTATAAAAATTGACCTAATAAAACACATTGATTATTTTCTTGTGAGAAGATAAGATCGCTGAGATTGTAAAAATGATAAACTCATTCCAAGTGAGAATTTAAGTACCCAACATCGATTATTAGTTATAGATTTTAAGATGAAGAGTTGTAAAATAAAAATACTAAGATTCACCGTCGTGGAATTAGATGAGGGAACCTAAAAGATATAAAATTATTTTTATGAGTAAAATTCAAGATTCAAAATTTGAGATGTTTATGAGGAAGCAAATGCTATATTGGAAAACGTAATGAACATTATTAAACAAGCGGAAAAGATGTACTTGGAGAATCAAAATAAAAGTTTCTATAAATAAAAATAGGTGGTGGAACAATAATGTGCAAGAAAAGATAAATATAAGAAGTTATATTATAAAAATTGGTTTAAATGTAAAAACTTAGGGAATTTGGAAAAATATAAAGCGGCCCGCAGAGAGTCTAAAAGAACAATCTTTGAGTGATTTTTATAATAGATTAGATACTAAGGAAGGTGAAAAATATATGTATAAACTAGTCATACAAAGAGAAAAAAAAGTAAAAATTTAATACAAAGAGAAAAAAAAGTAAAAATTTAACTTATGTAAAGTCTGTTAAAGATGAAAATAAAAAATATTTTTCTTAGAAAAAGATATTCAATATAGGTTAGTAAGTTTTTTTGATAAACTTTTTAATGAAATTTCTAAAAATACAGTGACCTTAGTGATCTTAATATCGTTAATAATGATAAAACATTTCATTTTTATCGTTACATTAGTAAAAAAGAAGTTGAGAAAGCTTTAAAGAAAATTAAGGTTGGGAAGCATGTTGGACCTGATGATATCCCAATTTAAGTGTGTAAATATTTAGGAGATTTGAGATTTTCTTGGCTTACTAAACTCTTTAATATATTTTTAAAACTAAAAAGATGCCTGAGGAGTGGATGAAGGTAATTTTGATCCCCATTTTTAAGAGTAAAGAGATGCACAAGAGTGTGCAAATTATAGTGGAATTAAATTGATGTTTCATACTTTAAAGTTATGGGAGAGGGTAATTGAGCATAGGTTAAGACGTATTACTAAGATTTCTCATAATCAATGTGGATTTATGCCGGGCAGATCTACTATTGAAGCTATACGTTTATTGAGAGGTTTGATGGAGAAGTTCAAAGATAATAAGGAGGATCTACATTTGATTTTTATTGATTTAGAAAATGCTTACGATTATGTTTTAAGATATCCTTTGGAGAGTTTTTGAGAAGAAAGTTGTTGATATGACTTATATTCATGTCATCAACGATATGTATACTAGAGCTGTTACTTATGTCCGAATTGAAAGATGATTGACCAAATATTTTCCTATTTCTGTTGGATTACATCAGGGATCAGCTTTAAGCCCATATCTTTTTGCTTTAGTTATGGATGGTCTTAATGGACATTTACAGGAGGATTTACCTTGGTTTATGCTTTTTGCTGATGGTATCCTTCTCGTGGATAAGACGAGAGAATAAGCCCAAGAGAAAACTTGAATTATGGAGGTATACATTGGAGTCTGAAGGCCTTCGTTGGAGTAGAACTAAGACTGAATACATTGAATATAATTTTAATAGTAGTAGCTCTAGTGATAGAAGTGCAACTTTGGGTGGTCAAATTATTAAAAAGTGTGAATGATTTAGATATCTCAGGTCTATTGTTTAAAGTGATGATGATATAGATGGGGATGTTAATAGTAGAATCCAAGTTGGTTGGTTGAAGTGGAGGATTGCTTTAGGTCTATTGTGTGATAGAAAAGTACCGCTTAGACTGAAAGGAAAATTTTATAAGATGGTGGTGAGACCTTCAATGCTCTATAGCGTTAAATGTTGGCTCTTAAAAGAGAAGCATGATATTAAGTTAAGTGTTGCCGGGATGAGAATGATTAGGTGGATGGGTGGCTTTACACTTAGGGACAAAATGCAACAACAACAACAACAACAAAGCCTTAATCCCACTAAGTGGGGTCGGCTACATGAATCCTTTTTCTCCATTGCGTCCTATTTAGTGTCAAATTTTCGTTTAATTCTAATAAATTAAGATCATTTTTTATGTAATAAGCCCAAGTTTTCCTAGGTCTACCTCTGCCTTTCTTAACATAAGTTGTATTTAAAACATCTACTTTCCTAATCGGATCATCAGGTGGTCGACGTTTAATGTGACCAAACCATCTAAGGCGACTCTCTCTAATTTTATCCGTTACTGGTGCAACACCAACCCTATTATGGATATATTCATTTCGTATTTTGTCTCTAAGTGTAAAGCCACTCATCCACCTAATCATTCTCATCTCGGCAACACTTAACTTAACATTATGCTTCTCTTTTAAAGGCCAACATTCAACGCCATAGAGCATTGAAGGTCTCACCACCATCTTATAAAATTTTCCTTTCAGTCTGAGCGGTACTTTTCTATCACACAATAGGCCGGACGCATTCCTCCACTTCAACCAACCAACCTGAATTCTACTATTAACATCCCCATCTATATCACCATCGCTTTGAACAATGGACCCGAGATATCTAAATCGTTCACACCTTTTAATAATTTGATCACCCAAAGTTACACTTCTGTCACTAGACCTACTATTACTAAAATTACATTCCATGTATTCAGTTTTAGTTTTACTCAAACGAAGACTTTTAGACTTCAATGTAGACCTCCACAATTCAAGTTTTTCCTGGACTTCTTCTCTTGTCTTATCCACAAGGAGGATATCATTAGCAAAAAGCATACACCAAGTTACATCCTCTTGTAAATGCCCAGTAAGACCATCCATAAATAAAGCAAAAAGATATGGGCTTAAAGCCGATCCTTGATGTAAACCAATATAAATAGTAAAATATTTGGTCAATCCTCCTTCAGTTCGAACACATGTAACAACTCTAGCATACATATCTTTAATGATTTGAATATAAGTCATATCAACACATTTCTTCTCAAGGACTCTCCAAAGAATATCTCTAGGAACCTTATCGTAAACATTTTCTAAATCAATAAAAATCAAATGTTGATCCTCCTTATTATCTCTGTACTTCTCCATCAAACCTCTCAATAAATGTATAGCTTCCATGGTAGACTCGCCCGGCATAAATCCAAATTGATTATGAGAAACCTTCGTAATACGTCTTAACCTATGTTCAATTACCCTCTCCCATAATTTTAAAGTATGACACATCAATTTAATTCCTCTATTATTTGCACACTCTTGTGGATCTCCTTTATTTTTAAAAATAGGAACCAAAATGCTCTTTCTCCACTCCTCAGGCATCTTTTTAGTTTTTAAAATAATATTAAAAAGTTTAGTAAGTCAGGAAACCCCCAAATCACCTAAACATTTCTACAATTCAATTGAGATATCATCAGGTCCTATAGACTTTCCCCCCTTGGTTTTCTTTAAAGCCTCATCAACTTCTTTTTTACTAATGCAACGGTAAAAATGAGAAGTTTTATTATTATTAATGATATTAAGTTCACTAAGGTCAATCGTACTTTCAACATCTTCATTAAAAAGTTTATCAAAATAACTCACCCACCTATGTTGAATATCTTTTTCCAAAAAAAACACTTTTTGATTTTCATCTTTAATGCACTTTACTTGAGTTAAATCTTTACTTTTCTTTTCTCTTTGTTTGGCTAGTTTATATATATATTTTTCACTGTTCTTTAGTATCTAACATTTCCAAGAAAAACACTTTTTGATCGTACTTTCGGCATCTTTAATACACTTAAGGACAAAATGCAAAATGAATATATTCGTGATAGGGTTGGTGTAGCTCTTGTGACAGACAAAATTAGAGAGACGTCTTATATGGTTTGGTCACATTAAACGTCAACCATCTGATGATCCGATTAGGAGAGTAGATGTTTTAGATTCGACTTTTGCTAAAAAGTAGAGATAGACCAATGAAGACTTGAGCTTATTGTATAAAAAATGATCTTAATTTATTAGAATTAAATGAAAATATGACACTAAATAGAACGCAACGGAGAGAAATGATTCATGTAGCCGACCCTACTTAGTGGGATTAAGGCTTTTTTGATGTTGTTGTAATTTTAATTAATTATAAATCTTTATAGCCTTGTAGTCAATTAAATTATTTGAAACTAATACATCAATTACACACACACACACACATACATACATACATAATTTAGTTATTTCGTGTTCGACTTGTTTATATATCAAGCGCAAAAAAAATTGTGTGTTTGGCTCGTTTGCTTAGCCAACGAATCGAATACAAGCTACTTAACGAGTCAAACACGCTCGGGAGCAACGAGCCTTCTTGACAACCCTATATGTGAATGACTCCAAAAATTTTTCTAAAAAATCCCGCGCTTTGCGTTTAGTCCCACATTAAAATATTTACTTTTATCATTGCTATTTAATGGTAAAAGTAAAGCTTATCTCCTGGAAACTTGTGCTGCATGTGGTTGTGAAATAGGATATGCTAGGTATTTCTTCTCCATTTGAGCTGAACATGAGCTTATTTCGAGCTAAGGAAATTTTGAATAAGCCGAACGCACGTTTTTTGCGAGCTCATTTTGAACACAAGCTTATTTCAAGCCAAAGAAATTTAGAACGAGCGGAACACGGAGAATTATTGGGGCTCGCTTAAGCTCGGTCTATTTACACTTCTACACACACACACAATTTTATGTGATTTTGTTCTCTTTTAAAGTTTATGCATGGTTTTTGTTTTTATTTTTGTGACATATCGATGCAAGTGTAATCAAGGTTGGTGTGATTTAGTTGACTGACTTTATTTCCAACACTCATTTTGGTATCCTACTCAACATGATATATTGCAGGATAAACTCAATCATCTAAATTCACCCGGAACAACACTTGACACATTACTCCAATAAAATAGAACCATTCAACTTAAGCGGAAGGAAATCAAAATATTTCTTTTAAATATATCTACAGAGCATCTATAATATATCAAAATTCTTATAAAAATATGCCTTGTTTTAAAATTTTTCTATTTTATAATAACTATGCAATAAAATATAATCACAAATACGTATTGATCTTACTCATTCTCAATCCTTTTTTTTTGTAAAAACATTTATTACGATTTAGTGAGCTACGAGGCTTAACAAGATAAATAAATCTATTACATAACTCAAATACTATAGGACATTAATTAATATGCGTGCTAATGCAGATAATCTTCGGCTGAGTAAAAGTTATCAGTATATGACAATAACATTGTAAATTAAAAAAAATACTTGCACAAGGACATAGGAGTGTAATTTTAATTATCTTTTTTTTTTTTTCATAACACATTATGTTCATCAATGATTCAATTACTTGCTTATTATTTTAATTGCATAAAATCCTTTTTTTTTCCTATATATATATATATATATATTTTGCTTATTTATTTTCCACTGCATTGTATTCCACTTCAGCTTTATTATTCGCCATGCACAATTATTTAAGTCTATTGACCATCACGAGATAGAGTTGGAAACCTACACCACAACGTAGGTGTAAAATGAGTAGAGCGTTGGTGGAGCTCAACATTATCACAATTAAATTACATTGATGTTTTTTTGCTTCGACAGGGGAACTTTTTCCCCCGCATGCGTAGGTTTCATAAACATATAATTTGTCAATTTTTCCTCCCATAACATGACATATCTTAAGCAAAATACAATTTCACCATTGAACATTTAAGTAAACATGCGATGCAATTTAAGATATATTGGTAAATAATAAATACAACATGCAGTTTACAAATGCTAGATGTCTTCATGTTAAGGTATCACCGACTAACAAAGAATTTATGTTAATTAATATGCACGTAATTGCAAGTTTTTATAACCAAAATTTTATGTGGTCATTTACTTGTGAATAGTAGGCTGCATGTATTCCATAATATGAAGAATTTACCCTGCATTATCAATCTGCTTTACTTATGAGTACACACGCAAAAAATTGAGAAAAATTTGCTCTTTGTGTTATAATTTGCATATCTACCAACTTGGCAATTTATCACCTTAGATCAAATGCTCCTAAAGTTCTTCATTTTGTAAACAATCGTATTATTACTTCTTCTACAGGCCTACAAACCTGTCACTCTGATTAGAAATCAATTCTTTAGAAAAATACCAAAATCTAATATCTAAATAAAAATACTCGCTATGTTACCTTTCCTTACTTTTTTAACTTTTTTTTCCCTTTCTTTCTTCCTCTCCCTCGTCTTCTCTTCTTTACCATTCCCACTATTCTACTTCTCCCTATTTTTCTTCCTTCTATTTATTTATTTCCCCCCACATTTCCCCCTTTTTTCTCGTGCTTGGAGTTCACAAGATGGCATGATACGGGAAGGCTAATACAAACGTAAGGCATGTTTTAAAGTCTTTAATACGCATCTACATTTGTTTATTCTAATGCACTACTTGTACTATAACCCATCTCAGCCCCTAAATTCCCATCTGCCACTGCTGCTCGAACAAGTGAAGATTAATATTTAGGAAATCAACAGTGCAATAGTTAGGGTACAGTAACATTTAATAAACCTTAGGTTTGATGATTTTATTACTAAATAATTTTTATAAGCTATTACAAAACTTAGGATTTTACTAAAATAGTTTTAATCTTTTTTTTTTTGGTGGGGATGTGGGGTGTGAAAAGTGAAGTATAAAAGTCTTTTTTTTCCTAAAATTTTTGAAAACAACATTTTGTTTTTTATTTTTTTGTTTTTTTATTTTATTATTATTTTTTATCAAATTGCCATGGATCTAGTGTTTATTTATTTATTGTCTGTAAATTTACACTTATTTTTTGTGGATCTGCAGTAAATGTTTAGCTTTTAAATTATGTAGGCCACATTACAACATCATACTCAAGTCAATTCAAGTTGGTGGGGAATTCCTGAAACTTCCAACCGATATTTTTGAAACTGGAGACAACAAAGGTACGATACTTGACAGTGGAACGACATTAGCTTACCTACCTGAGCAAGCTTTTAAGGCATTGATGAATGCAGTAAGATTTTATTTTATTTTATTTTTAATGAATGTAATTTTTATTTATTTTGAACTTATCTACTAATTTTTTGACAATTCTTTTTAGATATTTTCTTATCAGCCTGGTTTGACCTTCCAAACCACCCAGGGTTTTCTATGCTTTGAATTTTCAGGAAGGTATGCTCCTACGTCGATGTATAGAATGCATTAGTTTCTAAAATTTTATATCATTATCTAACAAAGTAATTCTTATTTATTTTATTTGTTAAGCTGTTTGAGCTTTCTAATATTTCTTTTAGAAATAATAAAGAAAATATTTCTGTTAGATATAAAAAAGAAAAAAAAGCCTACAATTATTTTACATTGTTATACTTTTAATGCAGTGCTTTTTTAATGAACATAAAACTCACTTTGTTTATTTATGTTCCTGGCATGCACGTTCTATTCAATCATCTCAGAAACTTCTCTGTTTGATTTTTGAAGCCATCATTGCCTTTCTAATCCTGAATTTATATTAAGATGAGAAAGTTTTGAAGTATAAAAAAATAGGAAATAATTAATGTTGACTTTGATTTTATGTACTTTTAGGTATGAACTCCATGCTGGACAAAACTTTGTAGTCTATTCACTCGTGAGAAAGGAAATAAAATAGTTCACTTGTGTTTGTGCCTTTCGCCACATCATTTTTGGAAGTTTTTTATGTATACAACCTTATTATTGTATTACAAAGAGCTATTTTCACGATTTTTCATCATAATCCTTATTCTAACCAACCTTTTGCCCTGCTTAGTAATTCTTCTCTATCATTTATTCCTATTTATTGTTGTATGTGTGGTAACTCTATTTTATGGTACTCTTTTTTGCAAATATTTTGATCATGTACTTTTGGTCTCCATCTTCTTTCTATTGCTTTTGTGCAACTTTATCTCCACTCTTTATTGGTGCATCTTCTTCTCTCTATTATACATGTGCAAAACACCGAAGTTTTTTTTTCTATCTTTTATGCAGCAAGTGTTAGTCCCACACTCTGGTGCAAACTGAGATGATGGTTAAAGGATAGCAGAAAGTTAAAAGAAGAAGACATAAAAACATGATAAAAGTTCAGAGGAGAGATGATGGGGAAAAGCCCCAATATTTCATATTCAATAAATTATTTACAAAAAATCCTAAGGCAACTTATATACAGATTAGGGTCTTCAATACTTCTTTAAGGTACTTAAAACTACTAAGTTATGAAATCACGTGTCCTTATTACATAATTAAACCATAAAGCCAGTATACCTGAACCAGACAAAGTAATAAATCTTATTGATTTTAACTAGCCTAAAGTCGCTTAAAGTGTGAATCAAATAGACCCTTTAGTCATTTTACTTGTTGTTCCCAAGTATCTGTGGTTTTCTTTACTGAACTAAACATACCTACAATTTGGAGGTAGTGACAATACCGTTGGGCTATGCAACCAATGTTTTGAGCTTAGTTTCGTGAATTCTTCTTTTCCTTTCATCACTTATTGTTTATATTACTATTTGTTCTTGCCCTTTTGGTTTGTTGGGCTTTATTTTGTGTTTTCAATCCATTTATCGTCTTCTATCTTTTTCCTTCGAGGATGAATAAACCATTTTATCTAAAAAACTTTAGATGTATAATATATTCCTAATCTCTCTCTCTCTCTCTCTCTCTCTCTCTCTCTCATATGAAAATCTTAAATTATTAGTTATCTTTTTGTATTTCCTATTATTATGGAAAGTTCTTGTGGAAATGCTCCCGTTCGGCACCTAGTCAGACTATGCATGAGCTTTTGCTCAGCTGGCTACGGTCATTACTCCAGCTTTCACCAATTCCCTCCAGTTACACCACAATGATCTTTGCCTTCAATCGCGTCGCAACAATTCCTCTCTTTTGTTGGCCATATCTGCTCAACATTTTGTGGTCCTTTCCATCTTTAGCCCGAAAATCTTTTCTTAACTTATTACATTTTATAATTATCTCATTGATTGCATCTGCCATCTTCAAACACTCAAATTCATATCGTTTCTACTAGAAGTGTTCCTAGGATTATTTAAATTTAGCACAAATGATGAAATGAAATACAACTAATTTCTCTAGTTCTTGTCATAGTATTAGAGCTATAGGTTTTTCTTTTCCTTCCCATAAGTTGTACATAGGAGTGTAAGTAAGCCGAGCCAACATCAGGGCTGGCTTGAATTCCGTTTGACAATAAGTTTGCGAGTCGAGCTTATTGAGCCAAGTGCTCGTGCTCAAATTGGACCTCATTTGTTTTATAAGCTCGAGCTTAAGTTTTGCTTGTTGGCATGTCGAGCTATTCACTTCTTAGTTCCCTACTTTTAAATTTTTTACCCCGTCTGATTTAAAATTGTCACTTAATTCTTCTTCAAACCTTTCTCTTGTGAGCTCGTCATAACTTGGCTCATAGATCTAGTTGTTCACTTTACTGTATAGCTCTCATTGTGAGGTCCTTGCCAGCATAACCGATGGCTTCTCTCGTTAGTGTTTGTAAGCCATCTTAATTTCTCAACCGATATACCTTATCTAACTAGTTCTCAATGGGTTGTAAATGAGCTGAACTTGCTCAAGCTCAGCTCAGTCAAGCTTGGCTTGGCTTGTTTAAAATCAACCTGTTCGAATTCGACTCGTGTTCGAAGTAGTTCTTGAACAATCTATTTGTGCTCGTCTCGAGTTACTTTGTCATGTTTGTGTTTGGCTCTAAATTTGATTAAAATTATTTATAGTTATAGATTTTTAAATAAAATAAAAGTATTAATTTTAGGTGGAAAAATCTCTTCTTCAATAATTTTTTTTTTAACTATAAAACAATGATTTACTAAAATAATTTCAAGAGAAAATTTGATACAAAAGTTTAAATAAGAAAAATATCAATATTTGTTGGCCAAATAAGTACATTCTTAAAAAGTTTACTTACATTTACCACAAAAAAAAAAAAAAAGTATAATTTGCAAAGCTATAATTTACAAACTAAGCCAAAGTGCAAATGAAATAATCTATAATCTGACCTTATGAGCTTTAAAATTTAGCCCTAAACACTTTATTAACAAGCTAAAACAAAAACTAAAGTGAACAATAACTGCCACAACCACCAAAATTAAATAATAACAATAGCCCTAACCCTAAAACTAGCATAATAATTCCAAATCAGCATATATATATATATGTGCGCGAGCATTAGCTAGAGCTTACACTCACTAGATTACAATAATTATAATGTATAATGTATTGTTGGAAATGAACACATAATATGCAAAAATTTTGTATTATCTCTAAATAGTTAATTAAGAAGCTAAAGTAACAATAAAAAAAGAATAAAAATGCTAAACCTAAAACTGTCTTGAGCCTTGATATACTTATTTACACGTGGATAAAAGTTTCAATGCTGTCTTTACTCCAAAATAGAGCCCTAAACTTTGCATGACCAAAAGATAAAAATAGAAAAGTGTTGATGTATTGGTGGGGCGGTGGCCTTGGTCATTTCCCACAAAAGTAATCCACCACAGCAAAAAAATTAAGCAACAAAGATATGACAAGACGCACAAGTTAAATCTCGAGCTTAGAAAAATGCTAAATCTCAAAATCAGGAAAGATCCTTAACCAACACTCCAAAAATCAGATTTCACTCGAGAAATCTAAATAAATCTAAACAAAAATTGAAGTAAATTTAAGCTAAGAGACAAACCTGCTAATTTAAAGGCAATATGTGACACTTGAAAAATAAATTTGAGAGATTAGAGAGTGGATACTCAGATAACACCATAGGTACGTACCAACCACTATAATTGAGCTATAAAAAATGACCCAACCGTTTAGAACCATTAGAGAGAGGCAAAAGATGATCAAGGCAGTGTAATTGTCGAGGCAACATCAAGGGTAAAGAGAACGAACGAAAATCCTACAAAGAACTTTCTTGTTGCCCTCGAGACCGAAATGAAACGAGACAAAACAAAATAGTGATGGGGTGGGGATGCAGCTGAATAAGATATTAGGGTTTTATTTGAGGTTATGTAGGACTTGGGTTTATTTGAAATCTATTGTATGATAGATGATCCAATGGCTGAAATTAAACCACTATGTTAAATAAGATTTAATATATTTTTAATATGATATATATTAACTTACAGAATCTTAATTAATTATAATTTATAAATCTTATTTTAGAAATGATTTAATTAAATTAACACCTCAATATATACATATATATATATATATATATATATATATATATATATATATATATATATATATATATAGATTAAGCCAAAATAAAAATTTCATTGATGGAAAGTCGATACAAAGGTTTTAGTGAGCCGGTACTAGGAACTCACTCACAAGACATACAAGACTCAACGAAGGTCAAAATGTACAAGTGTAACCAAAAAATTAGACTAGATTTCATGAAAGCATAGAGGCGCGCTGAGCAAGAGTAGTGGAGGTCAATCATGATGGGAGGGTTTTCCTCTCCTCCTCCCCCTTGTTCTAGCAATAGAGTCCAACAATAAACTATGAGGGGGTTTTCCACCCGAGACGATCAAACTGTCATCCTGAAAATTATGGAGGTGAGGCATTCCTTTTTTCTTCTTGTATTTTTGAATCTGCCATTCAACTTCCACATGTTTCGGCCGATCATTTATTGAATCAGTGGGGAACACACATTGATCTTGACATTCTTCCAATTTATGAGTATCTTTCCCAACAACAATAAGCGGTGTCAACACATTTGGGTGAACATTTAAGACAATCAAATGGGAGGGATTAGGAGTCTCAGTAGGCTTGTTTAAAGGTGGGTTGTCATCAGGTTCACTGGGAGCAGGTTTAGGCTGTGTAGGAATGTTTTCATTATTAGGAACGAGGATAACAAACAACTCATCTTTCTAGTTAACATTAGTAACAACATGTTCCAATAAATTTACAGGATCAAAAGTTGCCTCTTGGGTATCACTGACAGAATTAACATGTCCTGTATTGAAATATTGGGTTTCAACTTTGGGTGTAATCTGAAATATTTTTTATGTGTGTGACCAAACATTTTGCAGTGATTGTAGTAGTAAAGACTTTGTTTCATAATGATTTGTTGCTAGTAACCATTGTAAGCAGTGCCAAGCCAGACTTTTACATTTGAAAGTATTTCTATCTTTATTAAAATCTGTGCAACAGAAGACCTTGATAGATTAAAGGTAGATGTGTCTAACAGCTACGGCTACCTGAACCGCCATGGAGTCGCAACTAGAGAAAACCCTAGCAGAGCGACAATGGACATCATGTTTTTTGTTTAATGTGTGTATATGTATATGTGTGTGTGTGTGTGTGTATATATATACACACACACACACACACACAAATGGCGGTGGAGAGCTCTGCTAGGGTTTCGTCTGATGGCAAAGCCCAACGTTAACCTCCGAGTTTTCTGCATCGTCTTCGTCGTCCACGACGAAGGCTATTGTTTCGTCGACTTCAGTTACAAGCTCGCAAACTGTCGTTTCTCCTCGGTTTGCAACATTTCGCATGCCGTCGTTTTTCTTCTCCGTGCTACGAGAAGGCTGCATCCAGTGCGTCGACTTCGGATACACATGCTATCGCCGTCTCCTCGTTTCAGCGGCTCGCACGTAGTGGTCTACGTGAAGGTGGCGCCGACTGCGATTTTTGTTGCCCGAGCCTTCATCCTCGGTCGCAGATTTCTGGACAGCTTCTTCTGCTGCGGCTGGTTCTCTGCTACGTGATTAGGTCGAGCTGTTCTTTGCTGCGCTCGATTCGATTCCCTGCGTCTCCTTCTTCTGCTTCGTTCACTGCTGTGGCTGCGGGTTACTTTCGTCAGCGACTCTGCAAGCTTGACGGGATTCCTTCTCAGCCGCAGAAATGGCCTCGGGTCGATCCTACGCCGCCGCCCTCACCGGCGATAACCTCGCCCATGCCTCTTCACGTTCTAACATGTTTCGGCAGAGATTACATGATGCATTCGAGCAAGGCGTCGAAACTGGATTTCTCAAAAAAACATCTCGTAAAGACGGCAAACCTGCAATCTTTCTCACAGAGGAAGAGATCTCCGTCCTAGCTGCATCCTGCTGGCTGTTTTTAGTGGGGAAGTTCTTCTACGACAATCCTAAACTTGAATTGATCCGAAAGAATTTGAGCAAATGAAGCTTAATGGAAGTTGGAAGATTGGAAGACTGGATGGTCGACAAGTTCTCATCCAATTAACGAATGATGCAGATTACGCCCAAGTGTTTGCTAGAAGAATACTTCGTATAGACAATCGGGTGATGATGATGCTGAAATGGACGGTGGATTTTGACCATCGTACCGAACCTCCTATCATTCCGGTGTGGCTACGCTTCCCAGATTTGCATGTTCATCTTTATGATCAAGAGCTTCTCTTTACTTTCGCAAAGATATATGGAAAGCCACTCCATACTGATCCGCCTACAGAACATCTATCTAGACCTCCTGATGCTAGAATATTGATAGAACGAGACATTACGTTACCATTCACGAAAGAGCTATGGATCGGTAGACAGCATCGGGGATTTTGGCAACCAGCAGAACTTGAATAGACACCTATTTACTGCACCCATTGCCGTATGTTTGGTTACTCTCACCAACAGTGTTACCACATGCATCCGAATCTTAAACCTCCCCGTACAAACGCTACTGGGCCACACATTCCCGCGACGGATATACCGCCTTCCTCACCGCCAGTGATACCGACTACTATTTCAGAACAGGTTGAGAAGGATCGACCCTTGGAGGAGCATCAGGTAGTTGTCACTGATAGGCAGGATGAGGTCATCTCTCAGCTTTCTTCTACTGGGGCATCTATACTACCATCTCAGGTACCCACTACTATGGAGTTCAGACTCCCCACCATGACAGGTCTGAAGATAGGGAAGAAACAAACACTTATAATCTGACGATGGTAAAGGTGTCAACTATTACTGAGGAAGAACTACTGTCTAATAGTACTTTGGTTGTTCTACCCGCTCAAGTGGTAGTAGATTCCCAAGTATTGGAATCGATCATAGCAGCAATCTTTCCCATTTCAGATCAGACTCACTCTTCTGAAGAAGAATGACAAGTGTATACCTCCTGCGAAGAAAAGGTCGAGGGACTTTCCCCTCGGAAATTTAATGGATGATATTTTGGTCTCCCCTGGTAATGGAGAATCACTTCAGAGTTTGATCTCTGGATGCGCTACATTAACCAGGGGTAGAGAGAAACCTTGACGACCTTGTCCTCTTTAGTTGCTTGTTTCTCTTTTGTTTTATCTTTGTATCGCTCTGTTTAAGCTTTATTTTGTTTCTTTTGAGTCGTGTTCAATTTGTTTGTGCCCTCTCATACTGCTTGTGTTGTATCCTTTTATTTCAATGAAATAGGCCCTATGGCCTTTTTACTATATATATATATCTACTATGAGGAGTTCGACTCCCACTCGACACTACCCGCCTAGGTATGAGAATCCCAGTTTGGAACCAATCACTGCATGACCTCTCCCACTGACGTACTCACTCTTCGAGGTACAGGACAAGTGTATAGCTATGCGATAAGAAAGCTGAGTACTATCTTACTTGGGAATCTTAGGATGACACATTGGTCTCTCCCGTAATGTGAGAATCACCTGAGCTTGATTGCTGAATGCGCTACAAGAACCCATGATAGAGAGGCCTCGCGACCTCGTCCATCGAAAAGTTTTAGTGAAGTTTAACTTTTCTCCTATCTTCGTGATTTTTGTTCGATCTTTTCTTTGTTTTAGTAGTTGACTACATCATCGAGCCTCTCATACTACTATTTTGAACATCTTTTATCTTAATAAAATAGCCTATAGCTTATATATATATATATATATATATATATATATATATATTGGAGATGTCTGTCTGTCGCCAAATTGGAAATTGCCGGCCGTCGAGATGGATATCCCGACGTCCGCTTTGAAAATATTTAATTTAATTTAATATATATATATATATATATATAATTTATAAAAATATATTTTTTTATTTGAAAATATGAAATCAAACCGATCTCACATCCTCACTAGTTGAAATAAACGAGGCAATGCATCTTTTTCGAGGAATAGATACATTACTTGATAATACCGCTCGATTATATAAACTAATAAATTTGTGACATCCGTTCTGGTCTGTGAACCTTTTATGTTGACCGACAAGTTCCCCTATTTAATACAAAAGAATTAAATAGAGTTTATATTAATCTGGGGTCTTTAAAGCTTCCTATAGGTGCAAGCCCCTATAGTTAATTATCTCTCAAATGACCGAAATAATTTAAGAGAACTCTCGATTTAAATCAGAGATATCTATCTTCATGAATTCAAAGGTTAGGGTTTTCAAGATAGTGTGTAGGAAAGTCAAGTGGGAAAGACACAAAGTGGAACATTTATCTTTGGAATCAAAGGAAGGAAAGATAGGTGATGCCACGGATTTAGAGGAGGGCCTCGATAACTTCCCAGACTATCCTATTGTTGAGTTTTAAATTTTGGAAATAAATTTATTTAGATTTCAATCCTGCCAATTATTAATCATAGGAATTACACTTACACAATATCCGATTATGCGAATAACCTAGAAGATAGGAGGATTCACGTCGTATCAGGCCACTATGTCGGAATCCTAAGTCGAGTTAGGACTTATATTGCACAACATAGTTGTGCAAAGGCCTAATAGAAAATGTGAGGATTTATGTCGCACTAGGCGGACTACCTCGAAGTTATAGGATTTGTTATTTAAACTAAGAAAAGATTTTGCTGTTGTAGATTGTCTCATTCCGTCCATTACATTCTCGTCGTGCTGCCCTCGAAGTCCTGCTCCGTACTCCATGTTGTAGCAGTGTTGAGTTTTAGGTTTTAAGGTGAACATGCAATTGTCAAGTCAGTGTTTTATTTTTAGATGTGTGCTTTACGGTAAACAGGGGTGTATGCTATAGTAAATAAGAGTACATACTACAGTAAATAAGAGTATACTATAATAAATAAGAGTACACGCTACAGTAAACAGAAGTATACTATAGTAAACAGTAGGAATATGAAAATACTGTAAGTTTTAGTTACCTGTAATGCACCGCTATTTATTATTATTCCTGCATGAAAAAGCATTAGCCGGCATAAACAAAGTAGGAGCAAGTAAAGGAAAGTGGTCTAGTGTAACACCGTGCGGAAAGCAAAAAACGAGAAAATTTGGAAATAAATTCATGAAAAGCTCTAAATAGATCAAAATAAGCCGTAGAAAACCCGAAAAGAAAGAAATCAAAAGCAGTATGTAGAAAACTTAAGAAAAGCCACGAAGTACGGGCTAAAAACTCGAAAGGACCGTAAGCATGATGGTGGGGAGGACTCAAAATTAGGACCCGGGTCAAATCAAGACCCTAGGGCCCTAACGAATTACCATGCACGTGTGATCCAACACTAATTAAAAGGTTCCAAGTCTAACTCCTATAGTAGGAGGAAACTTCTAACATGGTTCATACGACTGCCCGTGAATTTTTTTTTAAAATGTTTAGGAAAAATTTCATTTCATTTTCATTTTTTTTTGAAAGAAATTTTATTTTATCATTCATTTAAAATAAATTTTTGATATTTTAAAAGTGAATGGATCAGTCATATTAGCAGATGGGAACTTCCAACTACCTGTAGAGGTGAGAGGTATCTCTTTACTAAGTGTTAGAGATGTGGTACTGCCGATCCCTCATCCTCGTAAAGTCACTGAGTCAGGATCGTGCTAGGACCTCTCATACATGTCTATGTGGTTCTTTCATCACTTATGCCTAAACCCCGAATCATCCTACTTACATCATTGCTTGATGACCCACATATAACAAATGACTATACGTGCGCACTTGTCTCGTACATAAGTGCAAAAAAAAAAAAAAACCTAGCCAAGAAGCAAGAAATGAGGAAACGACTCACTTAAAAGAACAGAGAAAAGGAGGTGAGTCGATCCTCAAAACCGCGAAAAACAAGCGATCCCGAACCCCCGATGACACGAAACTAACAGACTCGACCAAAGCCCCCTCCAAAGATATTATTCCGACAACCCTCACAAAGCCTAGGACCTAAAAAACTCCACGCCTCTCTGAAAGGCATGCCAGACTTCCTAAAAGAAACATCCTCTCTTTCTCTTTTTTTTTTGAAGTGACAAACCAGGACTTCCCAGAGTAATCCGAAAACACGACCCAAGTGGCTACTTATAACTCGCAAGAAACTCTGACATGATATATCGGACGGTATCAGAAAACCCTAAAAGAGTACGACTAAGAGCTTACAACCCAACGACCTGAGGCTGCCTGACACCAAAGCCATCCCTTGTCCAAGATCGTGACATATCAACTTGAAGCCAGACCACTAATATGCTCACGACCGAGCCTCACAATATGCCCAAAACAAGACCCAATAAATCCAAACCCAAGTCCCGACAAGGCCAAAATCGAGCTACACAAGGCTAAAACCGAGCCATATCAAGTACCAAAACAAGGGATGCAGCAAGTGCCAAAACTGATCCATACAAGGCTAAAACCAAGCCACTTTACATCCAGAGACTGAGCCAACATGAGGCAAAACCGAGCCACATCAAGTGCCAAAACAGAGGGTGCAGCAAGTGCCAAAACTGTGCCATACAAGGCTAAAATCGAGCCACATCAAGTGCCAAAACAGAGGGTGCAACAAGTGCCAAAACTAAGCCATACATGGCTAAAACCAAGCCACATTAAAGCTACAACCAAGCCACATATCATGCTAAAAATAGGGCCAACCAAGCCAAGACCGAGCCACTTACCACGCTAAGGAAACAGGGCTCAGCAAAGCTGAAACCGAGCCACTTAACAAACCAAAAACAAAGTCACGTCAAAGCCAAAACCGAGCCATACACAAGTTGAAAACAGGGTCACCCTAAAGCCACGACAAGGCCTTTAATAGGCTAAAACCGAGCCAAACGAGTGACCAAAACCGCAGCCCAATTAAAGCACAAGGGGTTTCAAGTCATGTCAAGCTTTCCCAATTCTTCCCCACCTTTATATTTTCCAACAAATAAAAGTTCTTTCACATATGCAAAGATGTAACAATAGAATAGCATAAGAACGAACTGCAAAAGGTATTTTAGGAATAATCCTCCTAACACAAAACCTCATCACTCAAAGTCTCCCCCAATTTATCCCCAAAACATGGTTAAGCAGCAGCCCTACAAATTCCCCCCAATGCCGAGCCAAACCGAGCCACAACAAGGCTACAACCGAGCCATCTAACAAGCCAAAACAAAGCCACATATTATGCTAGAAACAGGGCCACCTCAAGGTAAAAAACAACGAGCCACACTACATCCAAAGACTGAGCCAAGATGAGGCAAAACCGAGCCCACTCAACAAGCCAAAACCGAGCCCCCACAAGGCTCAAACGGACCCCAACTTATGTTAAACTCTCCCAATGCCTAGCCACTTTTCTACATTCATCCGAACCGCAAGTTGGAGTGCAAAAATGGAGCTAAAAGAACTCCAAAATATCATCTAAACTATGTTAACAATAGAGCTTACAACATGCATAAATGTATACTAGCAAGATGATAAGGTAAAGAACAAGTAGGATGGGTGTAGGCCAGCACAGAACTTCCAAAAACTACAAGCCACTTCAAATTTCAACAAAACCGCAAGCTAGAGAGTAAATATGGACCTAAGAGAACTCTAAAGCAGTATATAAGCCATGCCAACAATAAAGTTTAAAGCAATCCTAAATATGCTCAACATACCCCAACTTGAAATAATAAGAATAGAGAACAACTAAATAGTTATGGAATTTCAGAGTGCTCTTTAGTTGTGCTAGCAGGAGACCTCTCCACTTAACACTTTGCTTCCTTTTTTCTCTTTTTTTTTTCTTTTTTTTTTCTCTTCTTTATTTTTGTTTTTTTCAATACAAGATGAGCCAACTTAATGTTCCAAATCAAATAGTAGATCACACCTCAACATGCATAAAACTACGCTGTAGAACTAGGAAGAAAGAGAACACCACACACATGTATATACACTCCTCATAAAGATGCAAACCACCAAATCCCCCCCAAGTGCAACATATCAAGCTCAAAGAAGTTCTAGCAGAGGAAGCAAAGCATGTCATTTAGAATCTCCCCCCTAGCACTTGAAGTTAAAGCCACATTTATTTAATGCCATTTTTGACAAGGAGAGATTATAGAGCTTGCAAGTAGAAGAAAAGAGGCTTGCTAGTTAACTTTACCTCTAAGAGAACTTCCCAACAAACAAAAATGCTAAGTTGTAAAACAATGGGTCTATACCTCGGCAGTGAAATAAGCAACCAAACAAGAGTGTCGAGTAAACCAATAGCAAGGCCGAGCAGCCCAGCCAAAATGTCGAGCGAACAGAGGCTCGAGCAAACCAAGAGAAAACCAACAGCACCTCCCCTCTCTGAGAAGCTCTATCGAGGGCAAGCAAAGCTTGTTAAAACCTCAAATACACTCACGCACCAAAAATCGCAGCACCTCCCCCCTCACAAAGAAGAATTCGACCAGCCCTTCACACTCCCCAAATGGGGTTATTTATAAGCAACAGAGAAGAGGAATGCCTACTTATATTCACCCCAGGGTGAATCAAGCACAAGAAAAGGCCAAAAAAGAAAATCGCTATAAGGAGGGCCAAGGCAACCGCAGCCGGGAAGACCAAGGAGGAAGCATGGGGAAGGAGAATTCCCCTACCGCATTCTTGCGACGAGCAAAGCTCGCCAGAACTGGAATACCAAAAAGGAAAGGGCCGTAGCCTGGCGCTGCTTCGGGAAGGAAAGCCGTGAGAAGAACACGCCAAACAGGGCTGAAGAGTCAAACTCTTCCTTCCTCCCATGAAGGGACGACTCGAGGGAGATACGTGAGCGGAACAAATCCATCCCTGGGGCTTCAGGTTCGACCAAGGGATAAAAGAGAAGACTCGGTCGTGAGAGAGAAGCTAGGGCACCGGTCTGGCTTGCGAACGGAGGGAAACAAGGGGACGGGTGCATGAGTTTAGTAATTTAGGGCTTAAAATAAAAAAAAAAACATTATTTATTTATTTATTTCATTAAACACGTCAAATTTTGGGCGATTTGCTCGTGCGCGGAATCCTATCAAGGTGCTTGTCATTTTCAAGTAATTTCGACGTTCCGGACGCTCCGACGCAGTCCGTTTCGTCATCCGGAGTCATTTGGGCAACCTCGTCGATGATCGAGTCAAAAGTACGTCGAGTCCGATTCTTTCTGAAATTTCGGCTCGCTGTCGATTCTTCTGGGAGATTGGCTTCAGCTTCGATTAGTTGCAGAGTATTTGAAGGCGTCGAGGCTGCAAATCGAGAAATTTGTGAGCGCAGCGGTGCAAGGCAATCATAGGGTCTGGTGGTCCTATGGGGACTCCTTTTGAGCTCCTCATGTTAGTTTTAACCTCTTGAAGTTATGAACTCTCCATGTGAATCCAAAAGAAGTAAAGAGGTGACTTCAAATTTCTAGAGCAAGTCGGGTCCCATTGCTAAGGGTAAGATAGTCGAAGAGAAGACCCTGGGGCTAAAATTCTAAATCCTAAGGAAAAACTAGACCTTGACGAAAGTGATGTCAACAACGCTCAAGGGCTAATGTATTAAAATTGAAAATGTACATTAAGGTTGTTTGAGAGGACCCAATAAAGGCGCCCTACCCATAAGATATACACACAAACTTACATCCCAAAAAAGATAAGACAAATAAAACTCTAAAATTCAAAACTCGCAGAGAACAAGTTGCTAGGGGCTAGCTAGCTTGGTCCTGCCTCTGCCTCTGGTTCTAGGAACGGAGCCAGCTAACAAATTGCTGAGTGTCGTGCCATTACCCGAAGTAACTAAAGTATCATCCATTAAGTTCTTAAGCTGGGGTGTGCCTCCATTCTTCTTCTTCCTCCTAGATGTGTATACCTGTCGTTCCTCATCCGAAGGCTGACTCATCTGATCAGTGTGTTCAACAGATTGTCGGGCATGTAGAATAGGATGAGTCACTTGCTCGCAATAGTAAGAACACTCTCATTATGAAGAAGTGGTAAACATGTCTCCTGCACTGATGCTTTCCGATGCGGATTGACTTCGATTATCGACCGAACAATATCCTTTAAAGGTAAGGATACTGCAGTATTGTTTTCAACAGTGATAGAAGCTGTAGGATGTCTAACAGAATCATCTGCCAATACATCAGTAAGAAGAACATAAACAATATTGTCTGTAGTAGAGGGAGAGGTGACATCGTGTCAACCATTATTTCAATAGTTGGTAGAATGCAATCGGGAGTGAAAGAGGGACATGTATATATATATATATATATATATATATATATATATATATATATATATATATATATATGATTATTTAAATATTTTGAGCCATTTTGTGTTATCTACAATCGAACAAACATTTCTTCGTATTCAGCTTATTACATTTTGAGCTTATAAATTTGTTTCACTTCAGCTCGTTGAGCTTGACGAGCCGAAAACAAGCTACTGAACAAGTCAAACATGAGCTACATAACGAACCTAACACAACCTGTTCGCAAATGATAGGTGTTTTTAACAACCATAGTTCTCATTACCATCACTCTCATGAATCCCTATTATAACTTTATTTCTCCTTTTTAATTTTAATTTCAACTCTAGTTCACGTGTTGAGCTTGAGCCCATCACTATCATAGTGAGCCAATCTTGAGCTCGTTGTTTGAGCTCCACTCGAACTTGAGCGGAAGTTCAAGCTAGCATCTTGGTAAGATATCCGTACTCATGTTAGGTACGACTCATGCTCGATTCGACTCATTTACATCTTTAGTTGTTTCCTTCATACTTCCATTGCCATGATTGTACAAACGTTTAGCTTTAGTTCTCTTCCTTCTAGCCTTTATTGTTGCAGCTCTGTTCCATCCTTACTTGATTACAAAGGAAGAGAGTGAGAAGCCAAGAGAAATCGAAAAAGCACTCCCTAGAACAATAGATTTGTGATGCCCCAAGCTGGATCGCGCTAGATCCATCCAGTCTTCACACGGGATCCACCGCTCTCGCGAATCCTCGCTTGAAATCACTATCTTGCTCCCGCTTCTGCGATGCTAGGCGGGCTGGCCCTGCCTTGCGTGTTCAGTGCCTGTAACCGGGTGCTATTTTAGCGCCCGTATTCAGGCTCTGTTAGCCCCCTGTATCACTTCATTTACGCCAAAAAAAAAACTATCAGGTAAATGTATAATACACCATAAATTCATTAGATTTTTTATTTACAACACCCTAAACGTGAAAATTTTAAAAATTCATTATTTAATTTACAATACACCACTAAATTTGCCAACCAAACAACCCTTTAATAAATCCGATCATTCTCATAACGGAGTTGAAGAAATTGGCTAAGAATTGGACGTTTATCTCATAAAAAATGAAAAAAAGACATTTTATTTCTACATTTTCTTAAATCTATCAAAATTTTCCTCAAAGAAAACCTGTTTTAAAATTAAAACTCTTGGTGAGATACCACTATAACATAATAATGAGCAACGGTCTGCATACCCGGTCCTTTATGCATAGGATAGTATTGACAAAGTTGCACAATAAGTCTTTAAGTGAACTAAAGCATTATGCAAATTACAAATTCGATTCTCTTCAGTCAATCAGTAAACTAACATTGTTAACAAGGTAGAGAGCAATAAATAAATAAATAAATAAATTAAAAAAAGAAATCTCTTTGCCTTTATGATGGGCGTGTTAATACAGGTTATCAATTGGAGGGAATAACATCATTAAATTGTCCCTAAATCTTATGCTAATGATTTTGGGGCCTAAATTCAGGTAAACAAGTAGATATATAAAAATATCTAAAAAAAAGAAATCTGCCACTTAAAGCTAAATAATAATAATTCATCTCTCATTTACAGTAGTTTGTTGAGTATGGCAAAATAAGATTAACCTATGCTCATGCAAAACTAATTTCATATCAAACGTATTTTTATGGTGTTCTCAAAACATCTTACGCAATAAATTCATGGCACGAGCTTTAGGACCATGTGATTTTGCTGACGGTATCACAAAATAAAATAAAACAAATAAAAAAAAAATAAGATCAAGACACTCAACTTGGGCGATTCACTATAAAATGATACTCTTGTTTTATGGTCACGTCCAAAATGCAGATTTTCCTCATTGGCTATTCTTTGTTGAGGTGTGAATCATATGATACATTTGATGGGACATAAAACCGCCTATTAAGTGAGGTCAATTTAAAATTCCTTTCTTCAAGAAACATCCATTTCAGGTCTATAAAATTCCCTTGGACGACATAACTGTCGGTCGTTAGATTGTTGTAGTTAAAACTTTTAAAATGTGTAAAATGTAGTTTTTTAAAATGAGGTTTTGATTTAATTTAATATATATGGATTTTTTAAAAATAATATTTTAAATTTGAAAAGTGGGAATGGACTAATCTCATTCATTTAGTAGTTTGAATGAACTGCAAGAGATGCATCTATCCCGAGGAATAAACACACTGCTTGATGATACAACTCGATCAAATAAACTACATAATTTATGACATCCGTTCTGGTCTGCAAACCTTTTGTGTTGACCGACAACTTCCCCTATTTAATACAAAAGAATTAAATAGGGTTTATATTACTTGGGTTCTTAAAGCTCCCTATAGAGGCAAGCCTCTATAGTCAATTACCCCTCAAATGACCGAAGTCACCTGAGAGAACTCTCGATTTAGATCAGAGGTATCTATCTTCATGAATCCAAAGGTTGGAGTTTTCAAGTTAGTGTAGTAATAGGAAATCCAATAGGCGAGTGGCTCAAGATTGAAACAGTTTTTATAGGAATACAAAGGAAAGAAATGTAGGAGATGTCACGGATCTCGAGGAGGACCTCGATGACTTCCCAGACTATCCTATTGTTAAGCTTTAGATTTTGGAAACAAATTTATTTAGATTTCAATCTTGCCAATTATTAATTATTATGGATTACATTTGCATAATATCTGATTATGCAAACAACCTAGAAGATAAGAGTATTTACGTCCTGTCGGACGACGACATTGGAATCCTAAGGCGAGTTAGGGCTTATATTGCACAACATGATTGCTCAAAGGCCTAAACGAAAAAAGTGAGGATTTATGTCGCACTAGACGGACTACCTCGAAGTACTATGACTCGTTATTTAAACTAAAGGAAGGTTTTGCTGATGTAGTCCCATTTTGTTGTTGTAGATTGTCCTTCTTCGTCCTTTGCATCCTCGTCGTGCTGCCCTCGAAGTTTTTCTCCGTTCTCCATGTTATATCAGTGTTGAGTTTTAGGTTTAAAGTTTAAAATGGACATGCAATTGTCAAGTCAGTGCTTTATTTTTAGATTTGTGCTTTACAGTAAACATGGGTGTACTACAGTAAAAAGGAGTACATGCTATAGTAAACAGGAGTAAAGACTACAGTAAAAGGAGAGCAGTAGTGATAATTTGCAGTGTAAAACAGATAACAACAGTACAACACAGTAAAAAGAAAACAGTAGTAGTAGTACAGGTAGCAGCAGTAAAAGCAATAAATGTGCAACGAAAAATGCTATAAACTTTAGTTTCCTGAATGCCTTGCTATTTCCTATTATTATTTCTGCAAAGAAAGGATTATTGACATAAACAAAGTAGAAGCTAGTATAGAAAGAAGGGGGGCCAGTATCCCGAGCTATCTGTGAAAGATAAAACTCAAAATACCGTGCGGAAAGCCTAAACGAGAAAATTTTTGAATGAAATCCGTGAAAAGCTTGAAAGAAATCAAAGTAAGCCGTAGAAAAACTCAAAAAGAAAGAAACCACGAGCAGTCCGTGGAAAATTTAAGGAAAGCCACGAAGTACGGACTAGATGCCCGAAAGGACCGTAAGATAATGGTGGGTAGGACTCAGAATTAGGATCCTATTGTCAAATCAAGACTTTAGGGCTCTAACGAATCACCATACCTGTGTGGTCCGACACTAAGCAAAATGTTCCCAGTCTAACAAGTACAGAAAGAGGAAACTTCTAACCTGTTTCACACAACTGACCCATGGATTTTCTATTTATAAAATGTTTATGAAAGATTTCATTTCATTTTCAATTTTCTTTGAAAAGGAATTTTGTTTTATCATTCATTTAAAAGAAATTTTGATATTTTAAAAGTGAATGAATCAGTCATATTAGCAGGAGAGAATTTCCAACTATCTGTAGAGGCGAGGGGTACCCCTTTACTAAGTGTTAGAGATGAAGCATTGTGGTGAGTTTGTTTTAGTGGGCTTTGTCCTTGCAGATCAAGTTCATCTGTTGATTTAGGAGGACCAGGAAGAGGAAATTCTTGTATCATAGGAGTTTCTCTTGTTATTTGTTCTTTCTGATTACTGATTTTGCTTTTAATATCATGCTGCATTCCTTGAACATCCGGTTGATTTATTTGTCTGAAAGATACCTATGTTCTCATATGCTCTTCCTTTTCTTTCAGTGTTGATGATGGCTTCCCAAAGATCACCTTCCACTTTGAGGATTCAGTGGAATTACCAATATATCCTCATGATTATTTATTTTCAACTGGGGTAAGATATGCTAAAATATGTGATCACCTATTAAATTATGCTGGACATGAATGATGTTCATCTATTTCACACAGTATCTTGGCAAGGTTGAAATACCAACTTGTCATATTTGTTCTTTATCTTTTTTCAATTTCTACTAAGCCTTCTCCTCCCCACCTTTCTTTAACTACAAACATTTGATTGAACTCCCTTTATAGGAATGCAGTTTTAATTGATATTCAGCACTAATTCTATCTATATTGCCTCTTAGCCAGGTATATGGTTATCCAAAATTTTCTTTGAAGGGTGTTAACTTTCGGTTTGGATGTCTTGTTGTAAGAAATGGTTAACTATGCTAAAGTATTTATTGAATCTATATTAGTTTTCTATTTTTTTATGGAATGTGAGAACTGTTGAATTCATGACTAACTTGTACTGAAGTGAAATTTTTTAGCTAAGCTACCTTCTTGTGAAGAAAAAGATTATTATTAACTTGTACGGTCTCTTCTGCCAAATTGCATGAGGCTTCCCTATTTCTTGGGGATTTCTGTCCATGATGTGAAGACATTATTTTCATCTCTTTCTGTTGTATATTTTTTTCCTTGAGGAATTTATCCAGGGTAATAATCTTTTGCATTGATCCTGATAATTTAGATCATTTTGCCTGTACGATGACATTTATCCTAGCAAAACACAACTTTGACATTCTCATGTTCAAGTAATTGGCAAACTCCCATCTTTTTTAACTGAAATTTTTTCTTCAAATTAAAAAAAATTCGAGTATAAAAAAGAGAAAGCCGAAGTGAATTCTATGCGTTGAAGTCCCTACCAATATAGTGTATTGGGAGGAGTTGATTTACTTGGCCTTATCCCTTCATTGGATGGTAATTTTGAACTGGAAAATTGACCTTGTTGAGATTAGTATCTAATTTTGGATTTAATTTGTAATTAGAAGAAGTCCAGGGATTTATTTGTAAAAATGTTGTAAGGCTCTATATAAGCTCAAGTCATTAATGAAATCGTATGTCTTTTAAGTGTTATTATTTCTTGATGCTATCAGAGCCATAGCCTTAGCACCGCTCTCAAACCGAAGGGAAGAATGAGCAGGAGGAGGCTTTAGCTTCAATCACAAGAAGGCGGGAGCAGCTTTTGAAGATTTTTGTATGCAGCAATCCTGTCATTGCTTTTCCCGAACACATGAGCGAAAGAAGGGAGTTGAGGAGCTCTTTGTGCTACGCGATCCCGTTGTCACTTTTTAATGAGCTCTAATTGTGACTGTTGGAATTTTGAAGGTCTCGGTGTGTTGCGATCCATATTTGCTGCTATTGCCACGCGCACGAAGAAGAGATGAGGGTTGTGTTCATGTGGTTCTTGTTTAGCGCATGGATAATAGAAGAAATAGGAAGTTTCGAATGTCTTCGTTGATCCCTTCGTTTGCTGCGAAGCAGAGGGGAAATGTAGGCTTTTGCGTGCATAGGGAGAGGGCAAAGCCTTCAATTTCTTGGTCGCGACAGGGAAACAGACGAAGGTTTCTGCTGCTTTGTGTTGCGCAGGGGACGTAATTGGGGACTTCGCGTGGAATAGAAACTGGCGGGGCTTCAAATTGGGCATACAAAGCAATGAGTTGTTAAATTGAGTTTGATCTTGATGAAGAGATGGATCAGGATCATGTCAAGAAGATGAAGGAGGTCGCGTGTGATCTGTGTGATCTAGACTTGAATCATTGTAATTAAAGATGTCAGGTGACAGAGATAGTGCGGGAGGTAGATGATTGGAGCTTCTAATGAAGATAGATCCTAAATTTCCGAAGTTCTTGGTCATGCACATATAGAGAGCTAGCGTCTCGACACAAGTCACTACCTCAACAGTGCTCCGACACAAGTGAAGCTAGACCTCCCTCCTGTGATTCTGAAACTTGATGGACCGGTCACGTATTTGAGTTGATTGCGTCGGATTGAGGCTGCGATAATAGGGAAGAGACTAGAGAGATATCTGGCGAAGGTCGAGCCAGTGAGTGACAGTGCTGCAGGGGATAAGTGAAGGACCGCACATGCCTTGCTTTACACATGACTACTCAACTCGATGGTTCCATCGATTGCCTCATCAGTAGATGGCATTCGAAAGGTGAGGGACATCTCGACGAAGCTGAAAAGGATCTATAGTGGGGCTGAGAACCACATGAGGGTGTTTTAGATTCAGTGTGAGATAGAGACAATGGTACAATGTGATAAATCGATTCAAGAGTACTCCATAGATCTGGAGCGACTATGGCGGATCTTGATCACTTCTCACCGATGTCAAGTTGTGGTGATCCGTGATACTGGAAGAAAGAAATTTTTACACATATGAGGACTATGCAGTTTCTGGATCATCTGAACAAGACCTTTGATTAGAGGAGATCAGTCTTCCCAACCTGGGCGACGATCCCTTCACTCGATGAGGCCATCACAGTGATGATATAGGAGGAGATCGAATGAGGCTATACTCTGAGCCGAGTGGACTTCCGGGTACACATTCAACTTTGGTTGTATCGAACTTAGGTATCATAGGTGTCCAGGGGGAGACTCGCTAGTGATACAACTTCGGTGAATTAAGCCATCTTAGTAAGATCTATCCTAGTCCACCTAAGGAGAGAGAGATAGGTGGAAATGGACAGTTTGGTGGCCGTTGTTGTGATTGTGGTGGTTGAAGAGGTGGAAGAGGGACCTACTGGGAAAATTTGATGGTAGTAGAGGACGAGGAAGAGATAGGTGTGATCTTTATCGATGGGGATCATGAGTTTCTGGAGATGTTGAAGTGGAAGCGGAAAGTAACAGGTGAAGGGGTTGAGAAAACATCCAATTTATCGTCATCAAGGGGCAACATTATTACTTGTGCTCATACACATGCCATTATTTCCACCACAAGTTCACCAGAATGGATAGTAAATTCTGGTGCATCTTAACATGTGACAGGTTTTTCTATAGTTCTTTTTCTATACTCACCTAATAGTTTCAGAAAGTACAACACAACTTGTAGTTGGTAAGAGCACAGCGAGGTGTATTGATTCTATGACTTTGTTCAATATTTTGCATGCTCGTTCCTTTACGGTAAACCTTTTATTCATTAGTACAATTATTTTCCAACTAAAATGTGTTGTTTCATTTGATATTGCTAAGGTGAGACACTTGGGATTAGAATGTGGCATAATATACTTTGGCACTTGGATAGAGAAGGGATGAACTCAGCTTTGACATCCATGGTAGAGAGTGTTGGAGTAGGGGGATCAGGGAGAAGTGTGGAGGATGTGCTACTGCTACATTACAAATGTATGTGACATTCTTGTTTTAGCTTACCTGGTTGTTTATATCGATCTTTGTATGAAAAGACAAATAAACAAAAAATTTTATGTGTTGTTTGTGAATTTGAAAAGCTTACTGGGAGCTCTTATATTAGTTCTGGGAATAGGAGTTATTGTGGTTTTGATGTAACACATTCTGATATTTGGCGATCTTGTTCTTGGTGCTCAATGAATGTTTAGTGATATTTTGACTTTTATCGATTGTTTTTCTTATGTTACTTGGTTGTATCTGATGGAAAATAAAAGTGATGTGTTTGCTTGTTTTAAAGATTTCCACATGGTAACCCAGACTCAATATAATGAAATAATGAAAGTATCGAGGTCCGATAATGGAACAAAGTATACCAACAATGGGTTTGGGGAATAATTGTATGCTTTAGGAATGCAACAGCAAACCGCATGTGCATAGACATCGACATAAAATGGAGTAGCATAGCGACAGAAGAGACACCTCCTAAGGGTATCCTGAAGCATGATGATCACGTGAATGTCCCAAAGTACTTATGGGGCAAACAGTTTTGACAACTGCTCAATTAATCAACAGAATGTCCTCAAGAGTGTTGAATTTAAAGTTTCATTCTTAGATGCTGAAAGAAATTATAGCAGGATCCTCCCATTGAAGGTCTTTTGTTGTGTATCTTTTGTAAAGGACAACATACCATCAATAGGAAGCTAGATCTTCAGAAGGGATATGTTTGTTAGAGCCTGATATAGAAGAGTTTGTTTGTAATAATGAATGTGTTCTTCAGAGAACTTGAACCGTACTACACCCTGAAGGTGACCTCACCTATTGGTGACTCACCGGATACTGGAGGTATGAGGCATGGAATGGTAAGTAGTAATGGTGAGAGATTGGTGCATAAGGGAGAGATGCCTTATCCTGTGATGTGGAATGAATCTAGGAGATTGAACCAAGAGGTGGTGAGATTCATATTGCAGGGGAGCTCAATGTATATACAAGGAGGAAGCAGTATGAGGGAACGCTGCTTACAATGCCACTCGCGCCAGCATATCCTTGTTCTGATCTATCCCAACTCTTGAGACACCTACACCATCCACCGTAGACTCAGAATTCACATGTGATATGATTCATTTTCCTAATGCTTCCAATCCCATAACTGTAAGAAGGACCTCTCGCAATAATGCGAGACATCTTCTGATGTTTTTGGGTGAGAACATGATAACGCTCAGTTTGTTTCATACTTTAACATATTACTTATATGTGGAGCATTCATCGCTTCTTTGGACACTGTCTCTATATCCAAGTGTTGGCAGGTAGCAAAAAATTTGATCATGTATGAAGAGCTTGGGCTCTTAATAAAAATTGAACATTGGAGATAATGTTGCTGCAAGCAGGGAAAAGAGTTGTTGGGTGTAAGTGGATCTTCACAGTGAAATAAAATTTAGAAGGGAAGGTGGAGCATTACAAAGCATAATTGGTGACGAAAGTATACCATTAGACATTTGACATTGACTATGACGAAACATTTGTACTAGTAGTGAAGATGAGCACAGTGGCGATACTGGTTTTTGTGGCAGTGAATGATGGTGGAGGTTACACCAACTTGATGTGAAAAATGCATTTCTTCATTTACACCAACTTGATGTGAAGAATGCATTTCTTCATGGTGAGTTACTAGAGTTCTATATAGAGATACCATTAGGACTCTATACAGGTCAGACAATGAGCAAGATGTGTAGGCTCAAAAAGTCACTTTATGGCTTGAAACTGTCTCCTTGAGCTTGATTTGACAGTTTAGAATGACTATGGTGGGTATGAGATATCAACAGATAAATGTCGGCCATACGATGTTCTTTTGACGACATAGAGGTTACACTACTTTGCTTGTTATGTATTTTGATAACATGATTGTCACTGGTGATGATGAGACAGAGATTGCTCAGCTAGAGGAAAGATTGAGCAAATGATTTGAGAAGAAGGACCTTGTACAACTCAGATACTTTCTTGGGTTTGAGGTGGCCCGTGGACTAGAGAGGATGATATTGTCTCAAAAGAAGTATGTTATGGATCTCCTCACAGACAGACATGCTGGGATGCTAGTCTGCAGTCTCCAATTGATGAGAAGGCCAAGTTCAGTTTAGAGGCTGGAGAGCCGGTTGATCATGAGAGGTATCAAAGATTGTTGAGCTACCCGATCTATTTGAGTTACACTCGTCTCGACATCATTTGTAGTGAGTGTGAAAAGCAAGAAACAGTTGGTAGTAGTGAGGTCAACAATAGATGCGGAGTACAGGGCTATGGCCTTAGGAGTTGCCTAGATGATATGGTTGAGAGCCTTGTTATTAGAGGTCAAGGTGGACTAAGGAGACCAAATGAAGTTGAGGTGTGACAATATTTCGACAATCAACATTGCCAACAATCTGGTACAATGTGATGTACAAACATGTGGAGAATGATAGGTTCTTCATTTAACGGACTACTGGATCTAAGCCATGTAATTACTATAGAGCAAGTGATTGATTGCTCACCAAAGGACAACTTATTAGATTTATCTAGATTATGCGACAAGATGGGCTTAGTGGATATCTTTTGCCCATCTCGAGGGGGACTGTTAAGATTTTTATTTAATTTAGGATCCAATATGTAAATAGAAGTCCAAGGATTTATTTGTAAAGACGTTGTAAGGCTCTGTATAAGCCCAAGTCATTAATGAAATGATCCATGTTCTTTAGAGCAATTATTTCTTGAGATGTGATTAAAATGGTGGCAATTGGCCCCTGTGCTTTATAAAATGACAAGTAATTCACATTTCAATAGCATTAAAGAATTTTGTAAATATGTAAATAAAGAAGGCTTACTCATAGCTTATACTGAAGCTTTAATGATACAATGTGATTTAGGGTTAGATTTCTTAATGCAACCATTACGACTCGACTTGGGTTCTTGGAGTTAAGCAAGGCAAGAACGGACATTCAGACGTTGAAAATAAATATTTCTAAGCAGTGATATTAGTTCACAATAACATTCAAGTATAATAGTCACTTATCCACAATGCATATGTAAACATCCTCTAAATAAAACACATCACATCATTCCGTAAACAAACTCTTTCATAGCAGTCATTTCAGTCTAGCAAATTCTTTTCTGCAATAACAGTTAAATGAAAGGTTAAGTTTAAAACAACTTAGTGAAGGCAGGAACAAACATTCAAACAGTGAAAATAAATATTTCTAAGCATTATTAGTTTAATTAATCTTAAACACTAGTTAGACCTAACTCTAATTAGGGCTAATTAACCACATTAAACCTTATCTAAATTAGGTTTAATTAACCTTAAACACTAATTAGGCCTAATCGTAATTAGATCTAATTAACCCAATTAAACCTTACCTAAATTAGGTTTAGTTAATCTTAAACACTAATTAGACCTAACCCTAATTAGGTCTAATTAACTCAATTAAACCTTACATAAATTAGGTTTAATTAACCTTAAATACTAATTAGACCTAACCCTAATTAGGTCTAATTAATTCAATTAAACCTTACCTAAATTAGGTTTAATTAACCTTAAACCCTAATTAGACCTAACCCTAATATATGATGTCTTTGAAGAGCAACATTTCTTATCTACGTAAGACACATAAAAAACAAAACATAGTTCAAAATAATAGCTAAAATAAAAATAATAATAATTCTAGAAGTTATAGCTTAGAATATGGGACTACAAATGATGCAGGAGCACTCTCGCTTTGGAAACGGAATGCAAGCCGCGAGCAGGACTCCCCCGTTCACGTGAGACGGGCCGAAACGGTCAAGTTTTCTCTTTTTTATGCTTTCCTTTTTATTATCCTTAATTCCTATTTAGTTCTTTCCTTTAAATGTGTTGTATTAGGGTTTGAAACTCAGTTTTGCTTAGTTTTCTGACAGTACGTCCATTGACATCCCGATTTTTCCCTTCTAGGGTTGTATCCAAAGGTGAGAAGGTGCTCCGGCTATAACTCGTTCTGAGATAGCGTGTATCTCCAGCTTCCATGCTTCCCAAAGCCTTCCCTCTGCTGCCGCTGTCGCTGTGTTTGCTGTAGCCACCCGGAAAACGACCCCTTTGCTGTTTCTTACTGCCCCCTACCAGCCACCCAACTCCCACCTTGCTGCCATCCCTTCCAGCCACCACCCACCACGCTGCCAACCCTTTCCAACCGCCTTCCTTGCTGCCACCCCTTTCCAACCGCCTTCCTTGCTGTCGTGAGCCTCCGTGACCCTTACAACACCCGTTTGATTCATCGATTATCTTGACTCATGTAATCTAGCTTTTTTTAAGAACCAAACTTCTTTGTCCTTTTAACATTTAACTATCTTGACAAATTATTACTCTATCTCATGTTATTAATTACTGTATTTTTTAAATTGGGAATCTTCTGCTATGTCAAAATGTTGTTTTGGTAGAATTGTAATTTAAGGTCTTTCATCAAGGTCCTTGTTAGTTAATTCTATTTAGTTTTGCTCCGAAGCATTTTCCCAGCAAACAAAAAGTCCTACAAAGTGAATGCAGCTAATACAATTACATTTACTTTGCAGGATGTTGTTAAATAAAGATTAAATTAGGTTTGGTTACATTTTTGTTCCATGGCAGTGCACAAAACTTGATCATAAAAAAGCTGTGCTTGCATTTTTTGAATTGCATCTTTTGTTTAGCCAATTAATCAGCCACTGCCGTCTAACCTTCAACTTTTATGGGATTTATTTGTCATATTATTTTTAATCAATTTTATGGTTGCTTTTTACCAGAGGAATTATTGGTGTGCTGGTTTCCAAAACAGTGCATTACAGTCAAAAGATGGGAAAGACATGATTCTTTTAGGAGGTATGAGTGTCTTTCTTTGTCATGTTTTCATTTTGTTTTTAATTATGTGGTAACTGCTTTGTATTCACAGCTTCATAATAATGTAGGACCGTGGAAAACTAATTGCTTAGAGGCTTAAAATTAGGGATACAAATGAACCGAATTGAGCCGGTGTTTGTTCTTACTTAAGCTCGTTTATTCAAAACTTTTTTGAGAGCTCGAGCTTTATTTGATCCTTTATGATTGCTTTCAGCCTTGGTTTGTTTAGTATCATGGTTGCTTAAAGCTTGAGTTCAACTCTTATTGGGATTATTAAGCTTATAAGTAGATCATTTATCTTATCCAGGCGAGCTTGCTGAGATTTAAATGAACACGCTGTTCGAAATAATAAATATGCCTTATCGAGCTGAGATTAGCTAGTTTAAATTATAAAATGTTAGTTTAATAATTATTTAAACTTGAGGATTAGTTTATTTAACCTTTTTAAAAATCTATTCAAGGTCTTACATGTGTTACAAGGTCATAAGATGATGCAGCCAGTCTCAGTGCTAAAATATTGTGCTTTAAACTATATAGATGGTGTTATTTTAAATATTTAATTAATGTCGGGCTAAAAAGTTGTTTTATTGGCCTAGTGGTTTATACCAGTGTGAGGAAAAATGGAATAAACTTTCAATTGATATGAAGGACAAAAAAAAACAAAAGATTTTTTTACAACGAAATCAATCTACATTACCATGGAGCTCATTTTTTGCATTTGATGGTTAATATGGATTGTTATATTATGCCTCACTCAAGTTTTAATCAATTTTCTTACCAAGTTTGTTTACGAGGTTTAAAGGATTCATGATTATAAATGAATGGAGCAACAATTTTTTTAAGCTTGTACATTTTAAAAAAATTTTACAACTTGTTCTATTAATTAATCAAATAATCATGAGCATGCTCTAGTCAAATTGACTCACTACTAGCTTGTTGAATGCTTGATTCATTTACGCCCTTACTAAAGTGATAATAGTGAACATAGTAGAATTCAATATTGATTTTGCTCTAACTACGATGTGCTCGTCAAGTTGTGTATTAGTCCTAATACCAAATAATTGGTAGAAAGCATGCCAAGGTGATGTTATACATTATTGCACAATAATAGTTAGAGAAAAGATGAGAAGATACTCAAGGAGAGAGATAGTGGAAGAACGAGCAATAGAAGGAGAGAGATAGTGGAAGAACGAGCAATAGAAGTAGAAGAGAGGAGTGAATAGGAAATTTTAACATTAAATATTCTTTCCACACTTCAATAACTTTCAATACACCCTAAGTAACATATATATATGAAATAGGATCCTCAATATTTATTAAAACAACTTCAAACCAATAAGGTAAGAAATATTGTGTTATTACATAATTAAAAAGTAATTTAAATATATATAAAATCTAAATAGACATGTGACTATGATCAATTTTAAGTAGAATTTGAAAACCAAGTTTCATTTAATTTTGATGATATTGCATTTCTTAGTTTGAAAGCTATGTTGTACGGATTAGCAGACGAGAATAACGACACGAGATAGATATGAGTTACTTATATTATTTAAAATATATGACACAGATACTTGTTAAAAATGCCATTATAACACACACACACACACACACACATATGCCGCCATGAAGGCGGGGGCTCTACTAGGTTTTCGCCATGGTGATTCCCGGTGATCATTTCTCTCTTTCTCGGCTTTGTCGAGCACGATGTAAAGTTTCCATCCTCTTCATGCATGATGGCGAAGGACGGCTTCGTCGTCGTTTTGCCTCAGCGTCAATCGGCTCATCCCCTTCGTGCACGACGACTTTCTTCGTCGGCGACGAAGGTCGGCTTCGTCTTCTGCCGTCGCCACGTCCAGTTTTCAGCGTAGGTCGATTATGTGTATCGCGTCCTTTGTGAGCTCGTCTGCGTGCGATCTCACCTG